>OZ025258.1:39811783-40142578 GCA_964019135.1 Arenicola marina
GGTAGTTCCGCTTCGTTATTCATTGGCCGTGGCGGGTCAGTGTTTCTGCTGCGGCACTCTTCGATGTATCACCAGCTACACATAGCGGGCCGAGAATTACTCTGCTTGTCTATGCTAGAGGAAGGCGTGATACTTCTGTATGAAAGGGAGGGCCTCCCTGCTGCAGTGGTTAGTGCGCTAAACCACAGACGATGAGCTCGTGGTTTTGTATCCAGACCTGAGCACCTAAGCCTGAGCTCAAAACATCAATTCATTTCAATACTGTCTTAACATCAAATGACCCGTAAAAAACCTTACGAATCACAGTTGAATCGGGCTGTCCCTGTCCATTCCCTGTCGGAGCAGGCTCCCGCGGAGACTCCAGCCACTCGCCAGCTGGTCATGGCAACAATTGCATCTTCAGTCATTTGGCGAAACTTCATGCAACAATTAACCATTTTTTTTATTCGTTCCACAATTTATTGGATGATAATATCCGATCGATCCACGCTGATCGAGTAATACGTGAGCGATGCGAGTGTAACTGCCTGGCGCGTGCGTCGAAAGCTAATACTATACTACCGATCATGCTTTATGGTCCTAATCCCGTAACAGTCGCAACAAGCGTTATCATCTAATAATTGCCACATTTAGAATCATTGAAAATAGTGAATCTAAAAATAGATAACTTATAACAGCAGAGGGCTTTACCGTCACTACGAGATTTCATCGATATCCCACGAGGCAGGGGTACTCATGCTCCACGCCGATGCTATTGCAACAGTGGTCATTGCGTCTGGTCTTCGCTGGCCAAACCTATCCCCATGTGCAAAACAAACCGCTGAATTTCTTGCATATATAAGAACAAAAGAGGAGGGCCCCTGGTGCAGTGGTTAGTGCCCTAGACCAGCAGAGTAGGTTTATGTACGATATAAGCCGTTGGGCACGTGATTGATGATCAACCCGTATGCGGCTGTTTCATGAGTAGCTGTCAGTGTCAGATGAGCTGTGAAAAAATGCCAAGCCACAATATACGTTGTCGAGTGCAAGATTGCGTTTTCCCGATTATTCATCAGTTACTTTGCAAGTTTGCGAGTTGCGAACTCGCAACCATATCTTTTCCATGCGAATTTAAGGACAGACCGTCATTTTACGAGTAACGGAATAAACCGTTATAAGCTTACTTCGATTATTGTAATGCAGCCATTTTCGTTCATTTAATTTTTCACTAATGTTATGCAAAATTATGTTTGCCATATATTTATTATTAATTCAACATTTTTCTTTTTGTTTTGGGCCGGCAGTTCATTTTTTAAATTTAGTTAGACCCACGAAGTGACGGCAACAGTGCAACATGTGCTGATGTGGGGTGTGGGTTTTTTTCTGTCGTATGACGTAATGTGTTATCATGAATCGAATGTCTGAGCGTGTTATCCATGGCTACGTAAGAACGCTCCTTATATAGGCCGAGCAGGCGAGCGCAATGTTGCTTCGTTTGTCGCAGAAATGTAAGCATCGAACTAATGTTTGCCTCAAATGATTTGCTTCCAACGGTCTGAGCGAACGGAACACATGATTTATGGAGCGATAAATGTCTTATCAATGCCTGGACCAATGCAGCCAAAAAATATGTTCACATCCACTCGATTTCTTACGCACAAACCGCGCAGCCGGCCGGTTCCCAACACTCAAACGTTGACTACAATGAGTGCGCGTCACGCAGCTGTGGCAAGGCACCAGCGTGATGCGCACTCGTTCTAAAAGCACGTGTTTTTTCGTTTGGTCCCCTAGGCAACTAAACCGGAAATAGAACCCGCGGGAAGTGTACAGCTCTATTATCAAATGATTTGTTTACTGTATTTTTATATCAACATGACGAATATTCCCCCCACTCTCCCGCCTCTCCCTCACCCCACCTCTGCCACGTCCTGGCCCTCAGGTGTCGTGCCGGGAGATGGCGCTGGTGGTCGGCGTCAGGGAGCTAGCGCCATCACGGTCTCTGTCCTCCCGTATCACGCCGCCTGGCGGGGACACGGTGGCTAACCCACTCGATGAAAAGCTCCCCGCGCGGTGGCGCTATGCAAGCTAGCTTTTACCGCTGCTGTCGGCCGGCGGCAAATTTTAAGTTTCTTGAAAAACGGTCAGATCAGCTGTAATTTCTTGCAACATTATAGTTTTCAGGAATAAAACACAAAAATAACGAGCTTTGTGTAGTAAGGTCTTTGATTTAATACAGCAAAAAACATCTTGTACCCTTTCGAAACAGTTATAATTGTGACAGAACTCTTGTCTTTTCATCGCCCGATTTAATGTGTTAAGGTCCCAGCACTAATTTGTAGAAATGCGCGGCGCATTTTTCTTATCCATTTGCGCAGCGCCGCCCTGGCGAGCGAGTGTGAAAATGCATTGAGGACGTAGGATACAACAGAGATATAATGGAGTCCTAGCGGAGTCGAAGGCAGAGAGTGACTTGATGAGTGAAGGGCGCCCGGGCGGCAAACCTCGTGACCGGTACCGTCAGAACCGTCGGAGATTGGTGTGGATCTCCCCCACCACCACCCACACTGTGTATCACTGCGAGTGGGCGGCGCCAAACCCCACTGAATGTCGCTCATGAATAAAGCAAAATCTGTGCTATAGTGCGACGGAAAGCTGCCAGAAATGGTGTCCCACTTGCGATGTTTTGGACGTTTATTCCTGGTCCACCAGACCGTGATGGATTGACCCGGGGAGCCGCCCTGCTGTACAGTGTACACGGTGGACGAGGGGCGCGCTGGCTGTAGCTGTGGCCCACGGTGACACCAGGCCCGGGATAAACCCACCCCCCACCCTGCCACTGTAGATGTATCTCCTCTCTATGTGAAATTGAGATTGGCACGGGAAAAGTCACAACACAAATCTCTCCTCTACCGCCGTCGCCAATGCCATAATATTCATATCTTCTTTGTAGGAGGTAGACAGACAGGTCACGTGATGTGCGGCACGGTCTGTGGTCTCCCTCCAGACCAGAGTGGTCTTATGTTGGGGCGGCAAACATCTCCATCGCTAAACAGAGACATATGGCCCAAAACACGGAGACAGAGCGGCATTGATTGAGGTCGTTCTAACGCTTCTAACGGGGATTGTACATCGACCGTGTCTTTATGGCATGAAGGATTGAGGTGTTGGGATGTCCTAGCCCCACTTCTCTGGCCGTAGGAAGGGCAACAATTGGACAGAGCCGGTTTCCCCTGGACGCTTTCTGCCCGTGCTACAGCCACACAACTGGGGCTAGGGATGTCCTATCCAAGCCTTGAAGAGGCCGGCCGGGTAGTTCAGTCGGTTAGAGCGCTCGCATTGAGTGCTCTGGCCACCTCAGACCATAACCCGGGAGCCTAACGGCACGTGGATTGGTGGTTCGATCACCCCTGTGGCCAGTAAGTGTGGTCGCAGGATAAAGATCCCATGTCCTTTGCAAAGAGTAAGTGGTTACCCCCGGGGATTTGGCTTCAATCTCCTTTCCTTCTCCCATTGACGTGACCAACCAACCAAGCCTTGAATGTTAATGTCTGCTAGTACCACTTGGTAACTCGTAATTGGACGTTCTGGACCCACTTTGCCTCCTAACGGCACGTGGCTCGGTGGTTCGATCACCCCTGTGGCCATATGTCCTTCGCAAAGAGTAAGGGGTTACCCCCGGGGTTATGGCTTCAATCTCCTTTCCTTCTCCCATTGACGTGACCAACCAACCAAGCCTTGAATGTTAGTGTCTGCTAGTAACTCTTGGTAACTCGTAACTGGACGTTACGGCCACCGTTGCTAATGGTTGACAGGCTTAATAGAGTTGATATCGCTTTACGCATCAATAATTCATCACGCCACGGTCTCAGTTCTGTTCACCCCCCCCCATCCCCCCCTCTCCCCTCCACCCCCGTCACCCTTCTTCCCACACACACAGCCGCACATCTCCCTCCGCTAATGACATTCATTAGTCTGAAGTGCTGCAGCCAAATCATAGAAAGCAGCCTACTATACGCCATCTTAGATTTTTTACATTTCAAAATCAAGACTAAAAGTATTTCAAAATTATGATGCATATATGTTTTATATATCGTTGAGTCTGGAAAACAACAATTTCAACATAAAACATAAAACTTCGGCTTCGGTGAACAAATTTGCGTCTCTCCGTATAGCCCACAGGGTTTCAGGATTTAAACTCAAGACATACTATACTTATTTGACATGGAGAAGAGACTGCTAGTATACAAACTACAGAACATAATTATACATAAGTAAATGTTTCCTCTTATTGACTTTCCCACTTTTGGCTCGTGTCATGCCCCCGCGTTTAATTATAATTATTTATTATTAATTATTATTATTAATGGAAAGTTTGATTCACTACACAGCGACAGTGCATTCGGCATCTTCAGCGCAGCTTTGGTAAAAAAACCTGGGAACGTATAGGGCAAACCTGGGTTATATGGCGTCTCCACCAGGGGTCGCTGCTCCACTTGGCCTCCGACTACAGAACCTGCTTGGCCTCCGACTGCAAAACCCTCTTGGCCTCCTACTACAAAACCTAATTGGCCTCCGACTGCAAAATCCTCTTGGCCTCCTACTACAGAACCTACTTTGCCTCCGACTACAGAACCTACTTGGCCTCCTACTACAGAACCTACTTGGCCTCCAACTACAGAACCTACTTGGCCTCCGGCTGCAAAACCCACTTAGCCTCCTACTACAGAACCTACTTGGCCTCCTACTACAGAACCTACTTGCCTCCGACTGCAAACCCTCTTGGCCTCCTACTACAGAACCTACTTGGCCTCCTACTGCAGAACCTACCTGGCCTCCGACTACAGAACTCACTTGGCCTCAGACTACAGAACCTACCTGGCCTCCTACTACAGAACCTACCTGGCCTCCGACTACAGAACTCACTTGGCCTCCGACCACAGAACCCACTTGGCCTCCGACTACATAACCTACTTGGCCTCCGACTACAGAACCTACTTGGCCTCCTACTGCAGAACCTACCTGGCCTCCGACTACAGAACTCACTTGGCCTCCGACCACAGAACCCACTTGGCCTGCGACTACATAACCTACCTGGCCTCCGACTACAGAACTCACTTGGCCTCCGACCACAGAACCTAATTGGCCTCCGACTACATAACCTACTTTACCTCTGAATACAGAACTCACTTGGCCTTCGACTACAGAACCTACTTGGCCTCCTACTACAGAACCTACCTGGCCTCCGACTACAGAACTCACTTGGCCTCCGACCACAGAACCCACTTTGCCTCCGACTACATAACCTACTTGGCCTCCGACTACAGAACCTACTTGGCCTCTGACTACTGAACCTACTTGGCCTCCGACTACAAAACCCAGTTGGCCTCCGACTACAGAACCTACTTCGCATTCGACTACAGAGCCTACTTGGTCTCCGACTACAGAGCCTACTTGGCCTCCGACTACAGAACCCTCTTGGAATGAGGCCTGTAGCGTCCAGTTAGGGGTTAACCTGACATCAATTAGATTTTCTGGCAGGAGACAGAACATTCGTTACCGTGGATCCATTCCTAAACAGGAAGTCCCCAGAGACCAAACCAGTCGCCTGGTTCACAGTCCCCCACCTGTTCCCGGCCACTATTTAGCACCTCCGTTTTGTGTATTTCTTTAAATGTAGACACAGTAATGACATTGCCTATGTTATAAACTGTACATGCCAGGGGTGGATCTGGGGGGGGGGACATGGGGTAGAGTGGTTGAGCATAGGTTTTCCGACGAAATACATCAAAAGTGACATTTTGTAAATGCAACCCAGTGGCGGATCCAAGGAGGGCGGGGAAGGGGGGGTGGGGGGGGGGGGGTAGAGGGTTGCCACAAGCAAGGCAATATTAAGGACTGTTTATCAAATGAAAGTAGATTTTTTCCCCCAATAAACCTTATCCTTAAAAAAGTGTCCCTTTGAGCCCCCCTCCCTCCCGGTCTCAAGTTTTCAGAGAGCAACCCTCCCCTTATCCTTAAAAAAGTGTCCCTTTGATCCCCCCCCCGCACTCCCTCCCGGTCTCAAGTTTTCAGAGAGCAACTCCCCCCCCCCCCCCATTCTTATCGAATTCCTAGATCTACCCCTGCATGCCCAGCTGATAACAAGAACTGTATTGCTATACACTTCGTTATGATCAGATGGAACAGATTTGTATTTCGCTGTAGGATGCTGTGGCCTGACGCCTGTAATTACGTTCGTCGGATCCCAGTTATGTCCAAGGTCGCCATGTAATGGTTCACAGTCACAAGGTCGCCATGTAATGGTTCACAGTCACAAGGTCGCCATGTAATGGTTCACAGTCACAAGGTCGCCATGTAATGGTTCACAGTCACAAGGTCGCCATGTAATGGTTCACAGTCACAAGGTCGCCATGTAATGGTTCACAGTCACAAGGTCGCCATGTAATGGTTCACAGTCACAAGGTCGCCATGTAATGGTTCACAGTCACAAGGTCGCCATGTAATGGTTCACAGTCACAAGGTCGCCATGTAATGGTTCACAGTCACAAGGTCGCCATGTAATGGTTCACAGTCACAAGGTCGCCATGTAATGGTTCACAGTCACAAGGTCGCCATGTAATGGTTCACAGTCACTAAAACGCTCCTCTATATTATTCAGTAGGTTTTGTCGTCGCGTTCCGTTGTATATATTCCTGGATCAGCTAGACGGATCGTCTGTGAACATGGAAACAAGTCGGTGCCAAGGGAGTCATCGGTCTCTAACAGCTTTCATTGTTCTTCTCACGCCCAGACCATGTAGTCCTCTCCTGCCTGTCTCTTTCTCGATATCTCGATACCTTTTCCACTATATCTGTTCCTCTGGTGGTAAACTTCCATAAATCTTCCCTTTCTCTACGAAACTCTTTTTCATTTTCATTCACTGTCACTCCGCCTTACTCTCCTTGTATTCTCTCTCTCACTTGTTTTGTTTTTCTCACCATCTCTCCTATCTCTCTCTCTCTCCATGCACCACTCTGCCTTCCTCTTGATCGGTGTCTTGTATCTTACCATCTGCATCTCTCACTGTCTCACCCATCTCTAATTCCCTTCATATCTCTCTGTCCCTCGCTCCCCCCATCCGTCTCCCCCCCCCCCCCCACCCCGCCGCCGTCCTGACCCCCCGCACGTAACAGGACGATTCGCCCTCTTCTGCGGGACGCGGGACGCTCGCCATTTATGGGTCTCCCCCGATCTCGTCCCAAGGATTACTCGTCCCACGGGTCCCTCGCGCTGAGTGCCCCCCCCCCCTCCTCCGCCGGGAGGGGGCTGTGGGGCCAGGGGTTAATGTCAACGTGTGGCTCCCCAGAGAGCCACACGCTGACAACCGAAGCTCGCGGCATGGGGAATGGGTTTCTGTATATGGCCCGTTACGCTCGCCTAACAGACAAGGCGCTTACCGTACTTGATTTACCCCGCCGTCACGCCGCGCCATAGGACAGAGGGTAAACGGCACAACCGAGTATGATGAATTCTGTAGTTTTATGGTCTATGAAATGAGGTCCTCAATCATGGGACATACGGTTTAAAACATCGGGCTAAAGTACTCACATGGACGCAGGGCCACGTGATTAGCACGCTATATGAGGTCAAGGTCACGTGATTAGCACGCTGTATGAGGTCAAGGTCACGTGCTTAGCACGCTGCATGAGGTCAAGGTCATGTGATTAGCACGCTGTATGAGGTCAAGGTCACGTGCTTAGCACGCTGCATGAGGTCAAGATCATGTGATTAGCACGCTGTATGAGGTCAAGGTCACGTGCTTAGCACGCTGCATGAGGTCAAGGTCATGTGATTAGCACGCTATATGAGGTCAAGGTCACGTGCTTAGCACGCTGCATGAGGTCAAGATCATGTGATTAGCACGCTGTATGAGGTCAAGGTCACGTGCTTAGCACGCTGCATGAGGTCAAGATCATGTGATTAGCACGCTGTATGAGGTCAAGGTCACGTGCTTAGCACGCTGCATGAGGTCAAGGTCATGTGATTAGCACGCTGTATCAGGTCAAGGTCACGTGCTTAGCACGCTGCATGAGGTTAAGGTCATGTGATTAGCACGCTGTATGAGGTCAAGGTCACGTGATTAGCACGCTGTATGAGGTCAAGGTCACGCAACTTGATAAAAACAAGACATTGTCCTTCAGTCTCAGATGTGACCAGTGTGTGCATAAGATTATATTATTTTCCATGTAACGATTGATTTCAATTTCCTCGGGATTGGGCTTTCGTTTCACCGTGAACTGGGAATGAGGAAAATAATTCTTCGTGAACTGGGAATGGGGTATTAACTGATCGCCGAGATGAATGATTTTCATTATTCGTGAACTGGGAATTTGAATATTAAATAACCAGGAATCGGGAAATCGTCAATTTAGTATCGTGTATCCGCCCTTCCATTGCAGGCAGAGTTCTGCTTTTTATTCATGTGACATGGAAATAAAGAATAAAGAAATTTATTCTTTTCGAGATCTGGGAACACGACCCCCCCTTGTCCCCACCAAATTTAGCACCGCGTGTCGGTCGTTCATTAGATGTATACAGTGGTGAGACACTAGGGAAAGCAAGTTCGAAGTGCCTGGGCCCAATATTTCGAGCCAACTCCATGCTAAGGTCCTATTTTAGGGTGAAATATTCGGAACCTTGCCGTTTCGAACTTACGGCTCCGAGTCTCACCCATGAGAAAGGAACGCAAAATGGCAGATAAATAAAGCGTTGACGACTGTCTGCCTCTCAGTTTGGCTTCACTGATTGATATCAATCAGCGATTCTGTCGTAAAAATGCGAGAGAGGGAGACAATAACAAAATAATTTGTTGGTGGGTTTTGTGCGAAACTAGCAGATGTTAGATGTTACTGTTGGGTTGTGACTTCACCCTGCACGAGGCTGCGAAATAAAGTGTGCACATTAAACCCGCCGCCGACAGGTTACCGCACAGACGGGGTCACCAAGGTCAACAGGATCAAATCGGCGATAATAGGCTAATCACGTTTTGATAGAAGGCCATGGACGATTCCTATTTGTGTTTGTTATAAAACACATTGTTTCCGCTAGGTGGCGGGCGACGTAGGCTCAGTGCAATGTTATTAGCGTGGCCACCAGATGGCGCCCCTTACCGCGGCGCGACATTCCAGAAGTTGAATGTGGAAACTTCTAGGGACATCTGTCTGGATTTCATGAAGTCGTCAAGGTGATGGTGTCCCGCCAGAACAGACCCACTGGGACTGAGCCGTGTCGTGGGGACGGGACAACACCTCCCATTAAACCGCGGTCTCCAGCGATGAGCAATGTGTCGTGATCCGATACGAGGGTTTTCATGGCGACAAATATAACCAAGGCGACGTCCACTTCAAACAGATAATAAGAAAAGCCTTTGGTCGTCATGTTTCTTTTGGCGTCTTATAATTATGAACTTAAAATTAAGCTTACTGATTTAGCCAACACCCGAGAACACATTGAAATATGACAATCTGGTTCAGCATACAGAAATCCGCCAAATTCTCGTATAGCAGTCAAAGCGATGACGTCATAGATACGCAAACTTTTAGCACCGACTGCCGCTTTCTGACTCATTATGCCTCTGGACAGGCCAAGGAGGTCGGCTGTATCCTTGTGACGCTGTAATCAATATACCTAGCAAGGCTTAATCGAATAGGCAAAACAATGTTATTGCCAAGGAAAGGAACGGCCTGCAAACGAGTGAAAGGGACACCCTAGCTTCACAGCCCTTTACTCCAAACACTTCTGACATTCTAGACACAACAGTCTGTGCAGCCCGTCTATGGCGGAGGCTTTAGTCATAGTTGTCCCTTGTGTGGTCTACATTCCGGTCGTGTCTGGTCCACACCACGTCGCGGGTCGGTGCAGCCCGTCTATGGAGGAGGCGTCAGTCATAGCCGTCACTTGTATGGCCTACATTCCGGTCGTGTATGGCCCACAGGGCGTCACGGGTCGGTGCAGCCCGTCTATTGCGGAGGCGTCAGTCATAGCGGTCTCTCGTATGGCCTACATTCCGGTCGTGTCTGGTCCACACCACGTCACGGGTCGGTGCATTCCATGTATGGCGGAGGCGTCAGTCATAGCGGTCTGTTGTGTGGTCTACATTCCGGTCGTGCCTGGTGCACACCAAATCACAGGTCGATGAAGCCCGTCTATGGCGGAGGCGTCAGTCAAAGCGGTTCCTTGTATGGCCTACATTCCGGTCGTGTCTGGTCCACAAGGCGTCACAGGTCGGTGCAGCCCGTCTATGGCGGAGGCTTTAGTCATAGTTGTCCCTTGTGTGGTCTACATTCCGGTCGTGTCTGTTCCCCACCACGTCGCGGGTCGGTGCAGCCCGTCTATGGCGGAGGCGTCAGCCATAGCGGTCTCTCGTATGGCCTACATTCCGGTCGTGTCTGGTCCACACCACGACACAGGTCGGTGCATTCCATCTATGGCGGAGGCGTGAGTCATAGCGGTCTGTTGTGTGGTCTACATTCCGGTCGTGTCTGGTGCACACCACGTCACGGGTCGGTGCAGCCCGTCTATGGCGGAGGCGTCAGTCATAGCGGTCTGTTGTCTGGTCTACATTCCGGTCGTGTATGGCCCACACCGCGTCACGGGTCGGTGCAGCCCGTCTATTGCGGAGGCGTCAGTCATAGCGGTCTCTCGCATGGCCTGCATTCCGGTCGTGTATGGCCCACACCGCGTCACGGGTCGGTGCAGCCCGTCTATGGCGGAGGCGTCAGTCATAGCGGTCTCTCGTATGGCCTACATTCCGGTCGTGTCTGGTCCACACCACGTCACGGGTCGGTGCATTCCATCTATGGCGGAGGCGTCAGTCATAGCGGTCTGTTGTGTGGTCTACATTCCGGTCGTGTCTGGTGCACACCACGTCACGGGTCGGTGCAGCCCGTCTATGGCGGGGGCGTCAGTCATAGCGGTCCCTTGTATGGTCTACATTCCGGTCGTGTCTGGTCCACAGGGCGTCACGGGTCGGTGCAGCCCGTCTATGGCGGAGGCGTCAGTCATGGCGGTCCCTTGTATGGTCTACATTCCGGTCGTGTCTGGTCCACAGGGCGTCACGGGTCGGTGCAGCCCGTCTATGGCGGAAGCGTCAGTCATAGCGGTCCCTTGTATGGTCTACATTCCGGTCGTGTCTGGTCCACAGGGCGTCACGGGTCGGTGCAGCCCGTCTATGGCGGAAGCGTCAGTCATAGCGGTCTGTTGTGTGGTCTACATTCCGGTCGTGTCTGGTGCACACCACGTCACAGGTCGGTGCAGCCCGTCTATGGCGGAAGCGTCAGTCATAGCGGTCTGTTGTGTGGTCTACATTCCGGTCGTGTCTGGTGCACACCACGTCACGGGTCGGTGCAGCCCGTCTATGGCGGAGGCGTCAGTCATAGCGGTCCCTTGTATGGTCTACATTCCGGTCGTGTCTGGTCCACAGGGCGTCACGGGTCGGTGCAGCCCGTCTATGGCGGAGGCGTCAGTCATAGCGGTCCCTTGTATGGTCTACATTCCGGTCGTGTCTGGTCCACAGGGCGTCACGGGTCGGTGCAGCCCGTCTATGGCGGAAGCGTCAGTCATAGCGGTCCCTTGTATGGTCTACATTCCGGTCGTGTCTGGTCCACAGGGCGTCACGGGTCGGTGCAGCCCGTCTATGGCGGAAGCGTCAGTCATAGCGGTCTGTTGTGTGGTCTACATTCCGGTCGTGTCTGGTGCACACCACGTCACGGGTCGGTGCAGCCCGTCTATGGCGGAGGCGTCAGTCATAGCGGTCCCTTGTATGGTCTACATTCCGGTCGTGTCTGGTCCACAGGGCGTCACGGGTCGGTGCAGCCCGTCTATGGCGGAGGCGTCAGTCATAGCGGTCCCTTGTATGGTCTACATTCCGGTCGTGTCTGGTCCACAGGGCTTCACGGGTCGGTGCAGCCCGTCTATGGCGGAAGCGTCAGTCATAGCGGTCCCTTGTATGGTCTACATTCCGGTCGTGTCTGGTCCACAGGGCGTCACGGGTCGGTGCAGCCCGTCTATGGCGGAAGCGTCAGTCATAGCGGTCTGTTGTGTGGTCTACATTCCGGTCGTGTATGGTGCCCACCAAGTCGCAGGTCGGTGCAGCCCGTCTATGGCGGAAGCGTCAGTCATAGCGGTCCCTTATATTGTCTACATTCCGGTCGTGTCTGGTGCCCACCAAGTCGCAGGTCGGTGCAGCCCGTCTATGGCGGAGGCGTCAGTCATAGCGGTCCCTTGTGTGGTCTACGTTCCGGTCGTGTATGGTGCCCACCAAGTCGCAGGTCGGTGCAGCCCGTCTATGGCGGAGGCGTCAGTCATAGCGGTCCCTTGTAAGGTCAACATTCCGGTCGTGGCTGGTTCACAGGGCGTCACGGGTCGGTGCAGCCCGTCTATGGCGGAGGCGTCAGTCATAGCGGTCCCTTGTAAGGTCAATATTCCGGTCGTGGCTGGTCCACAGGGCGTCACGGGTCGGTGCAGCCCGTTTATGGCGGAGGCGTCATGCAAAGCGGTCCCTTGTATGGCCTACATTCCGGTCGTGTCTGGTCCACACCACGTCACGGGTCGGTGCAGCCGGTCCATGGCGGAGGCGTCAGTCATAGCGATGCCTTGTATGATCTACATTCCGGTCGTGTCCGGTCCACAGGGCGTCACCGGTTGGTGCAGCCCGTCTATGGCGGAGGCGTCAGTCATAGCGCTCTCTTGTGTGGTCTACATTCCGGTCGTGTCTGGTGCACACCAAGTCACAGGTCGGTGCAGCCCGTCTATGGCGGAGGCGTCAGTCAAAGCGGTCCCTTGTATGGCCGACATTCCGGTCGTGTCTGGTCCACAGGGCGTCACGGGTCGGTGCAGCCCGTCTATGGCGGAGGTTTCAGTCATAGCGGTCCCTTATATGGTCTACATTCCGGTCGTGTCTGGTCCACACCAAATCACAGGTCGATGCAGCTCGTCTATTGCGGAGGCGTCAGTCAAAGCGGTTCCTTGTATGGCCTACATTCCGGTTGTGTCTGGTCCGCAAGGCGTCACAGGTCGGTGCAGCCCGTCTATGGCGGAGGCGTCAGTCAAAGCGGTCCCTTGTATGGCCTACATTCCGGTCGTGTCTGGTCCACAAGGCGTCACAGGTCGGTGCAGCCCGTCTATGGCGGAGGCTATAGTCATAGTTGTCCCTTGTGTGGTCTACATTCCGGTCGTGTCTGTTCCCCACCACGTCGCGGGTCGGTGCAGCCCGTCTATGGCGGAGGCGTCAGTCATAGCCGTCACTTGTATGGCCTGCATTCCGGTCGTGTATGGCCCACAGGGCGTCACGGGTCGGTGCAGCCTATGGCGGAGGCGCCAGTGACCGCGGTCCTTTGTCTGGCCTACATTTCCGGTCGTGTCTGGTCCACACCAGGTCACGGGTCGGTGCGTTCCGTCTATGGCGGAGGCGTCAGTCATAGCGGTCCCTTGTAAGGTCAACATTCCGGTCGTGGCTGGTCCACAGGGCGTCACGGGTCGGTGCAGCCCGTTTATGGCGGAGGCGTCATGCAAAGCGGTCCCTTGTATGGCCTACATTCCGGTCGTGTCTGGTCCACACCAGGTCACGGGTCGGTGCGTTCCGTCTATGGCGGAGGCGTCAGTCATAGCGGTCCCTTGTAAGGTCAACATTCCGGTCGTGGCTGGTCCACAGGGCGTCACGGGTCGTTGCAGCCCGCCTATGGCGGAGGCATCGGTCATAGCGGTCTCCTATATGGTCTACATTCCGGCCGTGTCTGGTCCACAGGGCGTCACGGGTCGGTGCATCCGGCCTATGGCGGAGGCGTCAGTCATAGCGGTCCCTTGTATGATCTACATTCCGGTCGTGTCTGGTCCACACCACGTCACGGGTCGGTGCAGCCGGTCCATGGCGGAGGCGTCAGTCATAGCGATGCCTTGCATGATCTACATTCCGGTCGTGTCCGGTCCACAGGGCGTCACCGGTTGGTGCAGCCCGTCTATGGCGGAGGCGTCAGTCATAGCGCTCTCTTGTGTGGTCTACATTCCGGTCGTGTCTGGTGCACACCAAGTCACAGGTCGGTGCAGCCCGTCTATGGCGGAGGCGTCAGTCAAAGCGGTCCCTTGTATGGCCGACATTCCGGTCGTGTCTGGTCCACAGGGCGTCACGGGTCGGTGCAGCCCGTCTATGACGGAGGCTTCAGTCATAGCGGTCCCTTATATGGTCTACATTCCGGTCGTGTCTGGTCCACATCACGTCACGGGTCGGTGCAGCCCATCTATGGCGGAGGCGTCAGTCATAGCGGTCTGTTGTGTGGTCTACATTCCGGTCGTGCCTGGTGCACACCAAATCACAGGTCGATGCAGCCCGTCTATGGCGGAGGCGTCAGTCAAAGCGGTTCCTTGTATGGCCTACATTCCGGTCGTGTCTGGTCCACAAGGCGTCACAGGTCGGTGCAGCCCGTCTATGGCGGAGGCGTCAGTCAAAGCGGTCCCTTGTATGGCCTACATTCCGGTCGTGTCTGGTCCACAAGGCGTCACAGGTCGGTGCAGCCCGTCTATGGCGGAGGCTTTAGTCATAGCGGTCCCTTGTATGGTCTACATTCCGGTCATGTCTGGTCCACAGGGCGTCACGGGCCGGTGCCAGCCGTCTATGGCGGAGGCGTCGGTCATAGCGGTCCCTTGTATGGTCTGCATTCCGCCGTGTCTGGTCCACAAGGCGTCACAGGTCGGTGCAGCCCGTCTATGGCGGAGGCGTCAGTCATAGCGGTCCCTTGTATGGTCTACATTCCGGTCGTGTCTGGTCCACAGGGCGTCACAGGTCGGTGCAGCCCGTCTATGGCGGAGGCGTCACTCATAGCGGTCTCTTATATGGTCTACATTCCGGTCGTGTCTGGTCCACAGGGCGTCACTGGTCGGTGCAGCCCGTCTATGGCGGAGGCGTCAGTCATAGCGGTCCCTTGTTTGGTCTACATTCCGGTCGTGTCTGGTCCACAGGGCGTCACGGGTCTGTGCAGCTCGTCTATGGCGGAGGCGTCACTCATAGCGGTCTCTTATATGGTCTACATTCCGGTCGTGTCTGGTCCACAGGGCGTCACAGGTCGGTGCAGCCCGTCTATGGCAGAGGCGTTAGTCATCGCGGTCCCTTTGTATGGTCTCCATTCCGGTCGTGTCTGGTCCACAGGGCGTCACGGGTCGGTGCCAGCCGTCTATGGCGGAGGCGTCAGTCATGGCGGTCCCTTGTATGGTCTGCATTCCGCCGTGTCTGGTCCGCAAGGCGTCACAGGTCGGTGCAGCCCGTCTATGGCGGAGGCGTCAGTCATAGCGGTCCCTTGTATGGTCTACATTCCGGTCGTGTCTGGTCCACAGGGCGTCACGGGTCTTTGCAGCCCGTCTATGGCGGAGGCGTCACTCATAGCGGTCTCTTATATGGTCTACATTCCGGTCGTGTCTGGTCCACAGGGCGTCACAGGTCGGTGCAGCCCGTCTATGGCAGAGGCGTTAGTCATCGCGGTCCTTTTGTATGGTCTCCATTCCGGTCGTGTCTGGTCCACAGGGCGTCACGGGTCGGTGCAGCCCGTCTATGGCGGAGGCGTCACTCATAGCGGTCTCTTATATGGTCTACATTCCGGTCGTGTCTGGTCCACAGGGCGTCACAGATCGGTGCAGCCCGTCTATGGCGGAGGCGTCAGTCATAGCGGTCCCTTGTATGGTCTACATTCCGGTCGTGTCTGGTCCACAGGGCGTCACGGGTTGGTGCAGCCCGTCTATGGCGGAGGCGTCACTCATAGCGGTCTCTTATATGGTCTACATTCCGGTCGTGTCTGGTCCACAGGGCGTCACAGGTCGGTGCAGCCCGTCTATGGCAGAGGCGTCAGTCATCGCCTTCCCTTTGTATGGTCTCCATTCCGGTCGTGTCTGGTCCACAGGGCGTCACGGGTCGGTGCCAGCCGTCTATGGCGGAGGCGTCAGTCATAGCGGTCCCTTGTATGGTTTGCATTCCGCCGTGTCTGGTCCACAAGGCGTCACAGGTCGGTGCAGCCCGTCTATGGCGGAGGCGTCAGTCATAGCGATCCCTTGTATGGTCTACATTCCGGTCGTGTCTGATCCACAGGGCGTCACGGGTCGGTGCAAGCCGTCTATGGCGGAGGCGTCAGTCATAGCGGTCCCTTGTATGGTCTACATTCCGGCCGTGTCTGGTCCACAAGGCGTCACAGGTCGGTGCAGCCCGTCTATGGCGGAGGCGTCAGTCATAGCGGTCCCTTGTATGGTCTACATACCGGTTGTATATTCAATGCCGCCAACTTCTACTCCGATGAACAGATTTGCTTCTCTCCGGATAGCCGACAGGCTTTCAAGATTTAATTCAAGGAAATATTTATTGGACATGGAGAAGAAATTGGTAATAAAAAATTAAAGAACATATTGCTTTAACCAATTCTGGTGATATCGCGTCAATGGGAGAAGAAAGGGAGAGTTGAGCCATGTCCCGGGGGTATCCTCCTACTCTTTGCGAAGAAGGACACGGACCCTGTATCCTGCGACCACACAGACGTGGCCACAGCGGGGCGCGAAACACACGTGGATCTGTTAGTCTGCTGAACCTCCGGCCGATCCCCGCGGCCACGTAACGTGAATACGCGTCGCTTGTTGATGCGTGCGATCGTTGGCGCATGTAATTATCTGTTACGTGCGGCGCTACCCGCGACATCGCTCGTCGGCCTGTCAATCACGCCCAGGTAGGCGCGTCCTGCTCGAGGACGCCAGAGGAATGGGGGAGGGGCGGGGGGGGGGGCGCTTCACACTACCCACGGCGTCAGCATTATAAAGAGCGAGCGTCCAATCGAGTGCTGTCACTGTGCCGGGGGTTAAAGGTTCGAGAACAACACTCTGAATAACGCTCACACTGTTCACTGCAACAGGTGAGGACATACAGCCTAGCGTAAACAGCGGGCCCGTTAAGGACTTTTTTCCAGTATATTGTATTGTGCGCGTACACTGGGCCTGATTCCTGAAAGCTGGCGGGTGTATCCATGGTGATACGATCGTTAATCTCCTGCGCCAAAGTGGACCTGCAGTTCTCTTTATATGGCATACATTCACGTGTTAACAGGTACATCAGTTTTAATCTGTAGCTGAATCATACTTTCTTCTCGGGTCAGCGAGGTCTGATATGACCTTGACTTTGATTATGTGATGTCACAGATAACCGTCGGCTATGTGTTTCGTTGATTACTGTCCCATAGTAAATTGTCATACGTGGAATTAACGTTTTTGCTTTAAAACTCATACTGGGTCAGGATTTTGATCAGTGTTCTCTCATTTAGCTGTCGATGTTATTTAGGAGTAAATACGGAGACAAGTTTCGTGTTGAAAGGTTGTGAAATAGCTCTTCTGAATTCTTGAATATTGGCAGATAAGTGAAGATTATTTTAACTGTATACCTTTACTTTGATATGAATCTTTTCTCAAACTGATATCATTACACTTTTGAACAAGTTTACTCTTTTTGTACTATCTGTGTTTGGGAATATGGTTCTTCCTGTACGGCTCTCTTCATATATCCTCATTAACAACATGGCTGGTGCACAGAAGTACTGAAAGTGTCCCCATATTGAATCGAATCGGTTTATTGTTCTGTTAAATCAGTTACAGTTGTTCGACAAGCTTATACAACATCAAAAGGGAGTGACATTCAACAAATTAACGGCAGCAGAAGCAAGGCTTATTAGCTGCAGAGCTCATACAAAATGTTTCATATCATTCACATGTCAGCTAGACAGGATACAAATCATAGAAAAAAAAATATAACAGAAAAGGCTTATTGCATGGTAAGTCACTAGCACTTCATGGATTTTGGGGATGGACAAATATCTTTGATCTGAGCTCTCGTTTATACACTTCTATTGAGTCGGCGTTGAAATTTATTCTATTGCACCATTCATTCGTCTTCCGTAGATAATTCGTTCTGGCCTTAGGTGTGTGATACAACTTGGATCCTCGAGTACCATAACCGTGTATTTGATAATTATTAATAAATAGAGAGGCAATCACCTTTGGTAGATGACCTGTATAGAGTTTGAACATAAATATCAACATGCTATATTCAGCCATATTCAACAAAGTTACAATAATTAGCTTTCGAAACAGCGGATCTGTATGAGCATTTCTTTCTACACCAGTAATGATTCTAAAAGCTCTTTTTTGCAGCACAACAAGTGGCCAAAGATAAGATTGACAAGCAGTTCCCCATAGTTCATGAGCATAAAGAATGTATGGATGGATAAATAAAAAGTAGAGCGTACGGAGGGTTTCAGTTTTAAAATACTTCCGAGCTTTAGTAATTACGCCTAAGCCTCGTGCGATTTTTCCTTTTATATATTCTATGTGTTCCTTCCATGTTAGATTACTATCGATATACACGCCTCGAAATTTCGTTTTTGTGACTTTTGTAATACATTGACCCATTATCTCAACATTGGTGGAAGCTATAACTTTCTTACGGGTTGATGTAAATACCATGTACTTTGTTTTACTTACATTCAGTGTAAGTTTATTTAAACGTAACCAACGCACAATGAAATCTAATTCCCTATTTAAAAGGGTTGTCATATCATCTAATTTTGTCCCTGTAATGAGAAAATTCGCATCATCGGCGTAAAGAATGCAAAACAATGTTTTACTCACTGAGGCTAGGTCATTCATATATAAAAGAAACAGGAATGGTCCCAGTGTGGATCCTTGTGGTACTCCACAAGTAATTTTATGTCTAGAGGAGGTAGCCCCATTATACTCTACACATTGTACTCTATCAGTAAGGTAACTTTTTATCCAGTTTAACACCACTCCTCGTACACCATATTTTTCTAACTTAGTAAAGAGTATTTCATGGTTTACTGTATCGAAAGCTTTTGAGAAGTCAAGAAACACACCTAAAGCATATTCACTTTATCTATTGCTGTTGCAATTTTATCCATAAATACTATGAGGGCAGACGTTGTGGAGTGCTGAGTGCTAAATTCGAACTGGTTATCGTGCAACAAACAGTGTCTGTTAATAAACGTCGTTAATCTATTATGCACCAGTTTTTCAAACACTTTTGAGAACGTCGAAAGAATAGATATCGGTCTGTAGTTGTTGAATTTGTTTTCGTCTCCTTCCTTATATATGGGTATCACTTTCGATATTTTCAATTCTTTTGGGAATCGACCCTCTGATAATGACAAGTTTAAAATATGTATCAGGAGTTCTTCTAAAATTAAATATGCAATCTTAATGATTTTAGATCCTATGTAATCACATCCAGGTGAGGTTTCTTTCAGCAACCACACTATGTCATGTAGTTCTTCTTTAATCACTGGTTCAAGAAACAGGCTCGCACCGTTCGTTTGCTTAATGTAGCTGCAGGGTGAATGATCCTGAATATGAGGAATAATCTTGCATAAGATTGAACCTATATTAGCAAAAAACTTGTTAAATCCATTCGCAATACTGTCTCTATCTGTAACCACTGAGTTATTGATTACAAATTTATTTTGGACATGCTTTCTTTTGGTGCGATTTATTACTTCTTCAATCACATTCCACGATTTATATGAGTTACCACGGTATTGTAAGATCAGATTTTCGATGCCATATGCCCCCGGCCCTTACCCCGGCCCTTAGCTCGGCCCTTACCCCGGACCTTACCCCGGCCCTTACCCAGGCCCTTACCTCGGCCCCTACACCGGTCCTTACCTCGGCCCTTACCCCGGTCCTTACCCTGGTCCTTACCCCCGCCCTTACCCCGGCGCTTACCCACGCCCTTTGCCTAAGACCGACAGTTTTAAGACCCACAATTTTAATACCCAAAGTGCTAAGACCCACAATTTTAAGACCCAGTAATAAGACCCACAGTGTTACGACCCAAGGTGTTAAGATCCACAGTATTAAGACCCTTTTGTTAAGACCCAGTGTTAAGACCTGCAGTGCTAAGACCCACAGTTTAAGACCCACGATTTTAAGACCTAGTCTTAAGACCCACAATTTAAGGCCCAAAGTGTTAAGACCTACAGTTTTAAGACCCCCAATTTTAAAACCCACAGTGTTAAGACTCACAATGTTAAGACCCACAATATTAAGTGTTAAAGTGAAAGCCAAGACCAGCTATGAATGATTTTTATTGAAACTATGAAACCAAAGGAGTTCACACCCAGGACGTTTTTTTTAATTAATCTGATAACGGAGTAATCATCGAATGACGCTAACCACTGCCCAAGTCATGAAGGTAGCATAGTGCAGCTGACGATGACGTCACGGTAGCTGCCCGATATTTCCCACCTCGCCCGCCCACTGTAAAAAGCCTATCACCAGGCCTCAACTATTTGACTCGTGAGTTCAAAAACAACTCAAAGTCCGTCAATCGTATTAGCTGCCAGGGTTTCAGGATACAGATTCATGGTATTACAATTAAGTGTATGGGCTGGATCGTGTAACGTGAGAACACAATGCATATCACAAGTGAAACGGTGCGACCTCTCAACCGGTGACTACCCCGGCTCGGCACCTACCCCCCCCCCCCCCCCCACACACACACCATCCTCAACCCACCGCAACCCAGTCATTATTTTAATGTTCCTGTTGTGCTCTTGTATTCATTCAATTCATAATACTTTGTCACACGATATTTAAAGTTCATTTCTTTATTTAAACATCGACAGCACACGGCAACATTGGGGATGACTATTCACTATAGATGACGCACTTCCTGTTTTAGGTAGCTAAAACAATGTTGAAGAAACCAAATCAATATTACATGATCAATTAATGATCTATGGAGCTTCAATACCACATTTAGGGGAATTATGATCCACAATATCAATCTCTGAAAAATAAAGTTCAATAGACTATTTATAATGACACGTTCACGGGAACGTATATCTAAATTGTCAATATGTGAAAATACCGTTCAATAATCGTCTTTGTGGAGCTTTGATAACTCGCCAGGAGCAGGTCATCAACGGAGGTGTGGGTTCGAATCCGCCGCTTCCGCCATGTTGTGCTCTTGTATTTATTCAATTCATTATACTTTGTCACACGATTTGATGACGCACTTCCTGTTTTAGGTAGCTCTCCTGTAAATCTCCTTCAGGTGTCATACCAATATATCTAAGAATATAACATCCCCTTCTTTTGAAAGATGGATTCCCGATAATCATTATAAGGTTTAAAAGGATGTAACTTATAAGCAAAGTTTGTCAGAGCTTTTTTTTGAGAAATTGGCTAAATTCAAAATGTCAAACAATGTTGAAGAAAACAGTTCAATATTACTTGATCAATTAATGATTTAGGGAGATTCAATACCAATATATCTAAGAATATAACAGTTCCAAACGTAAGTTTAGATGGTTAGTCAGTCGACACTCCAAAAACTCGTAACATCAATAAACTCAATAACGAAGGCATTAAACGGTTCACTGTTGCAAAAATACATTATTTGATCAGGGACGTCCCCTTCTCTTTTCTTGAGTTCGTTTACAAAACCACATATGCACGTTCCACATAATTTCATGTGAATTCATCATAGAACTAGAGATCTCTCCGTATCTGCTGGCCTATATTTACATGTTCATGTACGCCATCAACCGCTCCCGTGACGTAGTGACCCGTGTAGTGTCCTTCATCCTGATTGGTTGATGGGAGGTCAGGCTGAATTAAATGTCTGCGCCCACCAAAAATACACTTATGGACGACAATAGGGGGTTTTAAGTCTAAAATATGTCTTTTCTCTGAGAATTCGTAACTATGATTTTTGTTTAAGGAAATGTATCTTTAGACTATATTTTCTTGTTCACACTGCCCTTACGGCCGAAACGGGCTTCCCCTTTACGTCCCACAGTGTTAAGACTCACAGTCTTATATTCAACTATTGTTTCATTCAAAGCAAAGAATGTTCGGTTCTATTGATCAGTTGTTGCCACGCCAAAACAACTTGAGCCTATATTTTTCTATATTTTTTCTTATGTGTTTACTCTCTTACCTTCCTGAGTTATAGCGTCCCAAATAGTAGAAGGGAAACTCATTTTCGTACTTGCCAATTTAAATTCTGGGAGCGAGGAAAGTGACTTCCATATCCTCCATTGGCAATCCTATTCCTTCCATATCCTCCACTGCCACTCCCATTCCTTCCATATCCTCCACTGGCACTCCCATCCCTTCCATAAATTTCACTGGTACTCATATTCCTTCCATATCATTCGCTGGCACTACCATTCCTTCCATATCCTTCACTGGTAGTCCCATTCATTCCATATCCTCCACTGGCACTCCCATTCTTTCCATATATTTCACTGGCACTCCCATTCTTTACATATCATCCACTGGCACTCTCATTCCTTCCATAACCTCCACTGGCACTCCCATTCTTTCCATATCGCCCGCTGGCACTCTCATTCCTTCCATATCCTCCACTGCCACTCCCATTCCTTCCATATCCTGCACTGGAACTCCCATTCGTTCCATATATTTCACTGGTATTCCCATTCCTTCCATATCATCCGCTGGCACTGCCATTCCTTCCATATTCTCCACTGGCACTTCCATTCCTTCCATATCCCCCGCTGGTACTCCCATTCCTTCCATATCCCCCACTGGCACTCCCATTCTTCCCATATATTTCACTGGCACTCCCATTCCTTACATATTATCCACTGGCACTCCCATTCCTTCCATAACCTCAACTGGCACTCCCATTCCTTCCATATCCCCCGCTGGCAATCCCATTCCTTTCATACCCTCCACTAGCACCTTGTCCTTTCCTGCCACTCAGCTACCCTTCTTACCCTCTCCTACCCCTCACCTTCCCTCCTTACCCTCTCCTGCCACTCACCTTTCCTCCTTACCCTTTCCTGGCATTCATGATCTGATTGTCCTCCTCTGTCACTCACCTTCCCTCCTTACCCTCTCCGAGCACTCACCTTCCCTCCTTACCCTCTCCTGGCACTCACCTTCCCTCCTTACCTTCTTCTGGCACTCCCATTCCATAATCACCCTATCCTGGCACTCATTCCCTGATTGCCATTTCGAGCCACTCACCTTCCCTCCTTACCTCTCCTGTCACTCACCTTCTCTCCTTACCCTCTCCTACCACTCACCTTCTCTCCTTACCCTTTCCTGCCACTCACATTTCTTCCTTACCCTCTCCTGGCACTCATTCCCTGATTGTGCTTTCCTTCCACTCACCTTCCCTCCTTACTCTCTCCTGGCACTCCCCTACCCTCCTTACCCTCTTCGGTCACTCACCTTCTCTCCTTACCCTCTCTTGGCACTCACCTTCCCTCCTTACCCTCTCCTGAGATTCACCTTCCCTCCTTACCCTCTCCTGGCACTCACCTTCCCTCCTTACCCTCTCCTGGCACTCACCTTCTCTCCTTACCCTCTACTGGCACTGACCTTCCCTCCTTACACTCTCCTGGCACTCACCTTCCCTCCTTACCCTCTCCTGAGACTCACACTCCCTCCTTACCCTCTCCTGGCACTAATTCCCTGATTGTCCTTTCTTGCCACTCACCTTCCCTTCTTGCACTCACCTAGCCCTCACCTTCTCTCCTTGCCCTCTCCTGGCCCTCATCTTCTTTCCTTACCCTCTCCTGCCACTCACCTTCCCTCCTTACCCTCTCCTACCACTCGCCTTTCCTCCTTAACCTCTCCTGCCCTCTCCTGGAACTCATTCCCTGATTGTCCTTTCCTGCCACTCACCTTTTTACTCCTTACCCTCTCCTGGTACTCACCTTCCCTCCTCACCCTCTCCTGGTACTCACCTTCCCACTTTACCCTCTCCTGGCACTCCCATTCCATCATTACCTTATCCTGGCACTCATTCCCTCGTTGACCTTTCGTGCCAATAACCTTCCCTTCTTACCCTCTCCTCTCACTCACCTTGCCTCCTTACCCTCTCCTAGCACTTACTTTCTTCCTTACTCTCTCCTGTCACTCACCTTCCCTCCTTACCTCTCTTGGCACTTACCTTCCCTCCTTACCCTCTCCTGGCACTCATTCCCTGATTGCCTTTTTGTGCCACTCACCTTCCTTCCTTACCCTCTCCTGGCACTCATTCCCTGATTGTGCTTTCCTTCCACTCACCTTCCCTCCTTACTCTCTCCTGGCACTCCCCTACCCTCCTTACCCTCTTCGGTCACTCACATTCTCTCCTTACCCTCTCCTGGCACTCACCTTCCCTCCTTACCCTCTCCTGGCACTCACCTTCCCTCCTTACCCTCTACTGGCACTGACCTTCCCTCCTTACACTCTCCTGGCACTCACCTTCCCTCCTTACCCTCTCCTGAGACTCACACTCCCTCCTTACCCTGTCCTGGCACTAATTCCCTGATTGTCCTTTCTTGCCACTCACCTTCCCTTCTTGCCCTCACCTAGCCCTCACCTTCTCTCCTTACCCTCTCCTGGCCCTCATCTTCTTTCCTTACCCTCTCCTGCCGCTCACCTTCCCTCCTTACCCTCTCCTACCACTCGCCTTTCCACCTTAACCTCTCCTGCCCTCTCCTGGAACTCATTCCCTGATTGTCCTTTTCTGCCACTCACCTTTTTACTCCTTACCCTCTCCTGGTACTCACCTTCCCTCCTCACCCTCTCCTGGTACTCACCTTCCCACTTTACCCTCTCCTGGCACTCCCATTCCATCGTTACCTTATCCTGGCACTCATTCCCTCATTGCCCTTTCGAGCCAATAACCTTCCCTTCTTACCCTCTCCTCTCACGCACCTTCCCTCCTTACCCTCTCCTGGCACTCACTTTCTTCCTTACTCTCTCCTGTCACTCACCTTCCCTCCTTACCTCTCTTGGCACTTACCTTCCCTCCTTACCCTCTCCTGGCACTCATTCCCTGATTGCCTTTTTGTGCCACTCACCTTCCTTCCTTACCCTCTCCTGGCACTCACCTTCCCTCCTTACCCTCTCCTGAGATTCACCTTCCCTCCTTACCCTCTCCTGCCACTCACCTTCCTTCCTTACCCTCTCCTGCCACTCACCTTCCCTCTTTACCCTCTCCTGGCACTCACCTTCACTCCTTACCCTCTCCTGAGATTCACCTTCCCTCCTTACCCTCTCCTGGCACTCACCTTCCCTCCTTACCCTCTCCTGGCACTCACCTTCCCTCCTTACCCTCTACTGGCACTGACCTGCCCTCCTTACACTCTCCTGGCACTCACCTTCCCTCCTTACCCTCTCCTAAGACTCACACTCCCTCCTTACCCTCTCCTGGCACTAATTCCCTGATTGTCCTTTCTTGCCACTCACCTTCCCTTCTTGCCCGCACCTAGCCCTCACCTTCTCTCCTTACCCTCTCCTGGCCCTCATCTTCTTTCCTTGCCCTCTCCTGCCACTCACCTTCCCTCCTTACCCTCTCCTACCACTCACCTTTCCTCCTTAACCTCTCCTGCCCTCTCCTGGAACTCATTCCCTGATTGTCCTTTCCTGCCACTCACCTTTTTACTCCTTACCCTCTCCTGGTACTCACCTTCCCTCCTCACCCTCTCCTGGTACTCACCTTCCCACTTTACCTCTCCTGGCACTCCCATTCCATCATTACCTTATCCTGGCACTCATTCCCTCATTGCCCTTTCGTGCCAATAACCTTCCCTTCTTACCCTCTCCTCTCACTCACCTTCCCTCCTTACCCTCTCCTGGCACTCACTTTCTTCCTTACTCTCTCCTGTCACTCACCTTCCCTCCTTACCTCTCTTGGCACTTACCTTCCCTCCTTACCCTCTCCTGGCACTCATTCCCTGATTGCCTTTTTGTGCCACTCACCTTCCTTCCTTACACTCTCCTGGCACTCACCTTCCCTCCTTATCCTCTCCTGAGATTCACTTTCCTCCTTACCCTCTCCTGCCACTCACCTTCCTTCCTTACCCTCTCCTGCCACTCACCTTCCTTTTTTACCCTCTCCTGGCACTCACCTTCCCTCCTTACCCTCTCCTAGCCCTCACCTTCTCTCCTTACCCTCTCCTAGCCCTCACCTTCTCTCCTTACCCTCTCCTGGCACTCACCTTCCCTCCTTACCCTCTCCTGAGATTCACCTTCCCTCCTTACCCTCTCCTGCCACTCACCTTCCTTCCTTACCCTCTCCTGCCACTCACCTTCCCTCTTTACCCTCTCCTGGCACTCACCTTCACTCCTTACCCTCTCCTAGCCCTCACCTTCTCTCTTTACCCTCTCCTGGCCCTCATCTTCTTTCCTTACCCTCTCCTGCCACTCACCTTCCCTCCTTACCCTCTCCTGCCACTCGCCTTTCGTCCTTAACCGCTCCTGCCCTCTCCTGGAACTCATTCCCTGATTGTCCTTTCCTGCCACTCACCCTTTTACTCCTTACCCTCTCCTGGTACTCACCTTCCCCCCTCACCCTCTCCTGGTACTCACCTTCCCTCCTTACCCTCTCCTGGCACTCACTTTCTTCCTTACTCTCTCCTGTCACTCACCTTCCCTCCTTCCCTCTCTTGGCACTTACCTTCCCTCCTTACCCTCTCCTAGCACTCATTCCCTGATTGCCTTTTTGTGCCACTCACCTTCCTTCCTTGCCCTCTCCTGGCACTCACCTTCCCTCCTTACCCTCTCCTGAGATTCACCTTCCCTCCTTACCCTCTCCTGCCACTCACCTTCCTTCCTTACCCTCTCCTGCCACTCACCTGCCCTCTTACCCTCTCCTGGCACTCACCTTCCTTCCTTGCCCTCTCCTGGCACTCACCTTCCCACCTTACCCTCTCCTGAGATTCACCTTCCCTCCTTACCCTCTCCTGCCACTCACCTTCCTTCCTTACCCTCTCCTGCCACTCACCTGCCCTCTTACTCTCTCCTAGCACTCACCTTCCCTCCTTACCCTCTCCTGGCACTCACCTTCCCTCCTTATCCTCTCCTGGCACTCACCTTCCTTCCTTACCATCTCCTGGCACTCACCTTCCCTCCTTACCCTCTCCTGCCACTCACCTTCCCTTCTTTCTTACGCTTTCCTGGCACTCCCATACACCGGAAATGCTACGATGTAGCAATATCCTGGTAGATTTCCGGATCCTTGAATGGTAAATCTAAAGGTGGTGTGTGTTGTAACTCTCTGCACTGTACTTTGTCGTAGTAGCCCCTTGAATGGTAAACCTAAAGGTGGTGTGTGCTATAACTCTCTGCACTGTAATTCATCCTTGTAGCTTGCGGCTCCTTCAATGCTAAACCTAAAGGTGGTGTGTATTATAACTCTCTGCACTGTACTTTATCCTTGTAGATTGCTGGCTCCTTCATTGGTAAACCTAAAGGTGGTGTGTGTTTTAACTCTCCCCACTGTACTTTATCCTTATACCTTGATGGTAAACCTAAAGGCGTTGTGTGTTACAACTCTTTGCACTGTAATTTATCCTTGTAGATTGGAGGCTCCTTCAATGGTAAAACTAAATGTGTTGAGTGTTATCTCTCTCTCCACTCTAATTTATCCTTGTAGATTGGAGGCTCCTTCAATGGTAAACCTAAAGGTGTTGAGTGTTAAACTCTCTCCACTGTACTTTCTCCTTGTAGATTGCCGGCTCCTTCAATGCTAAACCTAAAGGTGTTGTGTGTTATAACTCTCTCCAATGTACTTTATCCTTGTAGATTGCCGGCTCGTTCAGTGGTAAATCGAAAGGTGGTGTGTGTTATAACCCTCTTCACTCCATTTTATCTTTGTAGATGAGAGACGAGATGGTGTCGTACAGAGTCATACTTCCACTGGTGTGTGCCGTCACCTTGGTTGGGGCACGGACCACCAGCCAGCAGGATGTGACGTCATGGCCTTACCCTTGCCCTCAGCTGTGTGGTTGCAAAGGTTCCAGCGTCACCTGTAGGGGTGGGGCACACCCTGGAGACATCATCAAACAGCTGCCTAACACCACGACCACGCTCCGATATTACTTCTCTAAGGCCTTGGACGAGGATGACGTGTCTCTCGGCCACCTGACCGCCCTGGAGACACTGGAGCTCTCTCGACAGGACACCGACTATAACAAGTATGACCTAATTAACTACATCACCAGATCGGACTTCTTTCAAGGGCCCCAAAACCTAACACGGCTCGAGATACACCTCAACTTGTATCAGCTCCATCCCGATGTATTTCAGTTCACAGCCAACCTCGAGTTTCTGGACCTGTCCGAGACTTATTATTTAGACAAAGGGGGAATGTCTCAAGTTCTGGACGGGATTAAACACTGGAAAGTGCCTCTCAAGTTCTTACTGATCAACAGCTTCAACTTACCCAGCGCAATTCTTCCACTTAATGCGATTAATTTTCGCCATGACATACTGATGCACCTCGATCAGGTGCCCTTAACGACCCTGGAGATACGCCGCAATGGCTACTTGGTCTACGAGCCGGGCCTGGTCGAGTTCCTGCCCTCCCTGCAGGTGCTCGACGCCAGGGGCAACATGGGCACTGACACCGGAGAGTTCGCCGACTGCACTACGTTAGATTACATGCTGCATCCAAACCTAAGGACGGTATCCTTCGACGGCAAGCTCGATGACAATTCTCACCGCACGAAGAGGTCATCGTTTCTGGAAAGCCTTGCGCGGAACCGGTGTGTTAGTGATATAATGGCTTCAGTGGTTAATTCCCTCTTCTCCAAGGTCGATGAAGGGAATCCCATGTGCCGCGCGGTGCAGTGTATGTGCGCCAACTTCACGGCTATCCCGTGCCAGTACGTCCCCCCGTTACGGGAGGTGTGGGTCCCGGCCGATCCCGACTGCTACATGTACATCCAGGCACCGATGGCGCCCAACATGGAGTCCTTCCAGTACTCTGACCTGGCGACCACCCTGATCGGCAACAGGATGGGCATCGTCGCCAACACGACGATCTGCGTGTCTGAAAACAACAAACTGCGGTACATAGACGCCTCGGGAAACGACTTCGGCCATTCCCTCAACACGGACCTGATTAGCATCAAGGGGCTGACCCACCTCGTCTACCTCAACCTGCAGCACAACAGCGTGCAGCTGAGGAACGTCAACGCCTTCGCCAGGTATTATGCCAGCCTGCAGACTCTCCTCCTAGGCGGAAACACTGTCTACTTGGAATCGGATTTGGACAGCGTTTTCTTCCGAGATTTGCGTCAGTTGCGCTCTCTGGATCTGCAGCAGTGCGGACTGTCATTCATTCCCGAACAGCAATTCGCCACGCTGTATGACCTGGAGACATTGAACTTGACCGGGAACTCCCTGCGTGATGTCAGCTTTAATCTGACGGCCTTGAAGTCGCTGCAGACATTGAACCTGAGCCACAATGAGATCGCAACGCTCTCCCCGCCAGCGATGCACATGTTGGCGAGCCTGTCGAGGCGGCGGCCGCTTACACTGGACCTGACCAAGAACCCGCTCGTGTGTAACTGCACTAACATCGACTTCCTCAACTTCTTGCGAAACGGTTCCGTGCGAGTCCACAACCCGAACAATGTGAGCTGCAACCACACCTTCAACGGACCGACCCGGATCCGCTCGGTAGAAATCCCGGCACTGCGGCAACGATGCTTTCCGTCTCACACGACAACCATTGTGTCATCAGTCCTCAGTCTTGTGGCGCTGGCAGGGATCATCGGCATCAGTTACGCCATCTACCGGCGGCGCTGGTCGTTACGTCTGACGCTGTTTTCGGCTCGTTCCCAGTGGCGCCGCCTGGTTTGGGGGAGGGCGGCGGCCGGGGAGAGCGGACGCCGCTACAAGCACGACGCCTTCATCGTGTACAACGAGCGGGACCGGGTCTGGGTGCACAACACGCTGCGGCCCACGCTGGAAGGCACCCACGGCCTCAAGCTGTGCATCCACTTCCGGGACTTCATCCCGGGCCACGACATCGAGGACACCATCGTGGAGAGCATCAACAACAGTAGGAAGACCCTCATCATCCTCTCGCCCAACTTCCTGCTCGGCAAGTGGACGCACTTCGAGTTCAACATGGCGCGGGAGAAGCTCATCTTGGACGGCCTGGATGTCATCGTGTTCGTCCTGCTGCAGGACATGCCGCTGGCGGGCGTGACGCCCAAGCTGGCCCGCCAGCTCCAGAAGAAGACCTACGTAAAGTGGACGGAGGATGAGGCGGGGCAGGCTCTCTTCTGGAAACAGTTGCTGATGTGCCTGAAGGCTGACCCCGCGGAGGACCCTGACCCCTGACACAGCAGTGGACGCCTCCGGTGATGCCTGAAGGCTGACCCCCCGGAGGACCCTGACCCCTGACACAGCAGTGGACGTCTCCGGTGATGCCTGAAGGCTGACCCCCCGGAGGACCCTGACCCCTGACACAGCAGTGGACGTCTCCGGTGATGCCTGAAGGCTGACCCCCCGGAGGACCCTGACCCCTGACACAGCAGTGGACGTCCCCGGTGATGCCTGAAGGCTGACCCCCCGGAGGACCCTGACCCCTGACACAGCAGTGGACGCCTCCGGTGGTGCCTGAAGGCTGAGCCACCGGAGGACCCTGACCCGTGACACAGCAGTGGACGCCTCCGGTGATGCCTGAAGGCTGACCCCCCGGAGGACCCTGACCCCTGACACAGCAGTGGACGTCTCCAGTGATGCCTGAAGGCTGACCCCCCGGAGGACCCTGACCCCTGACACAGCAGTGGACGTCTCCGGTGATGCCTGAAGGCTGACCCCCCGGAGGACCCTGACCCCTGACACAGCAGTGGACGTCTCCGGTGATGCCTGAAGGCTGACCCCCCGGAGGACCCTGACCCCTGACACAGCAGTGGACGCCTCCGGTGGTGCCTGAAGGCTGAGCCACCGGAGGACCCTGACCCGTGACACAGCAGTGGACGCCTCCGGTGATGCCTGAAGGCTGACCCCCCGGAGGACCCTGACCCTTGACACGGCAGTGGATGCCTCCGGTGATGCCTGAAGGCTGACCCACCTCAGGACCCTGACCCCTGACACAGCAGTGGACGTCTCCGGTGATGCCTGAAGGCTGACCCCCCGGAGGACCCTGACCCCTGACACAGCAGTGGACGCCTCCGGTGATGCCTGAAGGCTGACCCCCCCCCCCCTCCAGGACTCTGATCCCTGACACAGCAGTGGACGTCTCCGGTGATGCCTGAAGGCTGATCCCCCGGAGGACCCTGACCCCTGACACAGCAGTGGATGCCTCCGGTGATGCCTGAAGGCTGCCCCCCCCCCCTCCAGGACTCTGATCCCTGACACAGCAGTGGACGTCTCCGGTGATGCCTGAAGGCTGACCCACCGGAGGACCCTGACCCCTGACACAGCAGTGGACGCCTCCGGTGATGCCTGAAGGCTGACCCACCGGAGAACCCTGATCCCTGACGCAACAGTGGACGCCTCCGGTGATGCCTGAAGGCTGACCCCCCGGAGGAACCTGACCCCTGACACAGCAGTGGACGCTTGTGATGATGTGGGATCCTGACCATTATAACGGTAGAATATGCATTCCAGAAGGGATCTATTGACCAAAGCTTATGTTTCCCTAGAAAGAAGACAAGCAAGTTCAGGACAAGTATAATTTTTGTGTTATGGTGTGCAGCAAATGGAATCATAGAGCGCACTAGGCCTATGATAAAGTTGACGACTACTGTACAAAGACGTGTATGGTGACATGGACGATGATATGACGGAGGTTCGCTGGCATTAAACTAAATGCCTACGCGGTCAAAGAACTGACTAGATTACCCCTGAACTGAACAATGTCTTCGTGGCATATACAGATGACGAAAAGAATTTGATCGCGTTTGGCTCATCCACAAGCAACAGATCAGCTGGCAAATCGGCTTATCTTCTCTACCGCTCTGTGTTATTGAAGAAATCTTAAGCAACGAGTCTAGACACCTCCTGTGATGCCGGATGTTTAAACCATATACATGACCCCAGTCATGTAAGGATATTTGGAGACCCGGGGACCCAGTATGTCGGGCTGACGGATTAAAATAGTCATTACCATCTCGGAGTCGCTTCAACCAGAAACATGAATACGCCACAGCAGCGGTATTCATAAAGCACACTTAACGCCACGCATATCAACATTTCGAAATGTCACCAAATGCAGTCGTAGAAACAGGAAGGCGCCAAGATGTAGGCCGACGATTCATGGCGATTCTGAAGCCCACCGCCAGGAGGCGTGAGAGCCTGCGATGAAAAGGCCAAAGACGTGCGTAAAGTGTGCCATTTTTATGAATGTCGGCGCCGGTCCCTCTGTTGAAACCAAATAACGCAATAAAAAATTATGCATGTATAAAAGGCATACTTGGCCGCTTATAAGGGTACTCCTAGTGTCTGTCACGACGCCCTGAACGAGTCTCACAGCCATAAAGTGTTCTGCCGCAGACTGAACACTTTCCGTTGGTGCGGTCATGGTCCAGGGGGGAGGGGGAGGGGGCAATACTATATAAATCTGGTGTGGGAAGCGTTCGGGGGGTGGGGAGGGGGGGCGTCATCACGTAATACCTGAGTGAGCGAACATTTTCTATAAAGAAGGTCCCCTTGAAAGGTCTCCGTCCTTTGTACTGCGATCGTAATCCTTATTCAGTGCAGGTTGTTTAATACGTGTTAATACACCTATGACACAGGGTGGTGGTGGTGTGTGGGTGGGACCAGTGCACCCACGATGGGCGACCCATAACGAGGGCCAAGTGCTGATATCCGGGGGAAAATACTGAATACATTTCTGGGTTGGTGGGTGGGTGGGGGGGGGGGGGTCCGCGGTAAAGCTACCCCCTTTTCTGCCCCGTCAAATTCCGCTCGGTGGGGGTTTCCGCACGTTTACGCACATTTCCCGTCGCAAGTTTCAAAATATCCGCTCTATAAGGGTATATTTTCATCATAAATATCCGCTCTATAAGAGTATATTTTTCATCATAAATATCCGCTCTATAGGGGTATCATTTTCATCATAAATATCCGCTCTATAGGGGTATCATTTTCATCATAAATATCCGTTCTATAGGGGTATCTTTTCATCATAAACATCTGCTATATTAAAGTATCTTTTTATCATAAATGTCCGCTCTCTCAGGCATCAAGGGGCACTCGCGGAACCCGCCACCATATTTGTATAACAGTGCCCACCCCGGGACTGATATGCCGACTTCAAGCTGCTGTTTATTATTGACTTTAATTAACATACCGACATTAAATAAAACTTTATCTAGTCGTATCTTATCTAATCAGACCGTAATGGGTTGTAATAGGTCGTTAAAGAGCGATGGTTTGATGTGGGAAAGAGTTCTAGCATGGGTGATTAATTAGTCCTTGTTGAGTGAGACATTATTGGGTACAAAGACCAGTACGCGTCACCCAGACAGAATACCAGGCTTATCTATGAGTATGACCCACAACGAGGGTCGCCTGGAGGAAGTGACGTCCTGGTGGGCACCCAGACGGGTATGGTATTATATACAGAGGAATGGATCAGGACGGGACAGTCATGTCGCTTCTTATTAATTAAGTGTTGTTCAATGAGGGGTTATTGAGTGCTGGTCGATGCATTCACCAGTACACCATTATTTGAATGTAATGTACGCTTGTATTTAATAAATATTGAAACGGAAATCAGTGTACAGACACACCGCCGCACAGCCAGAGACAGAGGCGGAGCCCTCAGCTAGTTAACCAGTCATTGAGTGTCCAATTGCGGATCCAGTGCGGCGGGGGGGGAAATGCAGCTTAAGCCCCCCCCCCCCCCCATCCACCCCACCCCCTGGTCAAGCCGCAGAAGACCCCTTCCAGCCTCCACCCCCACTGACAGAATTAGCCCCCGATAATTAAGTTTGATCACCCTATAGATAATAATAACCCTATAGATATGATGCGAATGCTTGGTTTTGAATAACCGTGAGAGGGCTTGGACGGCGATGAAAATACAGCGGTCTTTCTCTGGCACCCGTTTTACTCTATTATAGTCCCACAGCCTAGACTCTATTGTAGTCCCGCAGCCGATGCTCTATTTTAGTCCCACAGCCTAGCCTCTATTGTAGTCCCGCAGCCTAGACACTATTGTCGTCCCGCAGCCTAGCCTCTATTGTATTCCCGCAGCCTAGACTCTATTGTAGCCCCACAGCCTAGACTTTCTTGTAATCCCGCAGCCTAGCCTCTATTGTAGCCCCACAGCCTAGACTATATTGTAGTCCCGCAGCCTAGACTCGATTGTAGTCCGGCAGCCTAGACTCTATTGTAGTCCCGCAGCCTAGACCCGGCAGCAATGTTGAAATTTCACGCCTTCCAGAAGTGGTTGTCAAGTAGTAGTTCCACGGCTTGTATCCAGACATCACGTGGAATGCCAGTGGCACGTGTTCCACGGCTTGTCTCCAGATATCCTGCGGAATACCAGTGGCACGTGTTCCACGGCTTGTCCCCAGACATCACGTGGAATGCCAGTGGCACGTGTTCCACGGCTTGTATCCAGACATCACGCAGAATGCCAGTGGCACGTGTTCCACGGCTGGTATCCAGACATCACGCGGAATGCCAGTGGCACGTGTTCCACGGCTTGTCTCCAGACATCACGCGGAATACCAGTGGCACGTGTTCCACGGCTTGTCCCCAGACATCACGTGGAATGCCAGCGGCACGTGTTCCACGCCTTGTATCCAGACATCACGTGGAATGCCAGTGGCACGTGTTCCACGGCTGGTATCCAGACATCACGCGGAATGCCAGTGGCACGTGTTCCACGGCTTGTCCCCAGACATCACGTGGAATGCCAGCGGCACGTGTTCCACGCCTTGTATCCAGACATCACGCAGAATGCCAGTGGCACGTGTTCCACGGCTGGTATCCAGACATCACGCGGAATGCCAGTGGCACGTGTTCCACGGCTTGTCTCCAGACATCACGCGGAATACCAGTGGCACGTGTTCCACGGCTTGTCCCCAGACATCACGTGGAATGCCAGCGGCACGTGTTCCACGCCTTGTATCCAGACATCACGTGGAATACCAGTGGCACGTGTTCCACGCCTTGTATCCAGACATCACGTGGAATACCAGTGGCACGTGTTCCACGGCTTGTCCCCAGACATCACGCTGAATGCCAGTGGCACGTGTTCCACGGCTCGTATCCAGACATCACGTGGAATACCAGTGGCACGTGTTCCACGGCTTGTATCCAGGCATCACGTGGAATACCAGTGGCACGTGTTCCACGCCTTGTATCCAGACATCACGTGGAATACCAGTGGCACGTGTTCCACGGCTTGTCCCCAGACATCACGCTGAATGCCAGTGGCACGTGTTCCACGGCTCGTATCCAGACATCACGCGGAATACCAGTGGCACGTGTTCCACGGCTTGTATCCAGGCATCACGTGGAATACCAGTGGCACGTGTTCCACGGCTTGTATCCAGGCATCACGTGGAATACCAGTGGCACGTGTTCCACGGCTCGTATCCAGACATCACGCGGAATACCAGTGGCACGTGTTCCACGGCTCGTATCCAGACATCACGTGGAATACCAGTGGCACGTGTTCCACGGCTTGTATCCAGGCATCACGTGAAATGCCAGTGGCACGTGTTCCACGGCTTGTATCCAGGCATCACGTGAAATACCAGTGGCACGTGTTCCACGGCTTGTATCCAGACGTCACGCGGAATGCCAGTGGCACGTGTTCCACGGCTTGTATCCAGGCATCACGTGGAATACCAGTGGCACGTGTTCCACGGCTTGTATCCAGGCATCACGTGGAATGCCAGTGGCACGTGTTCCACGGCTTGTATCCAGGCATCACGTGAAATGCCAGTGGCATCCTTGATGTTCCTCTCGCAGTTTCTAACCATCTTGGTTCGAAAAATAACCATCTTAAAAAAATAATCAAAGACACCCTCCAGTAAATTACATCGAGTAGATTGTGAAAAGCACAGAAAATAAAGGCTATAGACTATTCGGGTTTTGTTCAATTTTAATGGTCAAATGTCTTTCCTTGAAGGTGGGACCCACCTTGGGGGGGGGGGGAGGTCGACTTCCATTGGTCCTTGTTACATGTTTGTTCTGCGGTAAAGGATGCTTTTACCCGCTCTATAACGCCCCATATATCGACTCCTTCATTGCCCGAAAAACATCGTCAGTTTGTGTGATTCGGTAGGTCGGGTTGGTGACCCATAGATATATATCGACAGTGGCTAGCATCTGCTGGCATTGGTTTGGTGGCCTAATATGTTCACAGCAAATGTGTTTTCCTCTTTCGATTTTTCTTTTTTTAAATCCCACAATACCCTAATTTCTTGCTCAATTTTAAAAAAGCCCCATTTTATGAAGTGGTTGGCTTCATAGGACACACTGCCACCCTTAGTGTTTAGGGTCTTACGGACAAAGTCCCCCCGGTGACAAGGCAGACCCGCTTAATGGAGCGTGCTAGCCTATATAGCGTAGCATGTGAGTGTGCTGGGACTGTAGTCAACATACAGCGTTCGACTCGCTCAGAGTAGAGTGACACGCTGAACACTTTAGCTCTACCGAAGTTGGTGCACGTTTCGTCTCTTCTGCCCCTACCAGATAAATCAGCTGTCAGCTGTAAGGCCAATTTTATGGCAAAAACGGTCTAAGATTGCACTTAAGCGCATGGTGCAACAGGTAGAGGTCGGAGGGCTTAACCAGACCCACATACCATACTCTATATAGACGTTAAAACATTGTGTGACGTCACGCCTTTGTCTTTGTAAATGTTCATTATCTTCAAGAATAGATCGAAAACAGACCTAGCCGTGTTGTATTAACGTAAGAATGCGTTATTCAAATAAAGAACGGTAAAACAGTGCTTTAGTTTAATAATAAACGGAAAAACTGTGCATTATCTAGATAAAGAACGGTTGTTAATATTGACTCGTCAAGTGTCACGGTATAATCAGTCAAGCTGAGCTGAGCGGAGCCGAGTTGGTTGGTGTTGACAGAACTTGCAAATTTCAAGACAAACAATGGAACGCATAAGTCAATGTTAAGCACCAAAGGGGCGGGGGTTATATCAGAAATCTCAAAATATATGGAAATTCCACAGTTATCGATTGCATACATTTCTCATTATATCCGTCATATCGCTTTTCAGGGGGCGATGTTTTTACGACACTAAGAAGCAATGACTTCCAAAATGTGTACTTCATCCACGCCTTCCCACCCCTACCCTCCCCCCTGGGGCTTCACTATGACGAACCGTTGTTTCCACAATGTGCCTCATGTATTCGTCGGGCAGTGCAATTGACACAATAGTCAATTCCTGTGTCCAAACGTGAGCACATGTCATGCCTTGTTATAACAATTTTATAAGTACGTTAAAGAACTCGCTGTCGTGCATTCCCCAAATAAACCACTCGACGCTATCGCGTCTCGCTTTATTTTGGCGAATGCCCTCCAGCTCGTTCTTTAACTAGTACTTAAAGATCACTTGGATAAAAATACCTCTTCACTGAAACTATTAGCGGAGACAAAACCTTATATTGGGAGCTTGACCCGAAATCGATGCACCAGTTGGAAGCGAAAGCAAACGCTTTTTGGTCAGAGGTTTTAAAAGAATGGCTTTATGTTAAAAATATAATACGTGGGGAGCATCCTTTTGATGCGCCAATTTGGAATTCTTACTGTTTGAGGAAAAAAAACTTTACTCGACGAAAAGCTGAACAATGTGTTAAGTGAAGACGGTTCTTATGGATGGAGATAGTTTTTAAAATATTTAATGTTATTAGCGAGCGCAAGCGAACTCTTTAAGGTTACATGCATGCGTATTCAAAGTCCATTTCAAGCATAGGCTTAGGACTTTCATTTCGCGTAACAACCCCCATGAGACGTTTTCGGATTCGGAGTAAATATCAGCTGTACATAACTGTATTCAAGCAAAGAGAAGTCGAAAAAAATCAGCTGCCCCACAAAATTAACGAATTAATTATTCAATGTTAACACTGGATGTATACTTCAAATGAAAGTTAATGTATAAGCGACGGACTAAATGACGATGTCTGTTGCCAAGCAGAGCGCTCTTGGTGACCGCCCACCGGCTGCTGTCATAGTGAGTAGTTGTGACGTCAAAATTTTATAAACATGACGTCACAATGGGAGTTCCTAAGCAACCGAATGATATGACAAGCATGTGCATGGCATTCGTCATCCCGCCAAAGATTTTCTTTATGGCAAGATGTATCCCCTCGGAATATCTGAATTAGTAAATATACGGTCGCATTTTTTAGGTAGCACCTCAGTGGCGGATCTAGGAGGGTGGGGGTTAGGGGGGTTTCAACCGCCCCCCCCCCCCTTGGGAACCTGAACATACACTGTTAAAGTCGTGTTTTCTACCCCCCGCCCGGTCGCAAGTTTTTCAGAGCTCACACTCGACACTCGTCGGTCGGAAGTTTCAGAGAGAAACCCCCCCTCCCCTTGGCAAATTCCTAGATCCGCCCCTGGACCTATCCATATTAGGAACTTCGCGGATTTTTATAGTTTAATGCATACATTAAGCATTTCCTAGACAATGGAGAGCACAATGCCAAGAGCAGGGGGAGAAACAACCTGGGATAGATAGAATGCATGTTAAGTTTTTATAGCAGAACGAGAGACTTTGTAATGTTATCTACAAGCTACTCGTGAAAGTGTACTTTTACGAAGACAAGTCAATCGAAATGGGAACAGCAGGTGAACCAGGATATTGATGAATACCAATGGCGAACAATTTATAAGTTACCCTTGAGCTCCACTCTGGACGAACGACTGCTGAGTTTTCAGTTTAATTTTTATATGGTTACCAACTCCCACTTGTCTTTGCGTAAATTAGCTGAATCAGAAAGATACGCCTTATGTAGCCAGAATGACAAAGCCATAGAACATATGTTTTGGGATTGTGTCATATGTTACCTATTGTTACCAAATACCATATATATATTTGTAAGTGGAAAGGAGATACGCCAAAGGTAACTGCTATAATTCGGCTTATCAAATACTATTTCGAGCTAGAGAGCAGAGTGGGAGAAACACCGGGAAGAGCCAGGGAGAGTTTTGAAACCAAGTGGGACCCAATATATGAGTGACATACTGCGCATGCGTTGTGCTATTACGGTCACCGAACTGTTGTCACCATAGTTCCCCTAGCCAAAAGGAGCCGTGGTTTGTCATGCGTATGAGAGGGCTCGGCAAACGATATGAAATCGTGGTATGGCGTGACCGTGAGAGTTTGGCAGATGTCCGGAAGAGGAGGTCCAGCGTTTTTCAAAAACCTGCGTCGATGTCGCTTTTTCCGATCCTCAGTGTCGGAATTTGGGGGTCAATGTCGATATGAACACTTCACATGCCATAACCGTGAAGAGCATGGCGGACGGTGGATGGCCAGGGGGTTCGAGTTAACAGCAAGTCATTATCGCTTTACGAGAAAAAATAAACCGCAATTTCGTAACCGTAAAGGGTTTAATGTAAACCCCTTCCCATCTCCCATTCGGGTAACACAGAGTGACGTATCACTAAGGGTTTCCTCAATAAGTTTTGCCTTAAAGTTTCCTGAACATCCTTAATAAGGAAGTGCCCGCAACTTATATTTATCACTCAGACTTTAAAGATAGGTGTTTACATGTGAGTGAACTTCCCCGTGAGTTTATAGAGAATTCAAGCTCATCGGGCCCAAAGTATAAACAGGCACAACAGACATTGATACATTTTGGAAAAACATGTACAATTTATTTGTGACAGTTTGGTGGCCGTTTACACCGTCACTTCAGCGTTTTTCGGGTGGATATAAGAATATAGTCAAGTAGACGTTCAGACAGTCGGTATTAACAGCTAGTGACAGAAACTATAAGTGAACAAGAAATCAACGGGACGTTTACGACGGCAAACAATCTGGCTAACAGGACTGAGGCGCCGAGAGGGGCGACCAATCAGGTTGTAGAATGACAGAATCTATTGAGCGATCGGCGGCTATTCCAAAATAAAAAAATCGGAGGAGTCAATTTCTCTGTAGACTGATCATGGGCGAAGGAGTAAGAGGGTACCTCTCTATGGCGCGCCCTGGTACCCAGACTAAGGAGCGAGAGGGTACCGCTCTATGGCGCGCCCTGGTGCCGCGACTAAGAAGCGAGAGGGTACCGCTCTATGGCGCGCCCTGGTGCCCAGACTAAGGAGCGAGTGGGTACCGCTCTATGGCGCGCCCTGGTGCCCAGACTAAGGAGCGAGAGGGTACCGCTCTATGGCGCGCCCTGGTGCCCAGACTAAGAAGCGAGAGGGTACCGCTCTATGGCGCGCCCTGGTGCCCAGACTAAGGAGCGAGAGGGTACCTCTCTATGGCGCGCTCTGGTGCCCAGCCTAAAGAGCGAGAGGGTACCGCTCTATGGCGCGCCCTGGTGTCCATACTAAGGAGCGAGAGAGTACCGCTCTATGGCGCGCCCTGGTGCCAAGACTAAGGAGCGAGAGGGTACCTCTCTATGGCGTGCCCTGGTGCCCAGACTAAGGAGCGAGAGGATACCGCTCTATGGAGCACCCTGGGGCCCAGACTAAGGAGCGAGAGGGTACTGCTCTATGGCGCGCCCTGGTGCCCAGACTAAGGAGCGAGAGGGTACCGCTCTATGGCGCGCCCTGGTACCCAGACTAAGGAGCGAGAGGGTACCGCTCTATGGCGCGCCCTGGTGCCCAGACTAAGGAGCGAGAGGGTACCGCTCTATGGCGCGCCCTGGTGCCCAGACTAAGGAGCGAGAGGGTACCGCTCTATGGCGCGCCCTGGTGCCCAGACTAATGAGCGAGAGGATACCGCTCTATGGCGCGCCCTGGTGCCCAGACTAAGGAGCGAGAGGGTACCGCTCTATGGCGCGCCCTGGTGCCCAGACTAAGGAGCGAGAGGATACCGCTCTATGGCGCGCCCTGGTGCCCAGACTAATGAGCGAGAGGATACCGCTCAATGGCGCGCCCTGGTGCCCAGACTAAGGAGCGAGAGGGTACCGCTCTATGGCGCGCCCTGGTGCCCAGACTAATGAGCGAGAGGGTACCGCTCTATGGCGTGCCCTGGTGCCCAGACTAAGGAGCGAGAGGGTACCTCTCTATGGCGCGCCCTGGTGCCCAGACTAATGAGCGAGAGGATACCGCTCTATGGCGCGCCCTGGTGCCCAGACTAAGGAGCGAGAGGGTACCGCTCTATGGCGCTCCCTGGTGGAGAAATCGTGGATGGCGGTCACCTCTAAATTCAAAATTTTATTGTGTGTCCGCGATTGACAGGAGGCGATGCTCTAATTATATTCAAATCGGAAATGACGCCTTCTGTGTGAGCAAAACAATAGCGCGTGATCGGCCCTGATCTCTCGTTTCACGCGTCTCCCCTAAAGGCTACATCCAATAGGGCTATAAAGTCTCGTTCGCTTAGACTTCCGGTTTACTCATTTTGGGGACAAACAAACGAAGCACGTGTTCGGAACGAGTTTAGAATCTCTGCGCACACTGGTATCCTGACTATCTGTGACGTAGGTGTGACGTGTATGGTACGCAAAGAGAGAGACTGGGAACCAGACTACCTGCGCAAAAGCCAGGCGCTGAGGGGTGGGTCCATTGCGGAAGGCCTAGCGATATGATTAAGAATATTTAAGAAATATAGCTTCACAAGACGGATAGACGACATATTTTTTATTCATTTGCGCCATCACAATGACGAATATTTGTTACGACGGGACAATACGACTGAGAAATTAACGTTTTTTTGCATTTCCTACGAAAACGAGGCATTATGACGTCTCACGGATTCTCCTCGGTGACAACGTTGGCGCTACGCTTCAAACAGAAAACTTACAAAAATGAAGATACTTGGTCTTTTTGTGATCCAAAAATGATACGAAAACATCCAACTGGTCTTATTTTATCTTTACCATGTAGTTTAATGACGCATCCGTGTGCTGTTACTCCATATACTGCACATTTTGACAGCGGTATCGTTAAGTCGATCACTTGCTCTCGCCATTTTTGTTACCGCGGAGGCACGCGAACGTCTGTGACGTCACTCGCTGTTTGAGGAACTTGCGAAAGCCCGGGTGCAGGGCTAAATTTAGAACGTTATTTTTAGCTTTCGAGTGTTTTGAAGACGGATTTTTCCTTTTATATTCCCAAAGTTCTGCGCTTCATCGCCTCGAAATATTTTAACGTATATCTCCCATAGCCATGTTTAGTGAAATGGTACTCATAGTCTTTAGAATAAACCTGGAAAGAAATTGACTTATAGCTGCCTATACTTCAACATGGAGCACGTGTGTTTGTTTGTCCCCAAAACTGAAGTCTCGCGGCCCGATCGCGAGAACTGTATAGCCCTATGTGAAGAGTTCCCTCCGCGAGATAACTTCCAGTTCTAACGCAATGAAGCGTTAACACGCGCCAATTTAATTTTAGGATGTAAGCTTTCGGCGCAGATTGAGATTATATTTTAAAGCTAGAAAAATCCTCAAGTGCAAGTCATTTAACTCGCGTCTTAGGTTGCTATACGTGGGTAGCTTACCAATATCTTCTGGGAATGGAGACTAATCTATGGATAAATGTAAACAAGGACATAAAACCGAGCTTACTTGAGTTGGCTGGCAGGTTTGAAGAGATCATGTGGCGAGAATAGGGAGAGTAAAAGGTGAAAGAACCATGTCTTCAGCCGTCGCCTCAGTCGAAGCATGAGCTTGACCTTATACATAGCATCGCCCCCCTTGACCACATCCTCAGCGCTCCTCCCACCTCGACAAATGGCCGAAGGCGCTACCTACCAGCTTAACCCCCCCCCCCCCTCCCCCCGTCTACCCCTCACCAGGGACAGGTGATAATGTGTGTCGTTGACGCCAGGCCGCTGGTCGGTCCACCAGCTTAACGCCCCCCCCCCCTCCCCGCCTACCCCCCACCAGGGACAGGTGTTTATGTGTGTCGTTGACGCCAGGCTGGTCGTTCCACACGCTTAACCCCCCCCCCCCTTCTACCCCCACCAGGGACAGGTGTTTATGTGTGTCGTTGACGCCAGACTGGTCGGTCCATCAGCTTAACGCCCCCCCTACCCCCTACTACCCCCCACCAGGGACAGATGTTTATGTAACGGCAAGGCCCCTTTTTGCGCCGACTTACAAGTTTAGTGGCACCATCTAGCGAATAAACGTTAGTATTTTTATGAATAGTTTAGCTCCCTTTTTTTATGTATGTTATCTAGCAGGTTTCTCAAGTACTTTGAAGTGTACTCAGGCGTGGTTTAGTTTTATTTTCAATCGTACGTATACAGTTACTTTGATTATTGCCCAATGGCTGAGAGAGTCTGGGGGACGCTTGGGGCTCAGGCTGGTATGAATAGAGGTGCATCGGGAGGCCTCGGGACCCACATAGAGAGCCACAGACACAGAGACAGAAGCTGTGGCAGACTCCAGGGGTCATACTTGCTATAAGCTTGCCACAGTAGCCGCGGCTGTAGTGAGTGTGATTCCTGGGTCTGGTTCCTTGGCCATATTCTTGATATGCAAGGTGCTCTCCCTTCCTATTAGTTGCTGTGAGTTAGTTGAATGGCACCTTGATCAGCACCTGTTACCAGTGGTTACCCAGTGAAACCCGCACCAGGCAAGTAATCGCTGGCTGACCATGCAGATGTGGGTGACTGGCGCACATGTGGTCTTGTTTACCACCAACTTACCTACCCCTGCCTCCCACTGATCTAGTCAGCTGACAAGGGGATGGGGGAGGAGGGGAACAGGAGTTAGAGGGAGGTAAGCCGGGATATCCCCAATGTACGGGTTGTCTCCTGCATGACAGTATTTACTTCTTCAATGTGTTTCAACGGGACTTCCATTAATCACATTACGTAATAAATGACGTAAAATGTCTGGTGCACACCACGTCACGGGTCGGTGCAAGCCGTCTACGGCGGAGACGTCAGTCATAGCGGTCCCTTGTATGGTCTACATTCCGGCTGTGTTTGGTCCACAGGGCGTCACGGGTCGGTGCAGCCCGTCTATGGCGGAGGCGTCAGTCATAGCGGTACCTTGTATGGTCTACATTCCGGTCGTGTCTGGTCCACAGGGCGTCACGGGTCGGTGCAGCCCGTCTATGGCGGAGGCGTCAGTCATAGCGGCCCCCTGTGTGGTCTACATTCCGGTCGTGTCTGGTGCACACCACGTCACGAGTCGGTGCAGCCCGTCCATGGCGGAGGCGTCAGTCATAGCGGTCCCTTGTATGGTCTACATTCTGTCCGTGTTTGGTCCACAGGGCGTCACGGGTCGGTGCAGCCCGTCTATGGCGGAGGCGTCAGTCATAGCGGTCCCTTGTATGGCCTACATTCCGGTCGTGGCTGTTCAACACCACGTCACGGGTCGGTGCAAGCCGTCTATGGCGGGGGCGTCAGTCATAGCGGTCCCTTGTATGGCCTACATTCCGGTCGTGTCTGGTCCACACCACGTCACGGGTCGGTGCAAGCCGTCTATGGCGGGGGCGTCAGTCATAGCGGTCCCTTGTATGGCCTACATTCCGGTCGTGTCTGGTCCACACCACGTCACGGGTCGGTGCAAGCCGTCTATGGCGGGGGCGTCAGTCATAGCGGTCCCTTGTATGGCCTACATTCCGGTCGTGTCTGGTCCACACCACGTCACGGGTCGGTGCAAGCCGTCTATGGCGGGGGCGTCAGTCATAGCGGTCCCTTGTATGGCCTACATTCCGGTCGTGGCTGTTCAACACCACGTCACGGGTCGGTGCAGCCCGTCTATGGCGGAGGCGTCAGTCATAGCGGTCCCTTGTATGGCCTACATTCCGGTCGTGGCTGTTCAACACCACGTCACGGGTCGGTGCAAGCCGTCTATGGCAGAGGCGTCAGTCATAGCGCTCCCTTGCATGGTCTACATTCCGGTCGTGTCTGATCCACAGGGCGTCACGGGTCGGTGTAAGCCGTCTATGGCGGAGGCGTCAGTCATAGCGGTCCCTTGTATGGCCTGCATTCCGGTCGTGGCTGTTCAACACCACGTCACGGGTCGGTGCAAGCCGTCTATGGCGGAGGCGTCAGTCATAGCGCTCCCTTGCATGGTCTACATTCCGGTCGTGTCTGATCCACAGGGCGTCACGGGTCGGTGCAAGCCGTCTATGGCGGGGGCGTCAGTCATAGCGGTCCCTTGTATGGTCTACATTCCGGTCGTGTCTGGTCCACACCACGTCACGGGTCGGTGCAAGCCGTCTATGGCGGGGGCGTCAGTCATAGCGGTCCCTTGTATGGCCTACATTCCGGTCGTGGCTGGTCCACACCACGTCACGGGTCGGTGCAAGCCGTCTATGGCGGGGGCGTCAGTCATAGCGGTCCCTTGTATGGCCTACATTCCGGTCGTGTCTGGTCCACACCACGTCACGGGTCGGTGCAAGCCGTCTATGGCGGGGGCGTCAGTCATAGCGGTCCCTTGTATGGCCTACATTCCGGTCGTGGCTGTTCAACACCACGTCACGGGTCGGTGCAGCCCGTCTATGGCGGAGGCGTCAGTCATAGTGGTCCCTTGTATGGCCTACATTCCGGTCGTGTCTGGTCCACACCACGTCACGGGTCGGTGCAAGCCGTCTATGGCGGAGGCGTCAGTCATAGCGGTCCCTTGTATGGCCTACATTCCGGTCGTGGCTGTTCAACACCACGTCACGGGTCGGTGCAGCCCGTCTATGGCGGGGGCGTCAGTCATAGCGGTCCCTTGTATGGCCTACATTCCGGTCGTGTCTGGTCCACACCACGTCACGGGTCGGTGCAAGCCGTCTATGGCGGAGGCGTCAGTCATAGCGGTCCCTTGTATGGCCTACATTCCGGTCGTGGCTGTTCAACACTACGTCACGGGTCGGTGTAAGCCGTCTATGGCGGAGGCGTCAGTCATAGCGGTCCCTTGTATGGCCTACATTCCGGTCGTGGCTGTTCAACACCACGTCACGGGTCGGTGCAAGCCGTCTATGGCGGAGGCGTCAGTCATAGCGCTCCCTTGCATGGTCTACATTCCGGTCGTGTCTGATCCACAGGGCGTCACGGGTCGGTGCAAGCCATCTATGGCGGAGGCGTCAGTCATAGCGCTCCCTTGCATGGTCTACATTCCGGTCGTGTCTGATCCACAGGGCGTCACGGGTCGGTGCAAGCCGTCTATGGCGGGGGCGTCAGTCATAGCGGTCCCTTGTATGGCCTACATTCCGGTCGTGTCTGCTCCACACCACGTCACGGGTCGGTGCAAGCCGTCTATGGCGGGGGCGTCAGTCATAGCGGTCCCTTGTATGGCCTACATTCCGGTCGTGTCTGGTCCACACCACGTCACGGGTCGGTGCAAGCCGTCTATGGCGGAGGCGTCAGTCATAGCGGTCCCTTGTATGGCCTACATTCCGGTCGTGGCTGTTCAACACCACGTCACGGGTCGGTGTAAGCCGTCTATGGCGGAGGCGTCAGTCATAGCGCTCCCTTGCATGGTCTACATTCCGGTCGTGTCTGATCCACAGGGCGTCACGGGTCGGTGTAAGCCGTCTATGGCGGAGGCGTCAGTCATAGCGGTCCCTTGTATGGCCTACATTCCGGTCGTGGCTGTTCAACACCACGTCACGGGTCGGTGTAAGCCGTCTATGGCGGAGGCGTCAGTCATAGCGGTCCCTTGTATGGCCTACATTCCGGTCGTGGCTGTTCAACACCACGTCACGGGTCGGTGCAAGCCGTCTATGGCGGAGGCGTCAGTCATAGCGCTCCCTTGCATGGTCTACATTCCGGTCGTGTCTGATCCACAGGGCGTCACGGGTCGGTGCAAGCCATCTATGGCGGAGGCGTCAGTCATAGCGCTCCCTTGCATGGTCTACATTCCGGTCGTGTCTGATCCACAGGGCGTCACGGGTCGGTGCAAGCCGTCTATGGCGGGGGCGTCAGTCATAGCGGTCCCTTGTATGGCCTACATTCCGGTCGTGTCTGCTCCACACCACGTCACGGGTCGGTGCAAGCCGTCTATGGCGGGGGCGTCAGTCATAGCGGTCCCTTGTATGGCCTACATTCCGGTCGTGGCTGTTCAACACCACGTCACGGGTCGGTGCAGCCCGTCTATGGCGGAGGCGTCAGTCATAGCGGTCCCTTGTATGGCCTACATTCCGGTCGTGGCTGTTCAACACCACGTCACGGGTCGGTGCAGCCCGTCTATGGCGGAGGCGTCAGTCATAGCGGTCCCTTGTATGGCCTACATTCCGGTCGTGGCTGTTCAACACCACGTCACGGGTCGGTGCAAGCCGTCTATGGCGGAGGCGTCAGTCATAGCGCTCCCTTGCATGGTCTACATTCCGGTCGTGTCTGATCCACAGGGCGTCACGGGTCGGTGTAAGCCGTCTATGGCGGAGGCGTCAGTCATAGCGGTTCCTTGTATGGTCTAAATTCCGGCCGTGTCTGGTCCACACCACGTCACGGGTCGGTGCAAGCCGTCTATTGCGGAAGGGTCAGTCATAGCGGTCCCATGTATGGTCTTCATTCCGGTCGTGTCTGGTCCACAGGGCGTCACGGGTCGGCGCAAGCCCGTCTATGGCGGAGGCGTCAGTCATAGCGGTCCCTTGTATGGCCTTTTGGCCTTGTGGAGGCGTGGGGGTGTTGAGGCGTGGGGTGTAGAAGTGTAGAGGCGTGTGGTGTAGAGGTGTGGTGTGGAGCTGTGGAGGCCTGGAGGTGTGGAGGTGTGGAGGTGTTGAGGTGTGGAAGTGTAGACGTGTGGAGGTGTCCAGGAGGTACGGAAGTTTGCAGGTGTAGAGGTGTGGAGGCGCGGAAGTGTGGAGGTTTAGAAGTGATGAGGTGTGGAGGTGTGCAGGTGTGGTTAAGAGGTGCGGAGGTGTGGAGGTGTGGAGGTGTAGAGGTGTGGAGGTGTAGAGGTGTGGAGGTGTGGAGGCGTGGAGGCGTGGAGGTGTGGCGGTGTAGAGGTGTGGAGGTGTGGAGGCGTGGAGGCGTGGAGGTGTGGCGGTGTAGAGGTGTAGAAGTGTAGAGGTGTGGAGGTGGAGAGGTGTGGAGGTGTGGAGGTTTGGAGATGTGGAGATGTAGAGGTGTGGAGGCGTGGAGGTGTGGAGGTGTAGAGGTGTAGAAGTGTGGAGGTGTGGAGGTGGAGAGGTGTGGAGGTGTGGAGGTGTGGAGTGTGGAGGTGTGGAGGTGTGGAGGTGTGAAGGTGTGCAGGTGTGCAGGTGTGGACGTGTGGAGGTGTGGAGGTGGAGAGGTGTAGAGGTGTGAAGGTGTGAAGGTGTGCAGGTGTGGAGGTGTAGACGTGTGGAGGTGTGGAGGTGTGAAGGTGTGGAGGTGTGGAGGTGTGGAAATTCTGGAGGTGTGGAGGTGTGGAGGTGTGGAGGTGTGCAGGTGTGCAGGTGTAAAGGTGTGGAGGTGTAGCGGCCTGGAGATGTGGAGGTGTGGAGGTGTGGAGGTGTGGAGGTTTAGAAGTGATGAGGTGTGGGAGTGTGCATGTGTGGTGAAGAGGTGTTAAGGTGTGGAGGTGTGGAGGTGTGGAGGTGTGGAGGTGCAGAGGTCCAGAGGTGTGAAGGTGTAAAAGTGTGAAGGTGTGGAGGTGTGGAGGTGTAGCGGTGTGGAGGTGTGGAGGTGTGGAGGTGGAGAGGTCTGGAGGTGTGGAGGTTTGGAGGTGTGGAAATGTAGAGGTGTAGAGGTGTGGAGGCGTGGAGGCGTGGAGGTGTGGAGGTGTAGAAGTACGGAAGTGATGAGGTGTGGAGTTGTGGAGGTGTGGAGGTCTGGAGGTGTGGACGTGTGGAGGTGTGGCGGTGGAGAGGTGTAGAGGTGTGAAGGTGTGAAAGTGTGCAGGTGTGCAGGTGTAGAGGTGTAGAGGTGTGGAGGTGTGAAGGTGTGGAGATGTGGAGGTGTGGAAATTCTGGAGGTGTGGAGGTGTGGGGGTGTCGAGGTGTAGAGGTGATGAGGTCTGGAAGTGTGGAGGTGTGGAGGTGTGGAGCTGTGAAGGTGTGGAGATTTGGAGGTTTGGAGGTGTGGAGGTGTGGGGGTGTCTAGGTGTGGTGGTGTGGAGGTGTAGAGGTGTGGAGGTGTGGAGGTGTGGAGGTGTGAAGGTTTGGAGGTGTGGAAGTGTGGAGGTGTGGAAGTGTGGAGGTGTAGAGGTGTGGAGGTGTGCAGGTGTAAAGGTGTAGAGGTGTAGCGGCCTGAAGGTGTGGAGATGTGGAGGTGTGGAGGTGTGGAAGTGTGGAGGTTTAGACGTGATGAGGTGTGGTGGTGTGCAGGTGTGGTTAAGAGGTGTGGAGGTGTGGAGGTGCAAAGGTGTGGAGGTGTGGAGGCGTGGAGGTGTGTAGGTGTGGAAGTGATGGGGGTGTGGAGGTGTAGAGTTGTAGTGATGAGGTGTAGACGTGTGGAGGTGTGGAGGCCTGTAGGTGTGCTGGTGTCGAGGTGTCGGGGTGTTGTGGTATGGAGGTTTGTAGGTGTGGAAGTGTAGAGGTGTGGAGGTGTGGAGTTGTGGTGATGAGGTGTGGAGGTGTGAAGGTGTGGAGGTGTGGATGTGTAGAGGTGTAGAGGTGTGGAGGTCTGGCGGTGTGGAGGTGTGGAGGCCTGGAGGTGTGTGGTGTCGAGGTGTCGGGGTGTTAGCTGTGTGGAGGTGTGGAGGTGTGGTGATTAGGTGTGGAGGTGTGGAAGTGTGGAGATGTGGAGGTATGGAGGCGTAGAAGTGTAGAAGTGTGGAGGAGTGGAGGTGTGGAAGTGTGGAGGTGTAGAGGTGTGGAGGTGTGGAGGTGTGGAGGTGTGGAGGCGTAGAGGTGTAGAGGTGTGAAGGTGTGGAGGTGTGGAGGCGTAGAGGTGTAGAAGTGTGGAGGAGTGGAGGTGTGGAAGTGTGGAGGTGTAGAGGTGTGGAGTCGTGAAGGTGTGGAGGTGTGGAGGCGTAGAGGTGTAGAGGTGTGAAGGTGTGGAGGTGCAAAGGTGTGGAGGTGTGGAGGTCTGGCGGTGTGGAGGTGTGGAGGTGTAAAGGTGTGGAGGTGTGGAGGTGTAGAGGTGTGGTGGTGTGGAGGCGTGGACGGATGGAGGTGTAGAAGTATGGAGGTGTGAAGGTGTGGAGGTGTGGAAGTGTGGAGGTGTGGAGGTGTGGAGGTGTGGAGGCCTGGAGGTGGGGAGGTGTGGGGGTGTGGAGGTGTGGAGGTGTGAATGTGTGGAGGTGTGGAGGTGTGGAGGTGTGGGAGTGTGGAGGTGTAGAAGTGATGAGATGTGGAGGTTTGGAGGTGTAGAGGTGTAGAGGTGTGGAGGTCTGGAGGTGTGGAGGTGTGGAGGTGTGGAGGTGTGGAGGTGTGAATGTGTGGAAGTGGAGAGGTGTCGAGGTGTAGAGGTGTGGAGGTGTGGATGTTTGGAGTTTTGGAGTTGTGGAGGCGTGGCGGTGTGCAGGGTCAAAGTGTGGAGGTGTGGAGGTGTAGAGGTGTGGTGTGGAGATGTGAAGGTGTGGAGGTGGGTGGGGGCCTGGAGGTGGGGAAGTGTGGAGGTGGGGGGCATGGAGGGGGGGAGACGTGTAGGTGGTGGGGCGTGTAGGTGGGGTGGCGTGGAGGTGGGGAGACGTGTAGGAGGTGGGGGGCGTGTAGGTGGTGAGACGTGGAGGTGGGGAGACGTGTAGGTGGTGGGGCGTGTAGGTGGTGACACGTGGAGGTGGGGTGGCGTGGAGATTCGGAGACGTGGAGGTGGGGTGGCGTGGAGGTGGGGAGGCGTGGAGATGGGGAGACGTGTAGGTGGCGGGCGTGGAGGTGGGGTGGCGTGGAGGTGGGGAGACGTGGAGGTGGGTTGCGTGGAGGTGGGGAGGCACGGAGGTGGGGAGACGTGTAGGTGGTGGCGGGCGTGGAGGTGGGGAGACGTGTAGGTGGTGGCGGGCGTGGAGGTGGGTTGCGTGGAGGTGGGGAGACGTGTAGGTGGCGGGCGTGGAGGTGGGGTGGCGTGGAGGTGGGGAGACGTGTAGGTGGGGGGCGTGGAGGTGGGGTGGCGTGGAGGTGGGGTGGCGTGGAGGTGGGGAGACGTGGAGGTGCGTTGCGTGGAGGTGGGGAGACGTGTAGGTGGCGGGCGTGGAGGTGGGGTGGCGTGGAGGTAGGGAGGCGTGGAGGTGGGGAGACGTGTAGGTGGCGGGCCTGGAGGTGGGGTGGCGTGGAGGTGGGGAGGCGTGGAGGTGGGGAGACGTGTAGGTGGGGAGGCGTGGAGGTGGGGAGACGTGTAGGTGGCGGGCGTGGAGGTGGGGTGGCGTGGAGGTGGGGAGACGTGTAGGTGGAGGGCGTGGAGGTGGGGAGACGTGTAGGTGGGGGGCGTGGAGGTGGGGTGGCGTGGAGGTGGGGGGGCGTGGAGGTGGGGTGGCGTGGAGGTGGGGAGACGTGTAGGTGGGGGGCGTGGAGGTGGGGAGACGTGTAGGTGGGGGGCGTGGTGGTGGGGTGGCGTGGAGGTGGGGGGGCGTGGAGGTGGGGTGGCGTGGAGGTGGGGAGACGTGTAGGTGGCGGGCGTGGAGGTGGGGAAGCGTGGAGGTGGGGAGGCATGGAGGTGGGGAGACGTGTAGGAGGCGGGCGTGGAGGTGGGGTGGCGTGGAGGTGGGGAGACGTGTAGGTGGGGGGCGTGGAGGTGGGGTGGCGTGGAGATGGAGTGGCGTGTAGGTGGGGGGCGTGGAGGTGGGGTGGCGTGGAGATGGGGTGGCGTGGAGGTGGGGTGGCGTGGAGGTGTTGAGATGTGGTTGGTTGGTTGTATCTTCAGGACACTTTAACCACTTCTTGTCATATCGCGTCAATGGAAGGGAGAGTTGAGCCATGTCCCGGGGGGTATCCCCTACTCTTTGCGAAGGTACAACTATGGTTTTATCCCCAGCAAAATCTGTCAAAACGGTTGTAGTAAAAAAGATTCAATCCACTACAATGTCCAACGTACAACCTTCGCAATGAACTACTAAATGGTATCTCGTTCGTTATTGAATATGGTTTCATCTTGGATCTTACGGCTGCGTCTAAAAATCCACTCGCTAGTCTCTGCAATATCCTCTTCTTCGGTTCCTCCAACAGTAATCTTGAAGATAATACTAAATTATTTAAAGCAGTACAAATTTTCATTTCCGGAACAGGTCGGTTCATATAAGGGCTATGCTGTCGATTTTATTCTCAGGGTTGTAAGCCACAAAATCTCTGTCACTGTATTGAATTTGAACTCTGTATATTTGATCAACTGTACTTGGTAATGACTTAACTATGGATTTAATTCCACAACCACCTTTTTGTTACACGTTGAGGTGGCCGTTGATATGTGTATTCGCTATCGGTAACGTTGTTAAATAAATAAAGTTCATACAAAAAAAGGACACGGGCCCTTTATCCTGCCACCATACCGACGTGGCCACAGCGGGGCGCGAAACACACGTGGATCTGTTAGTCTGCTGAACCTCCGGCCGATCCCCGTGTGCCACGTACCGTGAATACGCGTCGCTTGCTGATGCGTGCGATCAATGGCGCATGTAATTATCTGTTACGTGCGGCGCTTCCCGCGACATCGCCCGTCGGCCTGTTGATTACGCCCAGGTAGGCGCGTCCTGCTCGAGGACGCCAGAGGAATGGGGGAGGGGGGGAGCTGGGGGTGGGGGGGAGGGCGGTCGCCAAACACGATCAAGCCGTCAGCATTATAAAGGGCGAGCGTCCAATCGAGTGTTGTCACTGCGCCAGAACCTAAGGTTCGAGAACAACATTAAGATGACTAACGCTGACACTGTTTACTGCAACAGGTGAGGACATATTGCGTCGCGTACACAGCGGGACAGTTAAAGACTTGCTCTCCGCCTTTTCTCTCTCTCTTTTGAGGTGGCCACCATGCTGGCGACTATGTCATAATGGTGGTCTCCTCGGCCAGGGATTATATTTTGTTCGTTTTTGCTGTATGCTGTATTGTATTGTTGTTTTCCTGGTCGAAATCAACGATGATTCTCTCTCTCTCTTCCGGTATATTATATAGCGTATATAGGTTATATCAGTTATATATAGGTACCTCAGTTTTAATCTGTAGCTGAATCATACTTTCTTCTCGGTTCAGCGAGCCCTGATAAAACCTTGACTTGGATTATGTGATGTCACACAAGGTCAATGGAGGTCACGTGGGAGTGTTAATGACATTTGTGTTGGCCGGGACAATTACATTTGTCGCACCTTACACTAACTGGTCGGATAACTGTCTGCTGTGTGTTTAGTTGATTACTGTCCCATAGTGAACTGCCGTAGGTGAAATTGACTGTTTTCTTCAAAACTCATACTGGGTAAGAATTTTGATCAGTGGTCTCTCCTTTGGGGTGGGGGGGGGGGGGGGGCAAGGGGGTTCGTGTTCCCAAGTCACGAAGAATGCATTTCTTTATTCCCAGGTCACGATGAATTAAAAGGAGAAGTCCTCGTATACATTGGAAGAGGCGGATTCATGATATAAATTGGCCAGTTGGCTAATTTACGGTTATTACATACATTCATTAAAATTCCCAGTTCACGATTAATGAAAATCCTCGATCACGGCGGTCGGCTAATAGCCCATTCCCAGTTCACGGATAATTATTTTCCTCATTCCCATTTAAAATTAAAAGAAAATTTTCGTGTTAGAAGGTTGTGAAATATCTCTTCTGAATTCTCGAATATTGGCAGATAATTAAAGATTATTATGAGTGTATACCTTTACCTTTGATATGAACCTTTTCTCCAATTGATAGTCCACTTTATGAACAAGTCTACTCTTGTTGTACTGTCCGTGTCAGGGAATATAGTTCCTCTTGTAAGCCTCTCTTCAGATATCATCATTATACTCACTGTTTTAAGACCCAGTGTTAAGGCCCACAGTTCTAAGACCCACAATTTCAAGACCCACAGTTTTAAGACCCACAGTTTTAATACCCACAATGTTCAGTTTAAAGGGAAAGTCAAGACCAGCGATGAATTATTTTTATTTCAAACTATAAAACCAAATGAGTTCACACCAAGGGAGTTTTTTGTAATTATTCTGATAACGGAGTAATTATCGAATGAACGCTAACCATTGCCCAAGTCATGAAGGTAGCATAGTGTAGCTGATGATGACGTCACGGTAGCGGTCCGATATTTTCCACCTGGCCCGCCCGCTGTTGCAGCCCGTCACCAGGCCTCCATTGTTTGACTGGTGAGTTCAAAAACGACTCACCGGCCGCCAATCGTATTAGCTGCCAGGGTGTTAGGATACATGGTTTATGGTATCACAATTAAGTGTATAGGCTTGATCGTGTAACGTGAGAACACAATACATATCACAAGTGAAACGGTGCGATCTCTCAACCGGTGACTTCCCCGACTCGGCACCTACCCCCTCCCCCCCCCCCCCCCCCCCCCCTCCACACACACACAGATACCATCCTGAACCCACCGCAACCCAGCCATTAGTTTAATGTTCCTGTTGTGCTCTTGTATTTAATACTTTGTCACGCGATATTTAAAGTTCTTTTCTTTATTTAAGCATGGACAGCACAAGGCAACATTTGGGATTACATTCACTATTGATGACGCACTTCCTGTTTTAGGGAGCTCTCGTGTAAATCTCCTTTAGGTATCATACCAATATATCTAAGAATATAACATCCCTTTCTCTTGAAAGATAGATCGCCGATAATAATAAAGCTTAGAAGGATGTAACTTATAAGCGAAGCTTGTCAGAGCTTCTTTTTGATCAATTGGCTAAATTCAAAATGCAAAACAATGTTGAAGAACACAGATCAATATTACTTGATCAATTAATGATCTATGGAGATTCAATACCAAATTTACGAGGATTTATAATCCACAATGTCAATCTCTGAAAAATAAAGTTCAATAGACAAGTATTTATAGTGACACATTCAAGGGAACTTATATCTACATTGCTAATATATGAAAACACCGTTCTATACCCCAGTCTTTGTGTGGCTTTGAAAACTCGTCCGGAGCGGGTCATCAATGTTCGGAGGCGTTGGTTCGAATCCCACCGCTGCCACCATCTTGTGCTCTTGTATTTATTCAAGATGCTTCATCACACGATATTTAAAGTTCATTTCTTTATTTAAACATGGACAGCACAAGGAAACATTTGGTCAGGGCTAGTTTAGCCAAGTGAAACGCATACTTAAATATTCATGAGCAACGTCACTCGCTGTCCCGTCGACCCGAACAGCGCCCCCAACAGCGACCCCAACAGCGCATTTAAGGGTATTTCCCGACAGGCACTTCCCGAGGAGACGGTTACTGTCTGTCGCTGCAAATCATTGAATCATTGAATCAACAGATTTTACTCATGAAATGAATGCCTTGGTATGCCAAAGTTTACAGTGTAACGCGTGCACAACAAGCCAGAAGCGCCTGTTTTGTTGCCAGTCGGCCAAACAGCGCTGAGTCAGTGAGTGTCACTGGGCGCATTTCTTTGGGCCAGGTTCGGTATCTCGCCCCGGGCCCGCAACACGTGACAGGGAACTTCCGAGTTTGCCGATAGGGATATGCCTTCCAATGACATGCACACACCGTTCAAACCCGGTGCACATTAAGGCATTGGAACCTACCTACTCTTATCACCTTTCAATCAGCCGCCATCTTCTCCCGAATGCCCCTAGCTCTTTAGAACGGGGCATATCGGCATACCGAATGCATACGCGCGCACCCATACCCGGGTGAAAGAAGTGTCGGGCGGTGAACCGATGCTTAATGTGCGTATTCGGTCCCCCGTAGGGATACACCCGGGTTACCAAAGAAATGCGCCCACTGAGTACATGTGTCAGTGTGGCTGACACTGTCACAGCGTCAGCTGCCGTAGTGTCTTAGACCTGATGCATGGCTTTCACGACCTCAACCGTAACGTAAAGTAAAAAGCACACTACCGTTTGCGGTGTGGAGCCCCTTTTAGCAGTGGAATCCCCAGAGAGCCCTCCCCCACCCCGTCTCTATAGTCAAGTCGCTGATAGAACCAAATAACTGCTCCTACGACCCCTTGACATAGGGGGGAGGGGGTAGTGGGTAGCGTCTGTCATCTGTCATCGACGGGTGTGAATAGTAGAGGCTTAGTCGGCTTTTTTCAGAGAAATTGATTTACATACATCCTGTATTGCTTCTGACTAGGCCGCTTGGGTAATATAAGAAATATCGCAAGTGAAATTTATATAAATCTTGTTAGTGGGTTGGGGCATCAATTACGTTGACAACTTGACAACTAAAATTTTGGCTGGTAAAAGAAGGGTTCAGTGTACATGAACAATATGGCGCCGCCTGTTCAGGTTTTCACAATTTGAGCTCGAAATTAATAATTCTATAAAGTAAAGTAGTTCTTAATGTCAAATAAAATTGTGAGCCCTATTATTTTCGTCTAAACTTCCTGACAAAAAGGGCCTTTTTGTGGTGGGCAGACATTACACGAGTGCCCACCAAATTGAAAATCTGCCCACCAAAAATTAAACTGCCTGCCCATATGTCGGACAAGCGGGTCTCTGGCTTTTTTCAAAGTAGTAGACTTCAAATGAGTCGACTATAAATACCATGAAGATCGATGGCTAAATTCACCCTGAGTTAATATATATAATTTCTTAGGTCTAAAACACTTCCCATTTCTGATACTTCTAAACTATAACAATTAATCAATCATTAAAGTAGCATTCAAAAGAATTTACAAATGCAATATTTAATGAAATGTAGGACCAGCATACAAATACATTTATATCATAAGCCTTAATTGTTATGGATCTGCTGTGGCCCTGATGCATAGCTCTCACAACCTCAACACTAACGGGGGTGTCTCACCTTGTTGTCACAAGGGTCAAGTTTATTGGGCTATAGTCTAGATCATGACAGATCTGTTAGAAGATATATCTATCTCCATAATTATAGTATAGCTCACAGATACCAGGATAGCCAGTAACTGTCTTGAGCTTATCAGTATTAGCATATGTGTCCCCCGCTGCACTTCACTGCACTGGATGAACTAACTCCCTAACTTGGCCTAAGCCACGCATTGATGCAGATTCAGCTTCTCTGGACACTCAATGACCAGTCTAGCCTATACTATACTATAGTATAGGGTAGACTATGCTGCCATAAGAGGACCATCTGTTGGGGTCCGGTACTTAATTGTCACAAAGTGACTTGACAGGGTGTAGGTAAACTTAATATCAACATTTCCGGCCTTTGGGATGTACGTATAATTTGCAACAAACCGAAAGGCAGTCTCCATTTCGTAGGCTCTGACCGCTGCCAGGGCCTCTTCTGCGCTGGTGAACGATCGCGTTCCTGACAACGCCATGTTCTTTGGGGGGAACTGCCAAGTGGTGAAATACCCTTAAATGCTAAAAATAGCGCGGTTGGGGTAGACTGGACTGCAATTGACGTTGCTCATGAATATTTAAGCATACGTTTCACTGGGCTAAACTAGCCCTGACCGCAACATTTGGGATGACATTCACTATAGGGCTAATATGGATAGGTGCTACCTAAAAAATGCGAGCGTATATTTATTAATTCAGATATTCCGAGGGGATACATCTAGATTAATATTCACAATTAATCTCACTTCGGCTTGCCATAAAGAATATTTTTGGCGGGATGACGTATACCATGCACGTGATTATGGCATATCATCCGGTTGCTTAGAAACTCCCATTGTGACGTCATGTTTATAACATTTTGACGTCACAATTACTCACTATGACAGTAGCCGATGAGCGGTCACCAAAAGCGCTCTGCTTGGCAACAGACATTTAGCGCGTCGCTTATAAATTAACTTTAATTTGAAACCTAGATCTACATCCAGTGTTAACATTGAATAACTTATTCCTTACTTTTGTGGGCCAGCTGATTTAATTATTAAAGACATGACATAATAGGCTTCAAACTCTCTTTGCTTGAATATATTTATGTACAGCTGATATTTATTCCGAATCCGAAAACGTCTCATGGGGGTTGTTGTTAGGCGAAATTAAAGTCCTAAGCCTATGCATGCATGTTACCTTAAGAGCTCGCTTGCGCTCTCTATAAAGTCTCGTTCGCCAAGACTTCAGGTTTACTTATTTTGGGAACAAACAAACAAAGCACGTGTTCGGAACGAGTTTAGAATGTCTGCGCACACTGGTATCCTGACTATCTGTGACGTAGGCGTGACGTATATGTTACACAAAGACAGCGACAGGAAACCAGACTACCTGCACAAGAGCCAGGCGCCTAGGGGTGGGTCCATTGCGGAAGGCCAAGCGATATGATTAAGAATATTTAAGAATAGCTGCACAAAAGTCGATCACTTGCCCTCGCCATTTTGTTACAGCTGCCCCAAAGGATCAACTCAAAATGTCTCTGCCGGCTTTTAATCGTTAGTTCCAACAAATAATATTTAAAGTGGCGTAAGCTTTCTATTTCTGGCACTAAACCGGTTACCTTAAGGCCTGTACAGCCGGCCTCCACTCCAAGGTCTATTACATCTCAGGTTATATAGATATCTAGGAATACTTGTCCCCTTGATTTACTTTACTCCCACAAGCTTGTGAGCTTGTTGAGGTGGGCGTTGATGCGTGTATTTCTTTCTATCAGGAACCTCGTTCATCCAGTAAAGTGCATGCAAAGGAAGAAAAAACCTCTCAGCGTCACGTCACCGAGGTCCGTTTTGTAGAGGGTCTTTGGTCCAGTAAGTTTTGTTTATAAGTGCAGGTTCTTTATATGGCAGGAGTGGTGGTGTGGGAGTCACTGGGAGGTGGGGGGTGGGGGTAGGGGGGGGGGGGCATGCCAATGCATGTTCGTAAGCACGAGGCACAACAGACCTTTTTCTCTGAGTGTTGTCATGGGGCGACGAAGGTTTTAGGAAATCTGTGTGTGGCGGAAGCTAAGACGAAAATGCATTTTTCGTGCGTAACTTATTATGTACGATTTTGGCCAAAACTTAGTTTTGGTGTCAGTTTGGTCTAAATTTGCGATTCTGCATAGATCGATCTTAAGCTAAGATCTCACTTGAAAACCGTTAAAAACATTAAGGTGACTTAAGTTTTGATGTTTGACAAGATAGACCGCTTTCATGCATATTGGCGTCGCAGTATCAGGCGTGATGCGAGTTTTAACGTTGAGAGCCGTACCAGTCAGATTGAACCCGCCTGAACCCGCTTCAAATAGGGGGGCGAAAAAGAAACATTCGCGAGAGATATATTTAGATCGCGCTTCATTAGCAGGGGCGGATCTATGAATTTGGAAACAGAGGGGGGTGGGGCTCTCCGCTCTCCAAACATATGCGACGGGGATGGGGGGAGGGGGTCCGCCTCAGTTGGCTTTGATTTTGCGAGGGAAAATGGGCAATAAGCAATAATGGTCAGTGACAAATTTCGTCTTGAACACTCATTGCTTGAGTGGGGTGGGTTAAAGACCCCCTTCTGGATTCGCCACTGGGTTGTATCTACAACAAGTCAATTTGCGAAGCCCGACTTGTAGTTGCCAAGGGCGGGGGGGGCGAGCAACCCCCTAACCCCCCACCCGTCGCTAGATCCGCCCTTGATTCGGCCTATGCTCTTGTGTCAGATTTTGATCGCACCGTTGAACGGCAATATACTTTTTTTGAGGAAGAATGTCATTTTATAATGCAAAATTATTAATTTATAATAATAAAAATTATTATCCCACCCCCCCAATCCGCGGTCGTCAAAATATTTGAATTAGTGGAACCCCACCCCGGTTAAAAAAAATTGTCATAACTCTCGTCACCCCCCCCCCCCCCCCACCCGCCGCATCGGTCCAATGGAGCCCTCCAGTTTACAAATTGCTGCTACCCAATCTCACCTTGAAATGTGCTGCTCAACGCCACCTGGCGTTAATAACCTCTTTCCATTTGTCTACTTCTGTCACCGGAAGATGACAGTCAACTTCTGTCTAGTTAGGTTTCCTCTGCCTGTCTTTATGTTACATTCTCACAGAATCCACTGATTGTGACAGTTGTCGTCTGCTAAAGGTTATTCCTTCATCCTTGAAGAGCTCCAAAATGAAGCGTCGGTATCCGGTAGCCGCGAGATGGCAGCACAACTCAAGGCAAGTTTTGAACCTCAGCTTAGCCAGGATATTTTGAGTAAGTCTAAAACTTAACTTAAGTTTAAGATGCATACAGAAAACGGGCCCAGATCAATAAATCCCTGATACTCTATGAGTCCAATGAAGCTACAGATTATGTAAACATCACTCTGGTGACTGCCAACAGGTTGTTTTGTTGTTTAAACATTCAATAGATTAGAAAATAAGGGGCAGAAATTTATATTTTTCAAAAGGTATCAAAACAAAATCGATTTTTACAGACGGATAGATAAATAAGTAAATTGGCTGTTTTGTTTGAACTAATCTGCAAGAGATTAGTCTTTTTTTGGGGGGGGGGTGTTCTTCATTCGTCTGTTTTGATTATTTTCTTGTCGTAATGTCTGCTGATGTTTAAATGATGTATTGTCTCGGTATCAATAATAATAATACAAATTTAAAGAAGAACATACTTGCCTAAAACCTGTCAAAACCTGCTTATAATTGTGGGTAGTGACGGGTGTTAGCCATCAGAGGTCTCTTCGCTGACTTACTGCATGGTTTCCAGCCGATCCTTGCGTGCGGTGACGCGGTGAGAAGTGATGCTTTACTTGACCGACTATTTGCCTTCACAGACGGGTGGAGACCTTTCATATTAGCTTTAGAATCAGCACTGAAATTGAAATTCAAGATAGTAAACAAATAGGGCTATGTTTCAACAACAGGTTACTTCTTTTATTCCATGATATATCTCAGTAACAGCGCATTCATCAAAGGAGCGCGACTGGGGATACATATCAGTATTTACAGTTTATATTACGACCGCACAATATAATTAGAATATGAGTTAGCGTCATGTATACGGCTTTGGTTATGGCTAGACACGGAAGAAACGTGGACCGTGACGGCGCGAGTACACCATGGTGACAGCCCACAGCCGGCTCGGTGTTCGTGCGTCAGTCCTACACCCTTGATTCATGGGTCTGTCTTGGGGCGGAGGACACGTGCCCCCACCCCCCCCCCCCTTTTAAGTACATCAACGCAATAGGGACACTCTGTATCTGTCAGAAGGGTAACTGTAGAAAGGGGTTTGTTACCTTCGATATCTGATTGTCAATTCATAGTGGCTTTCAAGACAACATTGTTTTGCTTCGGATTCCCAAAGCCATTAAGCGTCTGGCTGCACGGTTCCTGCCAGGACTTTCTAACAGCCTACAGACAAATTGACTATACAGGAATTTAAATCCATCAGAGCCAATGCAGACCAGGAATTGAATCAGCGATTCTCGTCAGTAGAGGATATGAGGGTATGCTGGATTAGACAGGGAGATCCCCAGCCCCAGACGCTGCTCCAGACAAACCTTTAGGGGTCACGTCGATGCTACTGGCCCCGAAGAGTACTGGGAATGCGCACAATGTCAGTCCATCAACCTTATATCACCTAGACAGGGTTGGGAAGGAGGGTGCGTTTGTAGTGTCCGAGCGTTTCGATCCATATCCATATACCAGTCCAGTTTTTGTCACTTAGAAAAGAAAATTAATCGCTGGACATAAAAAACTTGTTACGATGTGAACGCCAAGATCCGCGGACCCGGGTGGGTACATGGGTGGGACAACGACGGGAGTCCATACGACCGCGCGATATAATTACAATATGAGTTAGCGTCAGGTATACGGCTTTGGTTATGGTTAGACACGGAAGAAACGTGGGCGCGAGCACACAATGGTGACAGCCCACAGCCGGCTCTGTCCCCTGTGTTCATGCGTCAGTCCCACACCTTTGATTCATGGGTCTGTCCTGGGGCTGGGCACCCACGGACACCACACGTTTGTCACAGCCGGCCTTCCCAATATTCTCCTGAGACTCCTAGCCACTCTCTTGTCTCTCTTGGAAATCACTCGCTCGTAGTTCTCATTTTTTGTTGGAACTCATTATTATTCCGTCTTGCTTTCCATCTTCCGTACCTCCTGACTCTCCCAGTCGCCCCTCTTTTTCCAATCCTCCACCGGCACTCCCATTCCTTCCATACCCTCCACTGGTACTCCTATTTCTTCCATACCCTCCACTGGCACTCCCATTCCTTTCATATCCTCCAATGGTACTCCCATTCCTTCCATATCCTCCACTGGTACTTCCATTCCTACCATATCCTCCACTGGCACTCCTATTCATTCTAAAGCCTTCACTGGCACTCCCATTTTTTCCATATCCTCCACTGGTAATCCCATTCCTTTCATATCCTTCAATGGTAATCCCATTCCTTCCATACCCTCCACTGGCACTCCCATTCCTTCCATATCCTCCACTGGTACTCATATTCCTTCCATACCCTCCACTGGCACTCCCATTCCTTCCATATAGTCCACTGGTACTCCCATTCTTTCATACCCTCCACTGGCACTCCCATTCCTTCCATATCCTCCACTGGCACTCCCATTCGTTCCATATCCTCCACTGGTACTCCCATTCCTTCCATATCCTCCACTGGCACTCCCATTCCTTTCATATCCTTCAATGGTAATCCCATTCCTTCCATACCCTCCACTGGCACTCCCATTCCTTTCATATCCTTCAATGGTACTCCCATTCCTTCCATACCTTCCACTGGCACTCTCATTCCCTCCATATCCTCCACTGGTACTCCCATTCCTTCCATACCCTCCACTGGCACTCCCGTTCCTTCCATATCCTTCACTGGTACTTCCATTCGTACCATATCCTCCACTGGCACTCCCATTCATTCTAAAGCCTTCACTGGCACTCCCATTTTTTCCATATCCTCCACTGGTAATCCCATTCCTTCCATACCCTCCACTGGCACTCCCATTAATTCCATATCCTTCACTGGTACTCTCATTCCTTCCATACCCTCCACTGGCACTCCCATTCCTTCCATATCCTTCACTGGTACTCCCATTCCTTCCATGCCCTCCTCTGGCACTCCCATTCCTTCCATGCCCTCCTCTGGCACTCCCATTCCTTTCATATCCTTCACTGGCACTCCCATTCCTTCTATATCCTCCACTGGCACTCCCATTCCTTCCCTGTCCTCCACTGGCACTTCTATTTCTTCCATATCCTCCACTGGCACTCCCATTCGTTCCATAGCCTCCAGTGGCACTCCCATTCCTTCTATATCCTCCACTGACACTCCCATTCCTTCCCTGTCATCTACTGGCACTTCTATTCTTTCCATATCCTCCACTGAAACTCCCATTCCTTCCATATCCTTCACTGGCACTCCCATTTCTTCCATACCCTCCACTTACACGCCCATTCCTGCCATATCCTCTACCGGCACTCCCATTCCTTCCAAATCTTCCACTGGCACCCCCATTCCTTCCATATCCTCCACTGGCACTCCCCATTCCTTCCATGTCCTCAACTGGCACTCCCGTTCCTTCCATATCCTCCACTGGCACCGCCATTCCTTCCAAATCCTCCACTGGCACTCCCATTGTCTCTATGTCCTCCGCTGGCACTCCCATTCCTTCCATAGCCTCCACTGGCACTTCCATACCCCAATATCCTCCCCTGGCACTCCCATTATTTCCATACTTCCATACCCTCCACTGGCAGTCCCATTTCGTTTCATATCCTCCACTGGCACTCCCATTGCCTCCATATCCTCCACTGGTACTCCCATTCCTTCCATATCCTCCACTGGCACTCCCATTCCTTCCATACCCTCCACTGGCACTTCCGTTCCCCTATATCCTCCCCTGGCACTCCCATTCTTTCCATACCCTAAACTGGCAGTCCCATTCCCTCCATATCCTTTACTGGCACTCCCATTCCTTCCAGGCCTTCCACTGGCACGCCCATTCCATCCATATCCTCCACTGGCACCCCCATTCCTTCGATATTCTCCACTGGCACTTCCATACCTTCCATACCCTCCAATGGCACTCCCATTCCTTCCATATCCTCCACTGGCACCCCCATTCCTTCCATATCCGCCACTGGCACTCCCATTGCCTCTTCACCCTCGTTTTGCATACTCGTTTGGTTCTTACCCTGTCCTGGTAGTACATTGCCTTCTTATCCTCTCATGACACTAATTCCCTGATTGTCCTCCCTTGCCACTCACCATCACTCCTTACCCTGTCCTGACACTCACCTTCCCTTCTTACCCTCTCCTGGCACTCACCTTCCCTCCTTACCCTCTCATATCACTGACATTCCCTTCTTACCCTCTCTTGGCACTCACCTCCCCACCTTACCCTTTCCTGCCACTCACCTTCCGTCCTTACGCTCTCCTGGCACTCACCTTCCCTTCTTACCCTCTCCTAACACTCACCTTCTCTCCCTACCCTCTCCTGGTACTCACCTTCTCTTCTTAACCTCTCCTGGCACTCACCTTCCCTCCTTACTCTGTCCTGGCACTCACCTTCCCTCCTTACCCTCTCCTGGTACTCACCTTCTCTCCCTACCCTCTCCTGGCACTCACCTTCTCTTCTTAACCTCTCCTGGCACTCACCTTCCCTCCTCACCCTTTCCTGGTACTTCCCGTCCCTCCTTACTCTCTCCTGCCCTCTCCTGGCACTCACCTTCCCTCCTTACCTTCTCCTGGCACTCATCTTCCCTCCTTACCTTCTCCTGGTACGCACCTTCCCTCCTTACCCTCTCCTACCACTTCTCTTCCCTCCTTACCTGCTCCTGCCACCCACCTTCCCTCTTTACCCTCACCTGCCACTACCCTTCCCTCCTTACCTTCTCATGGCACTCATTCCCTGATTGTCCTCTCCTGCTACTCACCTTCCCTCCTTACCCTAACCTGTCACTCCCCTTCCCTCCTCCTCCTCATGGCACTCATTAACTGAATGTCCTTTCCAGCCACTCACCTTCCCTCCTTACACTCTCCTACCACCCCCATCCCTCCTTACCCTCTCCTAACACTCACCTTCCCTTCTTACCCACTCCTGGCACTGATTCCCTCCTTGCCCTCTCCTACCACTCACCTTCCCTCCTTACACTCTCCTACCACCCCCTTCCCTCCTTACCCTCTCCTAACACTCACCTTCCCTTCTTACCCACTCCTGGCACTGATTCCCTCCTTGCCCTCTCCTACCACTCACCTTCCCTTCTTACCCTCTCCTAACACTCACCTTCCCTTCTTACCCACTCCTGGCACTGATTCCCTCCTTGCCCTCTCCTACCACTCACCTTCCCTCTTTACCCTCACCTGCCACTCCGTTTCCTTCCTTACCTTCTCATTGCACTCATTCCCTGAATGTCCTTTCCTGCCATTCACCTTCCCTTCTTACCCTCTCCTGGCACTCACCTTTCCTCCTTACCCTCTTCTGGCACTCATTCCCTGATTGTCCTCTCCTGCCACTTACCTTCCGTTCTTTCTCTCTCCTGCCACTCACTTTCACTCCTTACCCTCTCCTGCCACCTACCTTCCCTCCTTACCCTCTCCTGCCACTCACCTTCTCTCCTTACCCTCTCCTGCCACTCACCTTCCCTCTTTATCCTCTCATGGCACTCCCATTTCCCGGAAATGCTACGCTGTTGCGGTCTCGTATTCTGTACGTCCTTCGTAACGTTGACGATTGTTACTTTTTATGTTGTTCTCGATATCTTTTATATTTTATTTTAATCGTAAAATGTTTCCCAAATGGCAAGCCTAAGTTAACTTAGCGTTAGATGAACGTTAGCAGCTTCGTTTAAGTAACGTTATATGTTAACGTTATTCTAACGTAATTTTGCTCATTGATTTTTGTTTAGTTAACGCTTGCATTTTAGCGTTAACGGTAAACCATATAAAAACGAATATCAAACTGTGGGGATCGGTAAAAGTAGGGCTTCCTGCCGCTGTACACCTTGTGTCAATGCTTATTTCCCGAAAGAGTAGCCCCAGGTTGGTCACAATTGGCACCAGTGTGGTAGTTGAAGTCATAGGCCTCCGAAAGTTCATCGCCCTCAGGTCGGGGATTGAACTACGGCGGCCAGACTACAAGGCGCGCACGCTAACCATTGCTACCGAAGCCTCCGGAAGTTCATCGCCCCCAGGTCGGGGATTGAACTACGGTGGCGAGACTACAAGACGCGCACTCTAACCACTGCTACCGAAGCCTCCGGAAGTTCATCGCCCCCAGGTCGGGGATTGAACTACGGTGGCCAGACTACAAGGCGCGCACGCTAACCACTGCTACCGAAGCCTCCGTAAGTTCATCGCCCCAGGTCGGGGATTGAACTACGGCGGCCAGACTACAAGGCGCGCACTCTAACCACTGCTACCGAAGCCTCCGGAAGTTCATCGCCCCAGGTCGGGGATTGAACTACGGCGGCCAGACTACAAGGCGCGCACGCTAACCACTGCTACCGAAGCCTCCGAAAGTTCATCGCCCCCAGGTCGGGGATTGAACTACGGCGGCCAGACTACAAGGCGCGCACGCTAACCAGTGCTACCGAAGCCTCCGAAAGTTCATCGCCCCCAGGTCGGGGATTGAACTACGGCGGCCAGACTACAAGGCGCGCACTCTAACCACTGCTACCGAAGCCTCCGAAAGTTCATCGCCCCCAGGTCGGGGATTGAACTACGGCGGCGAGACTACAAGGCGCGCACGCTAACCACTGCTACCGAAGCCTCCGGAAGTTCATCGCCCCCAGGTCGGGGATTGAACTACGGCGGCCAGACTACAAGGCGCGCACTCTAACCATTGCTACCGAAGCCTCCGGAAGTGCATCGCCCCCAGGTCGGGGATTGAACTACGGCGGCCAGACTACAAGGCGCGCACTCTAACCACTGCTACCGAAGCCTCCGGAAGTTCATCGCCCCCAGGTCGGGGATTGAACTACGGCGGCCAGACTACAAGGCGCGCACGCTAACCACTGCTACCGAAGCCTCCGGAAGTTCATCGCCCCCAGGTCGGGGATTGAACTACGGCGGCGAGACTACAAGGCGCGCAGGCTAACCACTGCTACCGAAGCCTCCGGAAGTTCATCGCCCCCAGGTCGGGGATTGAACTACGGCGGCCAGACTACAAGGCGCGCACGCTAACCACTGCTACCGAAGCCTCCGGAAGTTCATCCCCCCAGGTCGGGGATTGAACTACGGCGGCGAGACTACAAGGCGCACACGCTAACCACTGCTACCGAAGCCTCCGAAAGTTCATCGCCCCCAGGTCGGGGATTGAACAACGGCGGCGAGACTACAAGGCGCGCACGCTAACCACTGCTACCGAAGCCTCCGGAAGTTCATCGCCCCCAGGTCGGGGATTGAACTACGGCGGCCAGACTACAAGGCGCGCAGGCTAACCACTGCTACCGAAGCCTCCGGAAGTTCATCGCCCCCAGGTCGGGGATTGAACTACGGCGGCCAGACTACAAGGCGCGCACGCTAACCACTGCTACCGAAGCCTCCGGATGTTCATCCCCCCAGGTCGGGGATTGAACTACGGCGGCGAGACTACAAGGCGCGCACGCTAACCACTGCTACCGAAGCCTCCGAAAGTTCATCGCCCCCAGGTCGGGGATTGAACAACGGCGGCGAGACTACAAGGCGCGCACGCTAACCACTGCTACCGAAGCCTCCGGAAGTTCATCGCCCCCAGGTCGGGGATTGAACTACGGCGGCCAGACTACAAGGCGCGCAGGCTAACCACTGCTATCGAAGCCTCCGGAAGTTCATCGCCCCCAGGTCGGGGATTGAACTACGGCGGCGGGACTACAAGGCCCGCAGGCTAACCACTGCTACCGAAGCCTCCGGAAGTTCATCGCCCCCAGGTCGGGGATTGAACAACGGCGGCCAGACTACAAGGCGCACACGCTAACCACTGCTACCGAAGCCTCCGGAAGTTCATCGCCCCCAGGTCGGGGATTGAACTACGGCGGCCAGACTACAAGGCGCGCACTCTAACCACTGCTACCGAAGCCTCCGAAAGTTCATCGCCCCCAGGTCGGGGATTGAACTACGGCGGCCAGACTACAAGGCGCGCACTCTAACCACTGCTACCGAAGCCTCCGGAAGTTCATCGCCCCCAGGTCGGGGATTGAACTACGGCGGCGAGACTACAAGGCGCGCACGCTAACCACTGCTACCGAAGCCTCCGGAAGTTCATCGCCCCCAGGTCGGGGATTGAACTACGGCGGTCAGACTACAAGGCGCGCACGCTAACCACTGCTACCGAAGCCTCCGAAAGTTCATCGCCCCCAGGTCGGGGATTGAACTACGGCGGCCAGACTACAAGGCGCGCACGCTAACCACTGCTACCGAAGCCTCCGGAAGTTCATCCCCCCCAGGTCGGGGATTGAACTACGGCGGCCAGACTACAAGGCGCGCACTCTAACCACTGCTACCGAAGCCTCCGGAAGTTCATCGCCCCCAGGTCGGGGATTGAACTACGGCGGCGAGACTACAAGGCGCGCACGCTAACCACTGCTACCGAAGCCTCCGGAAGTTCATCGCCCCCAGGTCGGGGATTGAACTACGGCGGCCAGACTACAAGGCGCGCACGCTCACCACTGCTACCGAAGCCTCCGGAAGTTCATACCCCCCAAGTCGGGGATTGAACTACGGCGGCCAGACTACAAGGCGCGCACGCTAACCACTGGTACCGAAGCCTCCGGAAGTTCATCGCCCCCAGGTCGGGGATTGAACTACGGCGGCGGGACTACAAGGCGCGCACGCTAACCACTGCTACCGAAGCCTCCGGAAGTTCATCGCCCCCAGGTCGGGGATTGAACTACGGCGGCGAGACTACAAGGCGCGCACGCTAACCACTGCTACCGAAGCCTCCGAAAGTTCATCGCCCCCAGGTCGGGGATTGAACTACGGCGGCCAGACTACAAGGCGCGCACGCTAACCACTGCTACCGAAGCCTCCGGAAGTTCATCGCCCCCAGGTCGGGGATTGAACTACGGTGGCGAGACTACAAGGCGCGCACTCTAACCATTGCTACCGAAGCCTCCGGAAGTTCATCGCCCCCAGGTCGGGGATTGAACTACGGCGGCCAGACTACAAGGCGCGCACGCTAACCATTGCTACCGAAGCCTCCGGAAGTTCATCGCTCCCAGGTCGGGGATTGAACTACGGCGGCGAGACTACAAGGCGCGCACTCTAACCACTGCTACCGAAGCCTCCGAAAGTTCATACCCCCCAGGTCGGGGATTGAACTACGGCGGCCAGACTACAAGGCGCGCACGCTAACCACTGCTACCGAAGCCTCCGGAAGTTCATCGCCCCCAGGTCGGGGATTGAACTACGGCGGCGGGACTACAAGGCGCGCACGCTAGCCATTGCTACCGAAGCCTCCGAAAGTTCATCGCCCCCAGGTCGGGGATTGAACTACGGCGGCGGGACTACAAGGCGCGCACGCTAACCACTGCTACCGAAGCCTCCGAAAGTTCATCGCCCCCAGGTCGGGGATTGAACTACGGCGGCGGGACTACAAGGCGCGCACGCTAACCACTGCTACCGAAGCCTCCGGAAGTTCATCGCCCCCAGGTCGGGGATTCAACTACGGCGGCGGGACTACAAGGCGCGCACGCTAACCACTGCTACCGAAGCCACCGAAAGTTCATCGCCCCCAGGTCGGGGATTGAACTACGGCGGCGAGACTACAAGGCGCGCACGCTACCCACTGCTACCGAAGCCTCCGAAAGTTCATCGCCCCCAGGTCGGAGATTGAACTACGGCGGCGGGACTACAAGGCGCGCACGCTAACCATTGGTACCGAAGCCTCCGAGAGTTCATCCCCCCAGGTCGGGGATTGAACTACGGCGGCCAGACTACAAGGCGCGCACGCTAACCACTGCTACCGAAGCCTCCGGAAGTTCATCGCCCCCAGGTCGGGGATTGAACTACGGCGGCCAGACTACAAGGTGCGCACGCTAACCACTGCTACCGAAGCCTCCGGAAGTTCATCGCCCCCAGGTCGGGGATTGAACTACGGCGGCGAGACTACAAGGCGCGCACGCTAACCACTGCTACCGAAGCCTCCGGAAGTTCATCGCCCCCAGGTCGGGGATTGAACTACGGCGGCGAGACTACAAGACGCGCACGCTAACCACTGCTACCGAAGCCTCCGGAAGTTCATCGCCCCCAGGTCGGGGATTGAACTACGGCGGCCAGACTACAAGGCGCGCACGCTAACCACTGCTACCGAAGCCTCCGAAAGTTCATCGCTCCCAGGTCGGGGATTGAACTACGGCGGCGGGACTACAAGGCGCGCACGCTAACCACTGCTACCGAAGCCTCCGGAAGTTCATCGCCCCCAGGTCGGGGATTGAACTACGGCGGCCAGACTACAAGGCGCGCACGCTAACCACTGCTACCGAGGCCTCCGAAAGTTCATCGCCCCCAGGTCGGGGATTGAACTACGGCGGCGAGACTACAAGGCGCGCACGCTAACCACTGCTACCGAAGCCTCTGGAAGTTCATCGCCCCCAGGTCGGGGATTGAACTACGGCGGCCAGACTACAAGGCGCGCACGCTAACCACTGCTACCAAAGCCTCCGGAAGTTCATCCCCCCAGGTCGGGGATTGAACTACGGCGGCCAGACTACAAGGCGCGCACGCTAACCACTGCTACCGAAGCCTCCGGAAGTTCATCCCCCCAGGTCGGGGATTGAACTACGGCGGCCAGACTACAAGGCGCGCACGCTAACCACTGCTACCGAAGCCTCCGGAAGTTCATCGCCCCCAGGTCGGGGATTGAACTACGGCGGCGAGACTACAAGGCGCGCACGCTAACCACTGCTACCGAAGCCTCCTGAAGTTCAGCGCCCCAGGTCGGGGATTGAACTACGGCGGCCAGACTACAAGGCGCGCACGCTAACCACTGCTACCGAAGCCTCCGGAAGTTCATCGCCCCCAGGTCGGGGATTGAACTACGGCGGCGAGACTACAAGGCGCGCACGCTAACCACTGCTACCGAAGCCTCCGAAAGTTCATCGCCCCCAGATCGGGGATTGAACTACGGTGGCGAGACTACAAGGCGCGCACGCTAACCACTGCTACCGAAGCCTCCGAAAGTTCATCGCCCCCAGATCGGGGATTGAACTACGGTGGCGAGACTACAAGGCGCGCACGCTAGCCACTGCTACCGAAGCCTCCGAAAGTTCATCGCCCCCAGGTCGGGGATTGAACTACGGCGGCCAGACTACAAGGCGCGCACGCTAACCACTGCTACCGAAGCCTCCGGAAGTTCATCCCTCCAGGTCGTGGATTGAACTACGGCGGCCAGACTACAAGGCGCGCACGCTAACCACTGCTACCGAAGCCTCCGGAAGTTCATCCCCCGAGGTCGGGGATTGAACTACGGCGGCCAGACTACAAGGCGCGCACGCTAACCACTGCTACCGAAGCCTCCGAAAGTTCATCGCCCGAGGTCGGGGATTGAACTACGGCGGCGAGACTACAAGGCGCGCACGCTAACCACTGCTACCGAAGCCTCCGGAAGTTCATCGCCCCAGGTCGGGGATTGAACTACGGCGGCCAGACTACAAGGCGCGCACGCTAACCACTGCTACCGAAGCCTCCGGAAGTTCATCCCCCCAGGTCGGGGATTGAACTACGGCGGCGAGACTACAAGGCGCGCACGCTAACCACTGCTACCGAAGCCTCCGGAAGTTCATCGCCCCCAGGTCGGGGATTGAACTACGGCGGCCAGACTACAAGGCGCGCACGCTAACCACTGCTACCGAAGCCTCCGAAAGTTCATCGCCCCCAGGTCGGGGATTGAACAACGGCGGCCAGACTACAAGGCGCGCACGCTAACCACTGCTACCGAAGCCTCCGGAAGTTCATCGCCCCCAGGTCGGGGATTGAACTACGGCGGCGGGACTACAAGGCGCGCACGCTAACCACTGCTACCGAAGCCGGCTTTATATTAGACCTGTATCAAATTGTTTGAATAAATAAAAAGGCCAACTTAATTTTATGTAATCCCAAGGTTTATCATGTTGTTGTGGAACAATTTATTGTGCCTCCCCTTTCAACAATTCCTGCACACGCTCCTGCAATGGTAAACCTAAAGGTGGTGTGTGTTATGACTCTCTCCACTCTACTTTATCCTTGTAGATTGCCAGCTCCTGCAATGGTAAACCTAAAGGTGGTGTGTGTTATAACTCTCTCCACTCTACTTTATCCTTGTAGATTGCCAGCTCCTGCAATGGTAAACCTAAAGGTGGTGTGTGTTATAACTCTCTCCACTGTGCTTTATCCTTGTAGATTGCCGGCTCCTTCAGTGTTAAAACGAAAAGTTGTGTGTGTAATAATGTGTGTTATAACTCCCTCCACTGTACTTTATCCTTGTTAATTGCCGGCTCCTGCAATGGTAAACCTAAAAGGGGTGTGTGTTATAACTCCCTCCACTGTACTTTATCCTTGTAGATTGCCGGCCCCTGCAATGGTAAACCTAAAGGTGTTGTGTGTTATAACTCTCTCCACTCTACTTTCTCCTTGTAGATTGCCAGCTCCTGCAATGGTAAATCGAAAGGTGGTGTGTGTTATAACTCTCTCCACTCTACTTTATCTTTGTAGATTGCCTGCCCCTGCAATGGAAAACCTAAAGGGTGTGTGTGTTATAACTCCCTCCACTGTAATTTATCCTTGTAGATTGCCGGCCCCTGCAAAGGTAAACCTAACGGTGTTGTGTGTTATAACTCTCTCCACTGTACTGTATCCTTGTAGATTGCCTGCCCCTGCAATGGAAAAACTAAAGGGGGTGTGTGTTATAACTCCCTCCACTGTACTTTATCCTTGTAGATTGCCGGCCTCTGCAATGGTAAACCTAAAGGTGTTGTGTGTTATAACTCTCTCTACTCTACTTTCTCCTTGCAGATTGCCGGCTCCTGCAATGGTAAATCGAAAGGTGGTGTGTGTTATAACTCTCTCCACCCTACTTTATCCTTCTAGATTGCCGGCCCCTGCAATGGTAAACCTAAAGGTGTTGTGTGTTATAACTCTCTCTACTCTACTTTCTCCTTGCAGATTGCCGGCTCCTGCAATGGTAAATCGAAAGGTGGTGTGTGTTATAACTCTCTCCACCCTACTTTATCCTTGTAGATTGCCATCCCCTGCAATGGTAAACCTAACGGTGTTGTGTGTTATAACACTCTCCACTGTACTTTATCCTTGTAGATTGCCTGTCCCTGCAATGGTAAACCTAAAGGTGTTTAGTGTTATAACTCTCTCCACTGAACTTTATCCTTGTAGATTGCCGGCTCGTTCAATGGTAAATCGAAAGATGTCGTATTTTATAACTCTCTCCACTGTACTTTATCCTTGTAGATTGCCGGCTCCTTCAATAGTAAACCTAAAGGTGGTGTGTGTTATACTTCTCTCCACTGTACTTTATCCTTGTAGATTGCGGGCTCCTTCAATGGTAAACCTAAATGTGGTGTGTGTTATAATTGTCTCCACTGTACTTTATCCTTGTAGATTGCCGGCTCCGTCAATGGTAAACCTAAAGATGGTGTGTGTTATAATTCTCTCCACTGTACTTTATCCTTGTAGATGAGAGACAAGATGGTGTCGTACAGAGTAATGCTTCCACTGGTGTGTGCCGTCACCTTGGTTGCGGCACGGACCACCAGCCAGCAGGATGTGACGTCATTGCCTTACCCTTGCCCTCAGCTGTGTGGTTGCCAAGGCTCCAGCGTCACCTGTAGGGGTGGGGAACACCCTGGAGACATCATCAGACAGCTGCCCAACACCACGACCACGCTCCGATATTACTTCTCTAAGGCCTTGGACCAGGATGACGTGTCTCTCGGCCACCTGACCGCCCTGGAGACACTGGAGCTCTCTCGACAGGACACCGACTATGACAAGTATGGCCTAATTAACTACATCACCAGATCGGACTTCTTTCAAGGGCCCCAAAACCTAACACGGCTCGAGATACACCTCAACTTGTATCGGCTCCATCCCGATGTATTTCAGTTCACACCCAACCTCGAGTTTCTGGATCTGTCCGAGACTTATTTTTTAGGCAAAGAGAGAATGTCTCACGTTCTGAACGGGACAAAACACTGGAAAGTGCCTCTTAAGTTCTTACTGATCAATAGCTTCCAGCTACCGAGCGAAATTTTTCCAGATAATGCGATTAATTTTCGCCATGACATACTGATGCACCTCGATCAGGTGCCCTTAACGACCCTGGAGATACGCCGCAATGGCTACTTTGTCTACGAGCCGGGCCTGGTGGAGTTCCTGCCCTCCCTGCAGGTGCTCGACGCCAGGGGCAACATGGGCACTGACACCGGGAAGTTCGCCGACTGCACTACGTTAGATTACATGCTGCATCCAAACCTACGGACGGTATCCTTCGACGGCAAGCTCGATGACAATTCTCACCGCACGAAGAGGTCATCGTTTCTGCGAAGCCTTGCGCGGAACCGGTGTGTTAGTGATATAATGGCTTCAGGGATTAATTCTATCTTCTCCCCGGTCAATCTCATGTGCCGCGCGGTGCAGTGTATGTGCGCCAACTTCACGGCCATCCCGTGCCAGTACGTCCCCCCGTTACGGGAGGTGTGGGTCCCGGCCGATCCCGACTGCTACATGTCCATCCGGGCACCGATGGCGCCCAACATGGAGTCCTTCCAGTACTCTGACCTGGCGACCACCCTGAGCGGCAACACGATGGGCATCGTCGCCAACACGACGATCTGCGCGTCTGAAAACAACAAACTGCGGTACATAGACGCCTCGGGAAACGACTTCGGCCATTCCCTCAACACGGACCTGATCACCATCAAGGGGCTGACCAACCTTGTCTACCTCAACCTGCAGCACAACAGCGTGCAGCTGAGGAACGTCAACGCCTTCGCCAGGTACTATGCCAGCCTGCAGACTCTCCTCCTAGGCGGAAACACTGTCTACTTGGAATCGGATTTGGACAGCGTTTTCTTCCGAGATTTGCATCAGTTGCGCTCTCTGGATCTGCAGCAGTGCGGACTGTCATTCATTCCCGAACAGCAATTCGCCACGCTGTATGACCTGGAGACATTGAACTTGACCGGGAACTCCCTGCGTGATGTCAGCTTTAATCTGACGGCCTTGAAGTCGCTGCAGACTTTGAACCTGAGCCACAATGAGATCGCAACGCTCTCCACGCCAGCGATGCACATGTTGGCGAGCCTGTCGAGGCGGCAGCCGCTTACACTGGACCTGACCAACAACCCGCTCGTGTGTAACTGCACTAACATCGCCTTCCTCAACTTCTTGCGAAACGGTTCCGTGCGAGTCCACAACCCGGACAAGGTGATCTGCAACCACACCTTCAACGGACCGACCCCAGTCAGCTCGGTAGACATCGCAGCACTGCGGCAACGATGCTTCCCGTCTCACACGACAACCATTGTGTCATCAGTCCTCAGTCTTGTGGCGCTGGCAGGGATCATCGGCATTAGTTACGCCATCTACCGGCGGCGCTGGTCGTTACGTCTGACGCTGTTTTCGGCTCGTTCCCAGTGGCGCCGCCTGGTTTGGGGGAGGGCGGCGGCCGGGGAGAGCGGACGCCGCTACAAGCACGACGCCTTCATCGTGTACAACGAGCGGGACCGGGCCTGGGTGCACAACACGCTGCGGCCCACGCTGGAAGGCACCCACGGCCTCAAGCTGTGCATCCACTTCCGGGACTTCATCCCGGGCCACGACATCGAGGACACCATCGTGGAGAGCATCAACAACAGCAGGAAGACCCTCATCATCCTCTCGCCCAACTTCCTGCTCGGCAAGTGGACGCACTTCGAGTTCAACATGGCGCGGGAGAAGCTCATCCTGGACGGCCTGGACGTCATCGTGTTCGTCCTGCTGCAGGACATGCCGCTGGCGGGCATGACGCCCAAGCTGGCCCGCCAGCTCCAGAAGAAGACCTACGTGAAGTGGACGGAGGATGAGGCGGGGCAGGCTCTCTTCTGGAAACAGTTGCTGATGTGCCTGAAGGCTGACCCCGCGGAGGACCCTGATCCCTGACACAGCCGTGGACGCCCGTGATGCCTGAAGGCTGACCCCCCGGAGGAACCTGACCTCTGACACAAGAGTGGACGCCTCCGGTGATGCCTGAAGGCTGACCCCCCGGAGGAACCTGACCTCTGACACAAGAGTGGACGCCTCCGGTGATGCCTGAAGGCTGACCCCCGGAGGACCCTGACCTCTGACACAGCCGTGGACGCCCGTGATGCCTGAAGGCTGACCACCCGGAGGATCCTGACCTCTGACACAAGAGTGGACGCCTCCGGTGATGCCTGAAGGCTGACTCCCCGGAGGACCCTGACCCTTGGCACAGCAGTGGACGCCTCCGGTGATGCCTGAAGGCTGACCCGTGGATGACCCTGACCCCTGACACAGCAGTGGACGCCTGTGATGCCTAAAGGCTGACCCCCGGAGGACCCTGACCTCTGACACAGCAGTGGACGCCTCCGGTGATGCCTAAAGGCTGACCACCCGGAGGACCATGACCCCTGACACAGCAGTGGACGCCTCCTGTGATGCCTGAAGGCTGACCCCCCGGAGGACCCTGACCCCTGACACAACAGTCGACGCCTGTGATGCCTGAAGGTTGACCCCCCGGAGGAGCCTGACCCCTGACACAACAGTGGACGCCTGTGATGCCTGAAGGCTGTGCCCCGGAGGACCCTGACCCCTAACACAGCAGTGAACGCCTCCGGTGATGCCTGAAGGCTGACCACCCGGAGGACCCTGACCCCTAGCACAGCAGTGAACGCCTCCGGTGATGCCTGAAGGCTGACCCCACGGAGGACCCTGACCCCTGACACAACAGTGGACGCCTCCGGTGATGCCTGAAGACTGACCCCCGGACCCCTGATACAACAGTGGACGCCTGTGATGATGTGGGACCCTGACCATTATAACGGTAGAAAATGCATTCCAGAAGGCATCTATGGACCAAAGTTTATGTTACCCTAGAAAGAAAACAAGCAAGTTAAGGACAAGTATAATTTTTGTGTTATGGTGTGCAGGAAATGGAATCATAGAGCGCACTAGGCCTATGATAAAGTTCACGACTACTGTACAGAGACGTGTATGGTGACATGGACGATGACATGACGGAGGTTCGCTGGCATTAAACTAAATGCCTACGCGGTCAAAGAACTGACTAGATTACCCCTGAACTGAACAATGTCTTCGTGCCATATACATGTAACGTGCCGAGGGGGTGTCATGTTGTGGCGACTGCGCAGATATGCTTGTCTTGGTAGGGGTTGTGGCTTAAAGTCTTCGGTTCAGAATTTTTACCACTTGGTTATCGGTTTCACGGCTTTTCGCATTCAGACCAGTTCGATATTGTAACCAGCAAACATAAAAGATGAAGGAAATGCAAATATACTGTTCCGGTATTTATTTATAAAGACACTTTAAATCCTTTGATACAGGATATAAAATAATCCACACTGCACGCCTGATCCCAACCAAAACTATACACTATTCCGGTTACATCCTGACCCTGCGACCTCCCTCCACTAATAAATGTACACTTGATATAACCAACTTTACAGCTATCTCACCATAAAGGATATGGCTGAGAAACCAGACTCTGAAATCGAACTCACTAAAGCCGCGGCTACTGCGACAAGCTTGTCGCAAGTACGATCCCTGGAGTCCTCCTCACTGGTAACTAATAGCACCCTACAATAACTAATAGCACCCTACAGTAACTAATAGCCCTTCACATAACCTCACAGCACCTCACAGAACCTCATAGCAACTAATAGGCCTTCACATAATCTCACAGCACCTCATAGTAACTAATAGCACCCTACAGTAACTAATAGGACTTCACAGAACCTCACAGCACCTTACAGAACCTCATAGCACCTCACAGTAACTAATAGGACTTCACAGAACCTCACAGTAACTAATAGGACTTCACAGAACCTTACAGAACCTCACAGCACCTCATAGCACCTCACAGAACCTCATAGTAATTAATAGGAAAGGAGAGCAGATTGATATCAAGAATATGACCAAGGAACCAGTCCCAGGAATCAAACTCACTACAGCCGCAGCTACTGCGGCAAGCTTATAGCAAGTATGACCCCTGGGGTCTGCAGCAACTGCTGTCTCTGTGTCTGTGGCTCTCTCTGTCTGTCCATGGCTCTCTCTGTCTGTCTCGAGGCCTCCCGATGCACCTCTATTTATACCAGCCTGAGCCCCAAGCGTCACCCAGGCTCTCTCAGCCAATGGGCGATAATCCAATTAACTGTTTACCTACGCTTGAAAATAGAACTAAACTACTCCTGGCTACACTTCAAAGTACTTGAGAAACCTGCTAGATAACATACATAAAAAGATAGCTAAAGAATTCATTAAGATACTCACATTAAAAACCTTTAATTCTCGCTTCTTCTCTCTCTAAACTTTCTCTCTCTGTCTGTTTCCTCTTCTGGCGGAAGTTTACAAATCCAATCTCACCCACGTCCCCTATCGAGTTACCGTCCTACTTCCTGTCCTGCTACCCTTACTCCCCCTTGCGAGTGCTCTTCTACCTATCCTGCCTTACGCTGCCGCTATTCGCTAGATAGTGCCACTAAACTTGTAAGTCGGCGCAAAGAGGGGCCTGGCCGTTACATACAGATCACGAAAAGAATTTGATTGCGTTTGGCTCATCCACAAGCAACAGATCAGCTGGCAAATCGGCTTATCTTCTCCACCGCTCTGTGTTATTGAAGAAATCTTAAGCAACGAGTCTAGACACCTCCTGTGATGCCGGATTTTTAGACCATGTACATGACCCCAGTCATGTAAGGATATTTGGAGACCCGGGGACCCAGTATGTCGGGCTGACGGGTTTAAATAATCATTTCCATCTCGGAGTCGCTCCAACCAGAAACATGAATACGCCACAACCCGCTGTGTATTTTGGCCAGGAGTGGTATTCATAAAGCACACTTAAAGCTACGCATATCAAAATTTCGAAATTTCCCCCTATGCAGTCGTAGAAAAAAGGAAGGCGCCAAGATGTAAGCCGACGATTCATGGCGATTCTGAAGACCACCGCCAGAAGGCGTGAGAGCCTGCGATGAGCCAAAGACGTGCATAACTTGTGATATTTTTATTAATATCGGCGCTGGAAATGGAAATATTAATGGCAATGGAAAAATTATTCATGTATAACAGACATACTTGGCCGCTTATAAGGGTACTTCTAGTGTCTGTCACGACGCCCTGAACGAGTCTCTAAGTCATAAAGTGTTCCGCGCAGAGTGAACACTTTCCGAGGGGTGGGGGGTGGGGTCATGGTCCCAGGAGGAGGGGGAGGGGGAACTACTATATACATCTGGTGTGGGAGGCGGTCGGAGGAGGGGGGGGGGGCGTCATCACGTAATACCTGGGTGAGCGAACATTTCCTAAAAAGAAGATCCCACCAAATGGTCTATCTTTTTTTCACAGTAAACTTCAGCTCGGTCGGGATTTTCCGTCGGCGCGTGGGTCGGTGGTTCGTGCCTCTCGCTGGCCATGTCTGTGTACTCGCAGAATAAATATCCCATGTCTTTCTTTGTAAAGAATAGGGGGTTACCCCCGGGGACATGGCTCCACTCTCCCTTTCTTCTCCCATTGACGCGATATGACCAAAAGTGGCTAATAACCAACCAACCAACTGTTTATTGTTTACTTTAATTAACGTACCGTGCCCGTCCATGGCGGAGGCGTCAGTCATAGCGGTCCCTTTTACGGCCTACATTCCGGCCGTGTCTGGTCCACACCACGTCACGGGTCGGTGCAACCCGTCTATTGCGGAGGCGTCAGTCATTGCGGTCCCTTGTATGGTCTACATTCCGGTCGTGTCTGGTCCACACCACGTCACGGGCCGGTGCAGCCCGTTTAGGGCGGATTCGTCAGTCATAGCGGTCCCTTGTATGGTCTACATTCCGGTCGTGCCTGGTCCACACCACGTCACGGGTCGGTGCAGCCCGTCTATGGCGGAGGCGTCAGTCATAGCCGTCACTTGTATGGTCTACATTCCGGCCGTGTCTGGTCCACAGGGCGTCACGGGTCGGTGCAAGCCGTCTATGGCGTAGAAGTGTGGAGGCGTGTGATGTAGAGCTGTGGTGTGGATGTGTGGAGGCTTGGAGGTGTTGAGGTGTGGCGTTGTGGAGGTGTGAAGGTGTGAAGGTGTGGAGTTGTGGAGTTGTGGAGGCGTGGAGGTGTGGAGGTGTGAAGGTGTGGAGGCGTGGAGGTGTGGAGGCCTGGAGGTGTAGAGGTTTGGAGGCGTGGAGGCGTGGAGGTATGGAGGTGTGGCGGCGTGGTAGTTTGGAGGTGTAAAGGTGTGGAGGTGTGGAGGTGGGAAGAGGTAGAGGTGGGAAGGTCTTGGAGATGGGGAAGCGTGGAGAAGTGGAGATGTGGTTGGCTGGTTGTATATTCATTACACTTGAACTACTTCTTGTCATATCGCGTCAATTGCAAAAGGAAGGGAGAGTTGAGCCATGTCCGGGAGGGGTATCCCCCTACTCTTTGCGAAGAAGGACACGGACCCTGTATCCTGCGACCATACCGACGTGGCCACAGCGGGGCGCGAAACACACGTGGATCTGTTAGTTTGCTGAACCTCCGGCCGATCCCCGCGGCCACGTACCGTGAATACGCGCCGCTTGTTGATGCGTGCGATCATTGGCGCATGTAATTATCTGTTACGTGCGGCGCTTCCCGCGACATCGCCCGTCGGCCTGTCAATCACGCCCAGGTAGGCGTGTCCTGCTCGAGGACGCCAGAGGAGGGGGGGGGGGGGGGGGCGGGGATCGCCTCACACGACCCACGCCGTCAGCATTATAAAGAAGGAGCGTACAATCGAGTGTTGTCACTGCGCCAGAAGCTAAGGTTCGAGGACAACACTGTGATGACCAACGCTGACACTGTTTACTGCAACAGGTGAGAACATATTGCGTAGCGTAAACAGCGGGACAGTTAAAGACTTTCTTATTATTTTATATCATATGTACTACCGAATTGTAATGGTGTCTATCAGTAATTGCTTACCCAATTTGTCCTCATAAACATCTTGTTATCGGCTTTTTTTCTTTTTCACTTTTGAGGTGGCCACCATGCCGGCGACTATGTCATAATGGTGGTCTCCTAGGCCAGGGATTATATTTTGTTCGTTTTTGCTGTATGCTGTATTGTATTGTTGTTTTCCTGGTCGAAATCAACGATGATTCTCTCTCTCTCTTCCGGTATATTTTATTGTGTGCGTTCACTTGGCCTGATTCCCGAAAGCTGGCGAGTGTATCCATGGTGATACGATCGTTAACCAGTCACCTGCGCCAAAATGGACCTGCAGTCCTCTTTATATGGCATACACTCACGTGTTAACAGGTACATCAGTTTTAATCTGTAGCTCAGTCATACTTTCTTCTCGGTTCAGCGAGGCTTGATATGACCTTGACTTGGATTATGTGATGTCACACAAGTTCAATGGAGGTCACGTGGTAGTGTTAATGACATTTGTGATGGCCGGGACAATACATTTGTCGCACCTTACACTAACTGGTCGGATAACTGTCTGCTGTGTGTTTAGTTGATTACTGTCCCATAGTGAACTGCCATACGTGAAATTGACTGTTTTCTTCAAAACTCATACTGGGTAAGAATTTTGATCAGTGGTCTCTCCTTTGGGGTGGGGGGGGGGGGGCAAGGGGGGTCGTGTACCCAAGTCACGAAGAATGCATTTCTTTATTCCCAGGTCACGATGAATTAAAAGGAGAAGTCCTCGTTCACATTGGAAGAGGCGGATTCATGATATAAATTGGCCAGTTGGCCAATTTACGGTTATTACATACATTCATTGAAATTCCCAGTTCACGATTAATGAAAATCCTCGATCACGGCGGTCGGCTAATAGCCCATTCCCAGTTCACGGATAATTATTTTCCTCATTCCCAGTTCACGGTGAAATTAAAAACACATTCCCGAGGAAAGGAAATACCACTTGCCCCCTCCCTCCTTTAGCTGTCGATTAAATACAAAGAAAAGTTTCGTGTTAGAAGGTTGTGAAATATCTCTTCTGAATTCTCGAATATTGGCAGATAATTAAAGATTATTATGAGTGTATACCTTTACCTTTGATATGAACCTTTTCTCCAATTGATAGTCCACTTCTTGAACAAGTCTACTCTTGTTGTACTGTCCGTGTCAGGGAATATAGTTCCTCTTGTAAGCCTCTCTTCAGATATCATCATTAAACCCACAGTTTTAAGACCACCGTGTTAAGGCCCAGAGTGTTAAGACCCACAGTTTTAAGACCCAGTGTTAAGGCCCACCGTTTTAAGACCCACAGTTATAAGTTCCAGTGTTAAGACCGACAGTTTTAAGACCCACAATTTCAAGACCCACAGTTTTAAGACCCACAGTTTTAATACCCACAATGTTCAGTTTAAAGGGAAAGTCAAGACCAGCAATGAATTATTTTTTATTCAAAGTATAAAACCAAATGAGTTCACACCCAGGGAGTTTTTTGTAATTATTCTGATAACGGAGTAATTATCGAATGAATGCTAACCACTGCCCAAGGTAGCATAGTGCAGCTGATGATGACGTCACGGTAGCGGTCCGACATTTTCCACCTGGCCCGCCCGCTGTTGCAGCCCGTCACCAGGCCCTAATTATTTGACTCATGAGTTCAAAAACAACTCACCGGCCGTCAATCGTATTAGCTACCAGGGTGTTAGGATACATGGTTTATGGTATCACAATTAAGTGTATAGGCTGGATCGTGTAACGTGAGAACACAATACATATCACAAGTGAAACGATGCGATCTCTCAACCGGTGACTTCCCCGACTCGGCACCTACCCCCTCCCCCCCCCCCCACCCCCCTCCACACACACACAGATACCATCCTGAACCCACCGCAACCCAGCCATTAGTTTAATGTTCCTGTTGTGCTCTTGTATTTAATACTTTGTCACGCGATATTTAAAGTTCTTTTCTTTATTTAAGCATGGACAGCACAAGGCAACATTTGGGATGACATTCACTATTGATGACGCACTTCCTGTTTTAGGTAGCTCTCGTGTAAATCTCCTTTAGATATCATACCAATTTATCTAAGAATATAACATCCCCTTCTTTTGAAAGATAGATCGCCGATAATAATAAAGCTTAGAAGGACGTAACTTATAAGCGAAGCTTGTCAAAGCTTCTTTTTGATCAATTGGCTAAATTCAAAATGCAAAACAATGTTGAAGAACACAGGTCAATATTATTTGATCAATTAATGATCTATGGAGATTCAATACCAAATTTACGAGGATTTATAATCCACAATGTCAATCTCTGAAAAATAAAGTTCAATAGACAAGTATTTATAGTGACACGTTCACGGGAACCTATATCTACATTGTCAATATATGCCAGTCTTTGTGTAGCTTTGACAACTCGTCCGGAGCGGGTCATCAATGGGACTGTTCGGAGGCGTTGGTTCGAATCCCACCGCTGCCACCATGTTGTGCTCTTGCATTTATTCAAAATGCTTCATCACACGATATTTAAAGTTCATTTCTTTATTTAAACATGGACAGCACAAGGAAACATTTGGTCAGGGCTAGTTTAGCCAAGTGAAACGCATACTTAAATATTCATGAGCAACGTCACTCGCAGTCCCGTCGACCCGAACAGCGCCCCCAACAGCGACCCCAACAGCGCATTTAAGGGTATTTTGCGACAGGCACTTCCCGAGGAGACGGTTACTGTGTGTCGATGCAAATCATTTAACTGTTTTTAACTGATTTTATTCAGAAAATGGATGCCTTGGTATGCCAAAGTTTACAGTGTAACGCGTGCACAACAAGCCAGAAGCGCCTGTTTTGTTGCCAGTCGGCCAAACAGCGCTGATTCAGTGAGTGTCACTGGGCGCATTTCTTCGGGCCAGGTTCGGTATCCCGCCCCGGGCCCGCAACACGTGACTGGGAACTTCCGAGTTTGCCGATAGGGATATGCCTATTCCAAAGAAATGCACACACCGTTCACATCCGGTGCACATTAAGGCATTGGAACCAACCTATTCTCATCACCTTTCAATCAGCCGCCATCTTCTCCCGAATGCCCCGTGGGGTTTAGAAAGGGGCATATCGGCATACCGAATACATACGCGCGCACCCATACCCGGGTGAAAGAAGTGTCGGGCGGTGAACCGATGCGTAATGTGCGTATTCGGTCCCCCGTAGGGATACACCCGGGTTATCAAAGAAATGCGCCCACTGAGTACATGTGTCGGTGTGCCTGACACTGTCACAGCGTCAGCCGCCGTAGTGTCTTAGGCCTGATGCATGACCTTCATGACCTCAACCGTAACGTAAAGGAAAAAACACACTACCGCGCACTACCGTTTGCGGTGTGGAGCCCCTTTTTAGCAGTGGAATCCCCAGAGAGCCCTCCCCCACCCCGTCTCTATAGTCAAGTCGCCGATAGAACCAAATAACTGCTCCTACGACCCCTTGACATAGGGGGGAGAGGGTAGTGGGTAGCGTCTGTCATCTGTCATCGACGGGTGTGAATAGTACAGGCTTAGTCGGCTTTTTTCAGAGAAATTGGTTTACATAAATCCTGTAATGCTGCTGACTAGGCCGCTTGGGTAATATAAGAAATATCGCAACTGAAATTTATATAAATCTTGTTAGTGGGTTGGGGCATCAATTACGTTGACAACTTGACAACTAAAATTTTGGCTGGTAAAAGAAGGGTTCAGTGTACATGAACAATATGGCGCCACCTGATCAGGTGTTCACATTTTGAGCTCGCAATTTACAATTCTATAAAGAAAAGTAGTTCTTAATGTCAAATAAAATTGTGAGCCCTATTATTTTCGTCTAAACTTCCTGACAAAAAGGGCCTTTTTGTGGTGGGCAGACATTACACGAGTGCCCGCCAAATTCAAAATCTGCCAACCAAAAATTAAACTGCCTGCCCATATGTCGGACAAGCGGGTCTCTGGCTTTTTTCAAAGCAGTAGACTTCAAATGTCGACTATAAATACCATGAAGATCGATGGCTAAATTCACCCTGAGTTAATATATATAATTTCTTAGGTCTAACACACTTCCCATTTCCGATACTTCTAAAATATAACAATGAATCAATAATTAAAGTAGCATTTAAAATAATTTACAAATGCAATATTTAATGAAATGCAGGACCAGCATACAAATACATTTATATCTTAAGCCTTAATTGTTATGGATCTGCTGTGGCCCTGATGCATAACTCTCACAACCTCAACACTAACGGGGGTGTCTCACCTTGTTGTCACAAGGGTCAAGTTTATTGGTCTATAGTCTAGATCATGACAGATCTGTTAGAAGATATATCTATGTCCATAATTATAGTACAGCTCATAAATACCAGGATAGCCCGTAATTGTAGTGAGCTTATCAGTATTGGCATATGTGTCCCCCGCCGCCCCCCCCCCCCCCCCCCCACACCTCCCTAACTTGGCCTAAGCCACGCATTGATGCAGATTCAGCTTCTCTGGACACTCAATGACCAGTCTAGCCTATACTATACTATAGTATAGGGTAGACTATACTGCTATAAGAGGACCATGCTGGGGGGTTCCGGTACTTAATGGTCACAAAGTGACTTGACAGGGTGTAGGTAAACTTAATATGACGCACCATTTCCGGCCTTGGGGATGTACGTATAATTTGCAACAAACCGAAAGGCAGTCTCCATTTCGTATGTTCTGACCGCTGCCAGCCCCTCTTCTGCGCTGGCGAACGATCGCGTTCCTGACAACGCCATGTTCCTTCGTGTGAACTGCCAAGTGGTGAAATACCCTCAAATGCTAAAAATAGGGTGGTTGGGGTCGACGGGACTGCGATTGACGTTGCTCATGAATATTTAAGTGTACGTTTCAACGGGCTAAACTAGCCCTGACCGCAACATTTGGGATGACATTCACTATCTATACTAATAAAATGAAGCTGTCTGTCCCACTATGCCGCGGCATGCAAGGGCCCATTGGCATCAGCAGCCGCCTTGAAAACCTACGCCATGAGAACCTATTAATATCCAGCCGTCGCTCTTAGATGTGTCAAAGATATCGCATGTGTCAACACAACCGCTGGGTCCTTATCACCTTATATCTCGCGGCCTGCGGCGGGCTACCTGGCTTGGTGCCAACAGTAATAATATTTCTCCCAACGCCTTATCGCCCGAACCGTCATCAAAACAAGCAAATCCCGTACTGTCTCGCGTCCATAACTTCCCATTAGTAGCAAGAGAACGAACTCTGCCCGGGGAACCTTGCCTATTTGAATTGATTTGATCTTCTTGATCTTTGATCAAATTTTACAGTATATTTAAGCGGTCTACACGTCAATTCTATAGACCAACCAGGACGTCAGGCAGATTTTATCCACTGAAGGTAGTAGTTATACGTTAAATGACGAACAACGGACGGGAAACAGCCCCGTTTTTAATTCAATCAATCCTTTTTTTTACTCAATCAATGTATGAGCTTGGGCCTTAGTTTTACTGGACTGACATTCGTATATATCGTGCTTTAGCCGCAATTTGAGTATTCTGTACTGGATGCACAATAATTGCACAGGGTTTAAATATCCTTAACATGTATGTCCCGTTATTTCGTAGCTCCCGGTCTCAATTTATGTCAATATGATTATCGATATTATTTCTGCCCAATGTCTACCTTCTGCCTGCTACTATTTGACGTATAAAACCAAATATTGTCATACTGTTATTTCTTTCGCCTATTACTACGAGCGCTAGACGGCTAGTAGGGCTAATATGGATAGGTGACGCTTCACTTGGACCAACTCGCAGCGCAAATCGCAACGCGTTAAATTAGTTTTTTATTTAGTAACTGCGGATATCTATGCAATGATGAAAGGCGCAGACATAAAGCCGGGTTATAGAACGGATCACTCTTTGGTTACAATCGATATAGATTTTTTTTTAGCGGAGAGGGGTAAAGGCTTCTGGAAATTTAATACATCTTTATTGCGAGACGTTGACTATGTAAAGCTGGTGAAGACATGTATCGCGAAAACTGTTGATATGTATAGTAGCTCCGGTGACTGTTCAAAACGGGAAATTGTTAACCTTACTATTAATGACCAAATGTTTTTCGAAATGTTAAAAATTTAGAAACGAGGTAGTACAATCAGCTATTCCAGTTATAAGAACAAGATTGAATTAAAAGAAGAAAAGTCACTGAGCTGAGAATTCAGCAGCTTGAAGAATCTAGTACCGGTGACTATAGTGAGTTGGAAATTCTAAAAGCGAAGCTAGAGAAATTGAGACTGCCAAAAATCAAGGGAATCATTTTGAGGGCAAGGTCACAGTTTTATGAAGAAGGAGAAAAGCCGAGCAAATATTTTTGTAATCTTGAAAAGCGTAACTATGTTAACAAGCTTATAAATAAACTAGTTGTTGACGAAGAATTGATATTGGATCAGGAGAGAATAATTCAAGAACAAAAGGGTTATTACGAGAAGTTATATGCGAACTGTGACCACGCCCAGGCATCGGCACAAATGCCGGTTTGTTTTAACGATAAAAATATTAAATGTCTCGATGATACATTAAAGGAGTTATGTGATGTCGATATCGAAAGCAGAGAAATAATTCAAGTAGTTAAAAACATGAAAAATAACAAGTCGCCAGGAAGTGATGGGTTCCCTATTGACTTTTATAAATTATTCTGGACCGATATAGGTGTCTAGTTGGTTAGAAGTCTTCGATATGCATATGTAACAGGTTCTCTGTCGATTACTCAACGACAAGGGATTATAACTTGTTTGCCCAAGGGCGATAAGCCGCGAGAATATTTAAAGAATTGGCGCCCCATCTCTCTTCTTAACGCTGATTATAAAATATTATCAGGTATTTTCGCTCACAGATTAAAAAATGTGCTCCCGGAAATAATCAGTTCGGATCAGAAAGGTTTTATTCAAAATAGATTTATAGGAGAAAACACTAGATCGATCTATGATATCATGCACTATCTAATTCAGAATAGGAAATCTGGTATGCTTCTGCTTCTAGATTTTGAAAAGGCGTTTGATACGTTAAGTTGGAGTTATATAGGTCAAGTATTACGGTCATATGGCTTCGGAGAATCTTTTATGAGGTGGTTAAATATTTTATATGGATGTCCTGAGAGTTGTGTCATTAATAATGGGAATTTTTCACAGTTTTTTGCTCTTGGAAGAGGCTGTAGACAGGGCGACCCATTATCGGCATATTTATTTATATTGTCCATTGAGCCTTTGGCAATGGCTATTAAGCAAGATAATAATATTAAGGGCATAGTTGTTGGAAAGAAAGAATATAAGATTGGACAGTACGCGGATGATACGTTTCTTTTATTAGATGGTAGTGAGTCATCCGTTAGAAATGCTTTACGGAAACTGAAGGCCTTCCATTACTGCTCTGGACTGAAAATTAATGTTGACAAAACTAACGCTATATGGCTTGGGAAGTTTCAACGAGAAAAACAGAACATATGTCCAGATTTGCCATTGACTTGGGTAAAGGAGTTTCGGTTGTTAGGAATAAGTTTTCATGTTGACTTAAAAAAGATGGTGATGATAAATTATGAGTCCAAAATTGCCGAATTTGAAAAGATATTGAATGCATACAGTAAACGAAGGCTTTCGCTCCGTGGTCGGGTCACAGTAGTAAAAACTCTTGCCTTGCCGAAACTGATACATGTGATGTCTGCTCTACCTATGCCGGAAAAGCGTTATCTAGACAAAATTGACGGTGCCATTCGAAATTTTGTTTGGAACAAGAAAAAACCTAAACTCTTATTAAATAGAATGGCCCAGTCAATAGAAGAGGGGGGCGTTAACCTTACGCATACAAAATCTATGTTGCAAGCTTTGAAATTGACTTGGATTCAATAACTTATCCGGCAAGATGGAGCATGGCAAGATTTGTTCTGTGACACTATTTGTGGTGAAAAAGTACATTGTTGGGAATTAGATTTGCAGTCATTAAGAAATTTTATTAAGGTAGAAAACCCATTTTGGGCTGATGTTTTTAATTCCTGGTACTGCTACCGGCAAGTGAGCAAGGATATTGAGATTACCCGTAATGTGTTGGAGTATCCTTTGTGGAATACTTATTTTATGACTAATGAAAATGTTATATGTAGAAAGACCGAATTTATCAAGAAAGGTATAGTTTTTGCTAATGATGTTATTAACGAACAAGGGGAGTTCATGGGCTGGAATGAATTTTGCATAAAGTTTGATATCCGCATAAATTTTGCGGATTTCTACGGGCTGATCCATTCTATTCCCAGAGAATAGAAATATGAAATGTTAAGAGGAGGTATAAAGCTAAAATCAGTTGTTTGTAAATTTACGAATTATATAAAGCAGATGAAGCGTGTGTGCAACGAAACTTATAAAACATTAGTCAAATAACTGATATACGGACGGAATAATGAGCGTAAATGGTCAGATATTTTAGGTGTACAAATAGAAGGGGATACATGGAAAACATTATATAAATTACCGGTGAACGTCACTACGGATGAGAGAATGAGAAGTTTTCAGTTCATGATTTTACACAGAACAACCGTAACGAATAGGTTCTTATACATGAGTAAAATAGTTAACTCTGATATGTGTGGTTTTTGCGGTAACGAGTGTGAAACGATAGAACATCTATTTTATTATTGTCAACCAGTGAAGTCATTATGGTCAGAATTTATAGCTTTGTTTAGAAGTGTCACTGAAGAAGACATTGGCACATTCATTTCGGCTCAGACTGTGATGTTAGGAGTGACAACCTCGCCTTTTTCTCGCCTGCTTAACCATATAATTATCATTGGAAAAAAATATATCTATCAGTGTAAATGGGCTCATGTTACCCCTATTCTTTGTGGCTTGATAAATTGTATTAAATATTATTACGATATAGAAAAAATTGGAATAACAGAACAGTATCGTAGCGAGACAATATTTCTAAGAAAATGGAAACCGGTCATCCCTCTTCTAGCATGATCCCTCTCTTGCACAGTTGTATATTCTTAACAATATAACATATATTCTGTCTGTCTAATGTCACAACTTGCTGTACGATTATGGAAATAAACTAAAAAAAAAAAAAAAAAAATATGGATAGGTGCTACCTAAAACATAGCATCCGGTTGCTTAGGAACTCCCATTGTGACGTCATGTTTATAACATTTTGACGTCACAACTACTCACTATGACAGCAGCCGATGGGCGGTCACCAAGGGCGCTCTGCTTGGCAACAGACATTTAGCGCGTCACTTATAAATTAACTTTAATTTGAAACCTAGATCTACATCCAGTGTTAACATTGAATAACTTATTCCTTGATTTTGTGGGGCAGCTGATTTAAATATTAAAGACATGACATAATAGGCTTCAACCTCTCTTTGCTTGAATATATTTATGTACGACTGATATTTACTCCGAATCCGAAAACGTCTCATGGGGGCTGTTACACGAAATGAAAGTCCTAAACCTATGCTTGAAATGGACATTGAATATGCATGCATGTTACCTTAAGAGCTCGCTTGCGCTCGCTATAAAGCATCGTTCGCCAAGACTTCAGGTTAACTTATTTGGGAACAAACACAGCACGTGTTCGGAACGAGTTTAGAATGTCTGCGCACACTGGTATCCTGACTATCTGTGACGTAGGCGTGACGTATATGTTACACAAAGATAGAGACAGGGAACCAGACTACCTGCACAAGAGCCAGGCGCCTATGGGTGGGTCCATTGCGGTAGGCCAAGCGATATGATTAAGAATATTTAAGAATAGCTGCACAAAAAGGATAGACGACATATTTTTCATTCATTTGCGTCATCACACTGACGAAGATTTGCTACGCGGGACAACACGGCTGAAAGGCAAACGTATTTTTGCATCCTTTACCATATGGCTTAATGACGCATCCGTGTGTTGTTACTCCAGGCACTGCACATTTTTGACAGCGGAATGCTTAAGTCGAGCACTTGCTCTCGCCATTTTGTTACAGCTGCCCCAAAGGATCAACTGAAAATGTCTCTGCCAGCTCCTTTTAATCGTTAGTTCCAACAGATAATATTTAAAGTGGCGTAAGCTTTCTATTTCTGGTACTAAACCGGTTACCTTAAGGCCTGTACAGCCGGCTTCCACTCAGAGATCTAGTATACCTCAGGTTATATAGATATCTAGGAATACTTGTCCCCTTTATTTACTTTACCCCAACTAGCCTGTTACTTGTTGAGGTGGGCGTTGATGCGTGTATTTCTATCAGGGACCTCGTTCATCCAATAAAGTCCATGCAAATAAAGAAAAGACCTCTCAGCGTCACGTCACCGAGGTCCGTTTTGTAGAGGGTCTTTGGTCCAGTAAGTTTTGTTTATAAGTGCAAGTTCTTTATATGGCAGGGGTGGTGGTGTGGGAGTCACTGGGGGGGAGGGTGGTGGGGGTGGGGGGGGGGGGCATGTCTATGCATGTCCGTAAGCACCAAGCACAACAGACCTTTTTCTCTGAATGTTGTCATAGGGCGACGAAGGTTTTAGGAAAAAATGCATTTTTCGTGCGTAACATATTATGTACAATTTTGGCCAAAACTTAGTTTTGGTGTAAGTTTTATCTAAGTTTGCGAACGCGTATTCTGCAAACATCGAACTTAAGCTAAGATCTCACTTGAGAACCTTTAAAAACTTCGAGGTGACTTCAGTTTTGATGTTTGACAAGATAGACCGCATTCATGCATATTGGCGTCGCAGTATCAGGCGTGATGCGAGTTTTAACGTTGAGAGCCGTACCAGTCAGATTGAACCCGCCTGAACCCGCTTCAAATATAGGGGGGCGAAAAAGAAACATTCGCGAGAGATTTATTTGGATCGCGCTTCATTAGCAGGGGCGGATCTATGAATTTGGAAACAGAGCGGGGGGGGGGGCTCTCCGCTCTCTAAAAAATTCGACGGGAAGGGGAGGGGTTCCGCCTCAGTTGGCTTTGATTTTGCGAGGGGAAATCGGCAATAAGCAATAATGGTCAGTGAAAAATTTCGTCTTGAACACTCATTGCTTGAGTGGGGGTGGGTTAAAGAACCCCTTCTGGATTCGCCACTGGGTTGTATCTTCAACATGTCAATTTGCGAAGCCCGACTTGTAGTTGCCAAGGGGGGGGGGGGCGCGCAATCCCCCTAACCCCCCATCCGTCTCTAGATCCGCCCCTGATTAAGCCTTTGCTCTTGTACCAGATTTTGATCGCACCGTTTGAACAGCATTATGCGCGCGGTCGGTAGGGCTCTAGGGAGGAAGGGGTTCCGGGAGTCCGGGGGTCTCTTTTTGAGGAAGAAATTCATTTTACAATGCAAAATCTAACCCCCACCCCGAATCCCCCGTTCGTCAAAATATGTGAATTAGTGGAACCCCGCCCCGGTTAAAACAAATTGTCAAAACTCCCGTCACGTTTCAACAACAGGTTACTGCTTTTATTCCATGATATATCTCAGTAACAGCGCATTCATCAAAGTAGCGCGAATGACGATACATAGCAGGGTATATATTCAATCGTATGTCTTCAAGTGTATCGGAATTGGTTTGAAACTATAAGATAAGGCAACATTTTAGTTCTATTCTGGTAACCGCTTTCTCAACACATTTTCGTCTTACAGTTTATATTAGGACTGCGTGATATAATGAGACTATAAGTTAGCGTCAGGTATACGGCTTTGGTTCTGGCTAGACACGAAAGAAACGTGGACCGTGACGGCGCGAGTATACCATGGTGACAGCCCACAGACGGCTCTGTCCCCGGTGTTTGTGCGTCAGTCACACACCCTTGATTCATGGGCCTGTCCTGGGACGGGGTACAGGTGCCCCCCCCCGCCCCCCTTAAGTACATCAACGCAATAGGGACACTCTGTATCTGCAAAACATCAGCAGTGTCAAAGACATTATATCAGCGAATAAAGATCTTTTCAAAGAGGAACCAGGGACTCTCCCCGGTACAGTCCACCTCACAATAGATGACTCAAAACAGCCAACCACAATATCATCATACAGGGTCCCAGTGAGTTTGAAGAACAAAGCGGAAGCTGAACTGAAACAGCTTGAGGAAAAAGATGTAATCGCCAAAGTGGACAAACCGACAGAATGGGTCACTGCCGGAATATGCTACGGACCATGCTCAGTGCCGGCATTGACTTCAGGCCATTGACCGCAACCCACCGGACAACATCCGCTTTCTGAAATAACTTTCAAAGAGTCGACTGACTTTTTGTATTTTATTAAGACGAAATATCAATATTTCGTCTTATGTCACTCGGGCTAGGTTTTTTAGCCACTTCACTCCCTGAAGTTTGTATGTTTCTTTCGTACCCTCTACTGTCCTAACGACAACAGCTATCGTTCACCAACTTTTATGGAAATGTGGCATGTCCGAGCCTCTACAATTTTCAAGTGACGGACGTCCCAATGTCAAAGGTCAAAGGTTAATGCCATCCAATTAAAGGAAAAACGTAAAAGTACTATTTCTTGCTTAATATTTGTCCTGAAGAGATGCGACTAACGTCAAAATGTTCCACTGATTAGGGGACACAACTTTAACATGGACCATTTTTTGCGCGTAGGAAAAAGTTTTGCGCAAAATGACGTAGTTCACCTTGGCCTTATGTTCAAAGTAGATGCACGTTGTTTTCCCACTTTGACTTTCTCAATCATCGTCAATCTCCAATGATGTATTAAGAAAGTCGGTATGACCCATTCCCCGAAGAAAAATTCGCCGTCAATAACGTCACATGACGCTAACAAAATGAAATATTTAAATACGAAGTAAATTCACTGTTTAATGATGAGGGATCGGATTCGGGTCACAGAACGTCTAAATTTTCCGCCTAGTTGTTTCTTAGTTAAGAAAAGATATTTCTATTTTACTTTTCCCGCTAGAGGGCCAAACATTTCTTATGGAGATTCTCATGTTCAAGTCAGCCTGGGTCCAGACCGCGCGAGCTGGGGAGGGCAGTGAGTGAGCGGTTCGCGATAAGGCACCGTATTGTTGATATATTGTGACGAGATATATTGGGAAAGGCAGGAGGGGGGGGGCACAGTCGTGGGAAGGGAGAACAGGAACCAGGAATGAATCGCCCCACCAGCCGCCTACCAGCCTCACGGACTCCTGTCCCTCCTCTCCACTTCCATCCACGAGGCTCCTGCAGTCATCCCTCCCACCTTCTTCACCCTCACTCGTCAGAATCATACACTACAGCGCTGGTAGAGGGGGTGAGTTGGCTGGTGGCGGAATCCAGGCTGCTCAAAACCCACAGTCAACCAGGTGGTATCTTTCAAGGCGACGCAGCCACGCACCGCGGTCGCCTATATACTGTGGTCCATAGGTACAACGGTTGCGCTGAGGGTATTGCTCCGCTCAGCGAGGTGAAATGTCAATACTCCTCCGGTCAGGCCCATGGTACCTGGTATGTTAGAGTACATATGGATGACATGGTATTCCATTGCTGGACTCATTTAACGAATAATTGCGTGAAACTGCAATCTGCCGATCTGCAATCTGCCGATCTGCAATCTGCCGATCTGCCATCTACCGATCTGCCATCTGCCGATCTGCCATCTGCCGATCTGCCATCTGCCGATCTGCAATTTGCAATCTGCCGATCTGCAATCACCCTGTCCCCTTCATGACAATACTCCCTCGATCAGCCTCATGCCTCATACCCCCCCCCCCCCCGCCCCCCAAGGCTATGCTCCCTCGATCAGCTCCACGCCCTCTCCTCCCTCATGGCAATACTCCCTCGGTCAGCCCCATGCCCCCTGCCTCCCATGACAATACTCCCTCGGTCAGCCCGATACCCCCACCCCAAAAAAAACAATGCTACCTCGGTCAGCCCCACGTCCCCTCCCCACATGACAATACTCCCTCGATCAGCCCCATGCTTCATCGCCCCCCCCCCCAAGTCTATACTCCCTGGGTCAGCCCGACGCCTCCTCCCTCCTCATGACAATACTCCCTCGGTCAGCCCGACGCCTTCTCCCTCTTCATGACAATACTTCCTCGGTCAGCCCCATGCCCCCTCCCTCCACATGACAATACTTCCTCGGTCAGCCCCATGCCCCCTCCTCCTATGACAATACTCCCTCGACCAGCCCCCTGCCGCCCCCCCCCCCCAAAAAAAAAGCAAAAAAACAATACACCCTCGGTCAGCCCCATGCCCCCTCCCTCCACATGACAATACTTCCTCGGTCAGCCCCATGCCCCCTGCCCCCCATGACAATACTCTCTCGGGCAGCCCGATGCCGCAGCCCCCCCCCCCCCCTAAAAAAACAATACTACCTCGGTCAGCCCCATGCCCACTCCCCACATGACAATACTCCCTCGGTCAGCCCTATGCCCCCTCCCCATATGACAATACTCCCTCGATCAGCCCCATGCTTCATCTCGCCCCCCCCCACCCCTCCCCCAAAGCTAAACCCCCTGGGTCAGCCCCATGCTCTCTTTCTTCATGACAATACTCCCTCGGTCTGCCCCATGTCCCCCATCCCCAAGACAATACACCCTCGGTCAGCCCCATGCCCCCTTTCCCCCGAGACAATACTCCCTCGGTCAGCCCCATGCCCCCTCCCCACATGACGATACTCCCTCGGTCAGCCCCATGCCCCCTGCCCCCCAAGACAATACTCCTTCGGTCAACCCCATGCCCCCGCCCCCCTAACACAATGCTTCCTCGGTCAGCCTGGGCTAGGAGCTTGGGCTAACGGTTTAAGCTAGCGGCCTGGCCTAGCAGCCTGGGCAAAGCTGCCTGGGCTAGGGGCTTGGACTAGCGGCCTGAGGTAGCGGCCTTGGCAAGGTCTAGATTGGCGCTCTGGCTAGCGGCCTGGGTTAGCATACTGAGCTAAACCTGGGTTAGCATACTGGGGTAAACCTGTGCTAGCGGTCTAGGCTAGCAACCTAGGGTAGCTTACGGGGGTAGCGGGATAGGCCTGGTTTAGGGGCCTCGGCTGGTGCCCTGGGCCAGCGGCATGGGCTAGTAGCCAGGGCCAGAGCTAGCTTCCTGAGCTAGCTCAGGCCCCTGAATGAAAAAAAAGAACACATTTCTTGTGGATCTAGGAGCAACGCCTCCGCCGTTTTCCGATATGACGAACCAGGCCAGCAAAAATACTGAATGTCTTGAAAACAAGAGGGATAGAACTATTATTTTAATACCTGTACATATTTTTTCGGGGTCGCTGAATTCGAACGAAAATAATTATTGAATATCCTGTTGCAACGTGTTTTTTTTCAAAATGGCGGACAAGATCACGAAAATACTCAATATTTTGAACATTAACACTGATGATTTTTTTGTTTATGTATACTTTTTGGGGAATAAAGAAGTGCTATTGTGTAAGTTAGGGCAACGCGTCTGCCATTTTTCCAAGATGGCGGACACGGTCTGTAACAGTACACAACATCTCCAAAACAAAGTGGGATCACTCTATTTAGGTCTATGTATTGGTTTTCGTGGTCAAAGAATTCAACAACTTGTCTTCAAGAGCAAGGCGTCTTTAGTTTGCCATAATGACGGCTATTTCAACAATAATACACAATATCTGGAAATCTAAAAGGTGCAGGGGCGTCATTGTGAGGATAACCATATGTACCGTGGTCACAGATTTACAAACAATAGGTTACAGATTTCGAGATCTATGATCATTTCGCTCGTATCTCGTAGCTTTGCTCGCAAAAATGCGTGTCAAGTTTGCAACGGAAACCTGAAAGACTTACTCTCTCATTGAGAATCATCCGCGCCCGCCATCACTACGAGTAAATGTAATGGGGTGACTACAAGTAGAACGCCATCCCAAGCAATTGGAGAAACTCTCTGGTGACAAGGCAGAACCTTCTGAGTGAGAATGTTTAGGCTATAGATACAGGGTTTAGGCTACAGATAAACAAGTCATCCATAATGGTTCATGTGGCATACTTCGAACCGGAAAAGCTATGGATAGACATCAGAATAACAGTTTTATCACTGTCAGTTTCCAGGATACTATGGAAATGGCCGCCATAGACGTCAGGTGTCAAATCTGATTTGAAACTATAGCTCAATTTGATTAGCCATGGTGGAATTTCGAACATGTGTGCCAAATTCATGCTCTTACCACAACATGCACGATTGTTTCGCATATGCGCGGGACTATCAGCTAGTATACGGTAGGGTGGCTTCCGGTGTATTTTACGTCACACGTCGGCTTGAGAGACACCTTATGGCAAGGGGGATAAGTGTGCCTCAACGTCATAGCTAACGTGCTCCTACGAAAGATTGGGCCTGTTTGATGTTCAGCTAATTTGGCAATAGCTAACATCAGCCATAAGTTCATGAGTTCACCCATGAGTTCATAAGTAGGTATATTTAACAAAATAGAAGCCATCGCGAATGTTGTCGTGACCGACAAATGACGTCATGTGAAGTCACGAAGACATAAAAATAAAAGGTACGAAAGTACCGTTAATAATGCTTCAAGAAAAGCGCTCTTGATTTCAAACTGGATGTTCATTTAAAGCTCCGCCTACAGTGTCCACACTGCCTGTCGAAGGCAGTATTTAGCTCAAATTGCGCTTAAAAGGCTCTTTAGCCGAAATTGGCCCTGACGACTCGTAACGTCGCCATTGTTACAGCTTTCAAAAGTACTTATTTATTTTCGTCCTTGACCTATGGTCTAATATCTCTTGTTATTTTGCTTATTGGACGGCCGTTGACTTGCATTGGATTTTATGATTTTGGCGTTGACTTCACAATGGATGTTGATAATGTTTGTTAATTGACAGCCGTAGCGTGTGATAATGTAGTTTTATATTGTACAATTAGCGCATTTTTCATTTCTTATGTCCCCACGGGATTTTTTCTACTTAACTTTCGTGCGCACGATACGTGTTTTTTTTTGTCCGAATAATTTGGACGACACTTGCCGTGTAGAGGTCCTGCGCTGTATGGCCGCCCAGCCTGGACTCCTTGGCGCAAAGCACGGTATATGGGTAACGGGGTCGGTCCCTGGTGCGGCCAATACATGCCCGTGGTGTTCTTTGTGCCCTGGCTAAGGGAGAGTATGTCTGGCTCCACCGAGTAATTGCTTCGCATTATTTAAAGCAACGCCAGCTCTGCACCCTCCTAACGCCGGGTACGTAGAATTACTGCGTTTGCTAGCGCGTTTTTTTTTGTATTCCGCTTGGCCATGGAGGTCACCCACCGCCAGCGAACTAATGTTCATGCGTCATGTTAGATGTGTCAGTGTATTAGTTTGCAACCTGTCATTAGGCGTTTGTTTTGTTGACCCTGGAAACAACGAGAGAGATAGTTGGTCCATTCATCTATCACTGACTGTCACTGAGGGATTATGAATAATCAGATAATGTTCTAATTCTCGCTCGATCCCCGCTTGTGGCCTCTAGTAGTCCACATAGCAGCTTATCTCCCCGTTCCAGGCGGGTTGCAGTTGGCACTATCTCGCACCAGCCCCCGACCCCGCCTGCTGCTGTCAGTGTCAGGGTCAGTTTGCGGTCTCTACCCCGTCTCACTACCCACCTATACACTCCACACGTTTGGGTGGCGGTGGCTGGGGTTACGCTGGAATGGGAGTGCCAGTGGAGGATATGGCCGGCCGCCTCTCACTCGCGACGGTCTTATCTGTTACGCGCAGGCCTGCTTATGCCGCTGTCATCATGTTGCAGATTCTGCGATGTTAATTGATGCTTGGAAAACATGATTCTGTTTACGGTTGATTGTAAAATATTGTCATAATGTAGTTTTCACACACTCAAGAAACGTCACTATAATGAACAACTAGATTATCGAGCATGCTGTAGGCCCGATAAGTTTCTCAAACTTGTATTTTGTCTTTATAATCAATGTACCCAGATAACGAGCCAGACCAAGTTCTTGTAGTTTGATGTGCTGTATGAATTAGATTTGTTTAACTCTTTTGAAGCCTCGTGTATTGCCTGGTGTGTGGTGATGTAGGAGCGGGGAGGCCCCGTGTTAAGAAGGGGGGAGTTTGTAGTATCCGTGCGTGACATGTGCAGGAACGGGGTGGTGGCGGCTGGTCCTCCTGCCACCGGTCGCTAAGCCTCACCCCCTGCCACCTGATTGGCTGGCTCGGCTGAGCCAGAGATCCGGTGGCACTGTCAACCGGACCAGGGCTCCCCTGAGGTGATCCAGACGGGAGAGTAGTGAACGGGAGTCTAGGGACGACAGCGGTGTATACAAATTCAGTTCTGTTACTTAAAATATAAAAATTACCGCTGGAAATAATCAACGTGTCACGATGTGAACGCCAAGACCGTCGGATCCGGATGGGTACGTGGGTGGGGCGAGGACGGCCTTCCTGCCGCTGTACACCTTGTGTCAATGCATATTTCCCGAAAGAGTGGCCCCAGGTTGGTCACCATTGGCACCAGTGTGGTAGTTGAAGTCAGAGGCCTCCGGAAGTTCATCCACGCCAGGTCGGGGATTGAACTACGGTGGCCAGACTACAAGGCGCGCACTCTAACCACTGCTACCGAAGCCGGCTTTATATTAGACCTGTATCAAATGGTTTGAATACATATAAAGGAAAACTTAATTTTATGTGTCTTTTGACAATTTATTTTGCCTCTCCTTTCAACAATTCCCGCACACACCCCTGCAATGGTAAACCTAAAGGTGGTGTGTGTTATAACTCCCTCCAATGTACTTCATCCTTGTAGATTGCCAGCTCATTCAATGATAAACCTAACGGTGGTGTGTGTTATAACTCTGTCCACTGAACTTTATCCTTGTAGATTGCCGGCTCGTTCAGTGGTAAACCTAAAGGTGGTGTGTGTTATAACTGTCTTCACTGTACCTTATCCTCTAGATTGCCAGCTCATTGAATGGTAAACCTAAAGGTGGTGTGTGTTATAACTCTCTCCACTGTACTTTATCCTTGTAGATTGCCAGCTCATTGCGGGTTCGGGGGAAAGTAGAATAGGAAAGTAGAGTCTTTTGAGACACCTCATAATTCAGTTGCTCTGAACAAGATCCTGTTAGGACGGTGGCTTGGGTTAATCAAGTGGCAAATACCTCTTTTTTTCCAACAGAAGAATAAGTATTTGTTATGCGAGTATACCGTCTGAGTATCCTTGGCACTGGGTGCTGGAATACCACACCGAATCAGTGTCCCGAGAGGACTCCGAGGTGGGTGGGGACCACGGACGGTGAAATATTTAAACCCAACATGAGTACCCAAGAACCCACACCTGCAGAAACAAAAGCACGAGAAGAACGATCCAATAAGAAACTTCGAACAAGCTCTCCTACACATGAACCAAATCAACAAAACGACAATTTTTCAAGATTTTTGATGGCACACGCCACAAATCCAGATTTACCTCTTTCGAAATTGTCACCATTTGCACTGGATAAGGCCATCCAAAGTCTGGCCGGAGAACCAAAGGATGTCAAACGACTCCGCTCTGGTGACCTCCTCATCGAGGTCACACGGAAGAGTCATGCTGACAACCTCCTCCGAGCCACGACCCTCCTCCATATCCCAGTTACAATAACTCCTCACCGTACCCTCAACAATAGCCGAGGTGTCATCCGGTGCAGAGACCTACAAATGTGTTCTGACACAGAGATAGTTACCGAGTTGGTCTCACAGAATGTCATGGAGCCCAAACGGATATCAATCACGAAAAATGGAGAAAGAATTCCAACAAATACAATAATTCTCACATTTGCATCCCACATCCCTCCTACAACAATAAAAGCTGGATACCTGCGAGTACCAGTCGATATCTATATACCAAACCCACTACGCTGTTTCCAATGCCAACGCTTCGGCCACGGAAAGAACAACTGCAGGAGGCAAGTCACCTGTGCTCGCTGTGGCGACGAGGGCCATGAAGACACCTCCTGCAGCAAACCGAGTCACTGCGTAAACTGCAAAGGCAGTCACTACGCATACTCAAAACAGTGTTCAATGTGGCAAAAAGAAAAAGAGGTACAGACAATAAAAACTAAAAACTCCATATCCTATCCCGAAGCGAGAAAAATTATAGAAAGTAAAACTACAAATGTAGCTGGAAACAAAACATTCGCTGAAGTGACGGGCTCGACCCAAACCAAATCCAATGAAACAACATCAAAACCAAACATGGTTTCCATAGGAATAAACACTGAATGCAGAATTCACAATTACAACAGAAACCCCAGAGGAGACAGGAACATCCAGCCAGACAGAGCCCATAATAGAAATTCAAACAAAGACACCTGCAAAGAAACCTTCTACAAAACCCACTACAAAACCCACCACCCACAAACTGAACAAATCGAAACCAGCAAAACTAAACCGACCACCCAAGGGATCAACGGATCCCATCAAAGTACATAACAAATACTCGCAACTAGAGAAGGAGGACGATGAGGAAATGGAGACAGACACACAAGAAAGGGGAAGGGACAAAAGAAAACACAAGGCAGATACGCCACCCATATCATAAACCATGGCTTCCATTATACAATGGAATTGTCGAGGTATGAGAGCCAATCGTGATGAAATCCTCTTGCTAAAGCCGGACCACAACCCCATAGCGTTTTTTTCTCCAAGAAACATTCATCAAAAACCAAGGCGATATAACAATTAGTGGATATACATCATATGATAATCTAGGACTTAATACGGGAGATAAAATCACAGGCGGAGTTAGTATCCTTATAAAGGAGAAAACTCCACACAGCCAAATACCCTTACAGACCAACCTACAAGCTACGGCCATACGAATAACATCACACAAAACCATAACCCTGTGCTCTATTTATATTCCACCTAATTTACGTCCAACACGACTAGAACTAAAAAATGTAGTAAAACAACTTCCAGCGCCGTATATACTTCTTGGCGATTTCAATGCCCATCATACGCTATGGGGTTGTAAAGACATACAACCCAAGGGCCGCCTGCTGGAGGACTTTATCTTAAAAAACAATACCGTTCTGCTCAACGATGGATCATTAACTTATATACACCCCAGGAATGGTGCCAAAACGGCTATAGACCTAACTATAGCCCATCCCAGTCTATGCCTTGATTTCAACTGGAAAGTGGAAGATGATCTTCACGGCAGTGACCACTTCCCTATCCTTCTTACTAGCCAATTTCCCGCTCCAGATGAAAATATTGCTCACTGGAAGCTAAATAAGGCTGACTACACTACTTTTAAAAAAATGTGCTTTGAAAAATCAGTGGGAAAAAAGCAAACAACAGCATAAACCACCTGAGCCATGAAAACACAACCCTCACCGAACCAGTGCAAATAGCCAATACCTTGTCGAAAGCCTTTGCAACAAATTCTTCCTCAAATAATTACACGGCTAAATTCCAAAGATACAAGGCGGTTAGTGAGAGAAAAAAACTCAATTTCAAATCCAAAAATGATGCATATTACAATAGCCTCTTCTCCATGGAGGAACTCCAGTCTGCCCTGAGGAAAACTAACAACACTTCACCAGGGCCAGACAATATCCCATACCAATTCCTGAAACAACTATCCGATACATCCTTGGAACTTCTTCTCGACATATTCAACTTCATTTGGCAAACCGGGCAAATACCCCCATCGTGGAAAAAGGCGATAGTCATTCCTATCCCTAAGCCTGGGAAAGATCACACCAATCCTTCTTCCAACCGACCAATAGCTCTTACAAGTTGTATATGTAAAACACTAGAAAAGATGATAAACAACCGCCTTAAATATTTTCTGGAAACAAATAATATCATCACTAAGTTCCAGAGTGGCTTTCGACAAAACAGAAATACCACCGATAATCTAATACGATTGGAGACCTATATACGCGAGGCATTCATCAAAAAAGAACACGTGGTGGCAGTATTCTTTGACCTTGAAAAGGCATATGACACCACATGGAAATATGGTATTTTAGAAGACCTCCGTGATATGGGACTCAGAGGTCATATGCCAAATTTTATTCAAGAATTCCTAAACAGACGTCTATTTCAGACAAGGGTCGGAACTACCCTCTCCGAAGTATACGATCAGGAGATGGGGGTTCCCCAAGGCAGTATCTTATCTGTAACCCTTTTTAGTATTAAAATCAACAGCATCATAAAATGTCTCACTAATAACATAGATCCTTCTCTATTTGTTGATGACTTTTTGGCCTGTTTCAGGCCCAAACATATGCACACAATAGAAAGGCAATTACAAATGAACCTCAATAAGTTACAACAATGGTGCGATGAGAATGGATTTAAATTTTCAAAAACTAAAACAGTGTGTATGCACTTCTGTCAACTCCGGAAACTCCATCCGGAACCTGAACTTAAATGAATGGGGATCAAATACCAGTTGTGCCAGAAACAAAATTTCTCGGCCTTTTATTCGATAAAAAACTGACTTTTATACCCCATATTAAACAATTGAAACAGAAATGTACCAAAGCACTTAATATAATTAAAGTGCTATCTAATACAGAATGGGGAACAGAAAGAGAGACATTATTAAATATCTACAGAGCCCTGATACGGTCACGGCTGGATTATGGGTCGATGATTTACGGATCAGCACGCAAATCATATTTGCAGCTGTTGGACCCTGTGCACAACCAAGCACTTCGTTTATGTCTGGGAGCTTTCCGCACATCTCCTGCGGAAAGCCTGTACGTGGAGTCTGCTGAGCCATCTCTATACTACCGTAGAAATAAATTAGCACTACAATACGCACTTAAGCACAAAACGAATCCCAATAATCCTACCATTGAAGACGTATTCCATCCAAAGTTTACAACACTATTTGAAAACAAACCAAAGACAATACCCACCCAATTTCAACGATATACGAACCTGGCACCTCCCAGAAATCCCACCATGGGAAATGGAATCTCCAAAAGTTCTGTTAGAACTAACAACTTACAACAAATCTGACACAGACCCATCAAAATTTATAGAACTTAAACATACTATTCACAATCAACACCCCAACCATTTCTCTATATATACCGATGGCTCAAAAGACTCCCACAGGGTGGCCGCTGCAGCTGTGGCTGGTGAACACCAGTGCAGCAACCGCCTCCCAGACCAATGTTCTATATACACCGCAGAAGCAATAGCTCTACTGATGGCACTTGAATATATAGAAAAATCACTACATGATAAATTTATCATCTATTCAGATTCATTATCCTGTATACAAGCCATAAAATATCGGAAATATGAAAATCTCTTAATACAAGATATACTCATAAAATGTCACGATTTAATATGCAATGGAAAGGCGGTAGTGTTCTGCTGGATCCCTAGCCATATAGGCATAGAGGGAAACAGTCTAGCAGACGCTGCCGCCAAAGAAGCTCTAAATGACGACGTCCTTCCAGTCCAGTTTCCATACACGGACTTGAAGCCGTACATCCAAAACGAAATTACTAAAAATTGGCAGTCGTCCTGGGACGAGCAATCCTCCAACAAATTGCAACGGCTTCAGCCTACTGTGGGTACCAAACGGCCAAGAATCCGCGGTAGGCGGAGGGACGTTGTCATTCAAAGACTCCGAATTGGACATACTTACCTTACCCATTGCTATCTCCTCAAAGGAGAACCACCTCCCGAGTGTGTTCCCTGTCAGGAACCCCTGACTGTGAAGCACATTCTGTTGAGGTGTGTTGACTTTCAACAAACAAGGGATCAATATTACAGAGTAGAAACTATGAAAGAACTATTTAATAATATACCACAGCAAAAGATTTTAGATTATTTATCTGCAATAAATCTAGTCAAATGCATATGATATCTAGTCAACGTTTACGGCCAAACAGTGCAAACGATTTTAGATTATTTAACTACAATAAATCTAGTCAAATGCATATGATATATTCTACGTTTACTGCCAAACAGTGCATTTTGCTGTAATTATTAATCTCAAAAGCTTGGTTTTAAAAACCAACTCATGGTTTTATATTCTGACAATTTTTGACTTTGCCGTTTCGCCATTCTTCTCTTTCATGGTTTTATGACAATCTACTCAATCATTTTACTTGATATCTTCAGGGTTTTATTAATCTATTAATCGATTCCACAAAGACTGCATTCATGGTTTTATGCATATCACGTGTATTGATTTTCAGGGTTTTAATATTGACTAATATTGACCAATATGGCACGATATAGCCTTCCAGGCTGAAAGTGCCGTTGAGCCCCAATCAAATCAAAATCATTGAATGGTAAACCTAAAGGTGGTGTGTGTTATAACTCTCTCCACTGTACTTTATCCTTGTAGATTGCCAGCTGATTGAATGGTAAACCTAAAGGTGGTGTGTGTTATAACTCTCTCCACTGTACTTTATCCTTGTAGATTGCCAGCTCATTGAATGGTAAACCTAAAGGTGATGTGTGTTATAATTCTCTGCTCTGTACTTTATCCTTGTAGATGAGAGACGAGATGGTGTCGTACAGAGTCATACTTCCACTGGTGTTTGCCGTCACCTTGGTTGCGGCACGGACCACCAGCCAGCAGGATGTGACGTCATGGCCTTACCCGTGCCCTCAGCTGTGTGGTTGCCAAGGTTCCAGCGTCATCTGTAGGGGTGGGGCACACCCTGGAGCCATAATCAGACAGCTGCCTAACACCACGACCACGCTCCGATATTACTTCTCTAAGGCCTTGGACGAGGATGACGTGTCTCTCGGCCACCTGACCGCCCTGGAGACACTGGAGCTCTCTCGACAGGACACCGACTATGACAAGTATGACCTAATTAACTCTATCACGAGATGGGACTTCTTCAAAGGGCCCCAAAACCTAACACGGCTCGAGATACACCTCAACTTGCAACAGCTCCATCCCGATGTCTTTCGGTTCACACCCAACCTCGAGTTTCTGGATCTGTCCGAGACTTATCATTTAGGCAAAGGGCGAATGTCTCAAGTTCTGGACGGGATTAAACACTGGAAAGTGCCTCTCAAGTTCTTACTGATCAACAGCTTCAACTTACTCAGCGCAATTCTTCCACTCAATGCGATTAATTTTCGCCATGACATACTGAAGCACCTCGATCGGGTGCCCTTAACGACCATGGAGATACGCCGCAATGGCTACTTGGTCTACGAGCCGGGCCTGGTCGAGTTCCTGCCCTCCCTGCAGGTGCTCGACGCCAGGGGCAACATGGGCACTGACACCGATAAGTTCGCCGACTGCACTACGCTAGATTACTTGCTGCATCCAAACCTACGGACGGTATCCTTCGACGGCAAGCTCGATGAGAATTCTCACCGTACGAAGAGGTCATCGTTTCTGCGAAGCCTTGCGCGGAACCGGTGTGATATAATGGCTTCAGTGGTTAATTCCCTCTTCTCGCCGGTCGATGAAGAGGATCCCATGTGCCGCGCGGTCCAGTGTATGTGCGCCAACTTCACGGCCATCCCGTGCAAGTACGTCCCCCCGTTACGGGAGGTGTGGGTCCCAGCCGATCCCGACTGCTACATGTCCATCCGGGCACCGATGGCGCCCAAGATAGAGTCCTTCCAGTACTCTGACCTGTGGCTCACCCTGAGCGGCAACATGATGGGCATCGTCGCCAACACGACGATCTGCGTGTCTGAAAACAACAAACTGCGGTACATAGACGCCTCGGGAAACGACTTCGGCCATTCCCTCAACACGGACCTGATCACCATCAAGGGGCTGACCCACCTCGTTTACCTCAACCTGCAGCACAACAACGTCCAGCTGAGAAACGTCAACGCCTTCGCCAGGTACTACGCCAGCCTGCAGACTCTCCTCCTAGGCGGAAACACTGTCTACTTGGAATCGGATTTGGACAGCGTTTTCTTCCGAGATTTGCGTCAGTTGCGCTCGCTGGATCTGCAGCAGTGCGGACTGTCAATCATTCCCGAACAGCAATTCGCCACGCTGTATGATCTGGAGACACTGAACTTGACCGGGAACTCCCTGCGTTATGTCAGCTTTAATCTGACGGCCTTGAAGTCGCTGCAGACTTTGAACCTGAGCCACAATGAGATCGCAACGCTCTCCCCGCCAGCGATGCACATGTTGGCGAGCCTGTCGAGGCGGCGGCTGCTTACACTGGACCTGACCAACAACCCGCTCGTGTGTAACTGCACTAACATCGACTTCCTTAACTTCTTGCGAAACGGTTCCGTGCGAGTCCACAACCCGGAAAAGGTGATCTGCAACCACACCTTCAACGGACCGACCCTGGTCAGCTCGGTAGACATCGCGGCACTGCGGCAACGATGCTTCCCGTCTCACACGACAACCATTGTGTCATCAGTCCTCAGTCTTGTGGCGCTGGCAGGGATCATTGGCATCAGTTACGCCATCTACCGGCGGCGCTGGTCGTTACGTCTGACGCTGTTTTCGGCTCGTTCCCAGTGGCGCCGCCTGGTTTGGGGGAGAGCGGCGGCCGGGGAGAGCGGACGACGCTACAAGCACGACGCCTTCATCGTTTACAACGAGCGGGATCGGGCCTGGGTGCACAACACGCTGCGGCCCACGCTGGAAGGCACCCACGGCCTCAAGCTGTGCATCCACTTCCGGGACTTCATCCCGGGCCACGACATCGCGGACACCATCGTGGAGAGCATCAACAACAGCAGGAAGACCCTCATCATCCTCTCACCCAACTTCCTGCTCGGCAAGTGGACGCACTTCGAGTTCAACATGGCGCGGGAGAAGCTCATCTTGGACGGCCTGGACGTCATCGTGTTCGTCCTGCTGCAGGACATGCCGCTAGAGGGCGTGACGCCCAAGCTGGCCCGCCAGCTCCAGAAGAAGACCTACGTGAAGTGGACGGAGAATGAGGCTGGGCAAGCTCTCTTCTGGAAACAGTTGCTGATGTGCCTGAAGGCTGACCCCGCAGAGGACCCTGACCCCTGACACAGCAGTGGATGCCTGTGATGCCTGAAGGCTGACCCCCGGAGGACCCTGACCTCTGACACAGCAGTGGACGCCTGTGATGCCTGAAGGCTGACCCCCGGAGGACCCTGACCTCTGACACAGCAGTGGACGCCTGTGATGCCTGAAGGCTGACCCCCGGAGGATCCTGACCTCTGGCACAAGAGTGGACGCCTCCGGTGATGCCTGAATGCTGACTCCCCGGAGGACCCTGACCCCTGGCACAGCAGTGGACGTCTCCGGTGATGCCTGAAGGCTGACCCTATGGATGACCCTGACCCCTGACACAGCAGTGGACGCCTGTGATGCCTGAAGGCTGACCCCCGGAGGACCCTGACCTCTGACACAGCAGTGGACGCCTCCGGTGATGCCTGAATGCTGACTCCCCGGAGGACCCTGACCCCTGGCACAGCAGTGGGCGCCTCCGGTGATGCCTGAAGGCTGACCCCCGGAGGACCCTGACCCCTGACACAGCAGTGGACGCCTCCGGTGATGCCTGAAGGCTGACCCTATGGATGTCCTGACCCCTGACACAGCAGTGGACGCCTGTGATGCCTGAAGGCTGACCCCCGGAGGACCCTGACCTCTGACACAGCAGTGGACGCCTCCGGTGATGCCTGAATGCTGACCCCCGGAGGACCCTGACCTCTGACACAGCAGTGGACGTCTCCGGTGATGCCTGAAGGCTGACCCCCCGGAGGACCCTGACCCCTGATACAACCGTGGACGCCTCCGGTGATGCCTGAATGCTGACTCCCCGGAGGACCATGACCCCTGGCACAGCAGTGGACGTCTCCGGTGATGCCTGAAGGCTGACCCTATGGATGACCCTGACCCCTGACACAGCAGTGGACGCCTGTGATGCCTGAAGGCTGACCCCCGGAGGACCCTGACCTCTGACACAGCAGTGGACGTCTCCGGTGATGCCTGAAGGCTGACCCGCCGGAGGACCCTGACCCCTGATACAACAGTGGACGCCTCCGGTGATGCCTGAATGCTGACTCCCCGGAGGACCCTGACCCCTGGCACAGCAGTGGGCGCCTCCGGTGATGCCTGAAGGCTGACCCCCGGAGGACCCTGACCCCTGACACAGCAGTGGACGCCTCCGGTGATGCCTGAAGGCTGACCCTATGGATGATCCTGACCCCTGACACAGCAGTGGACGCCTGTGATGCCTGAAGGCTGACCCCCGGAGGACCCTGACCTCTGACACAGCAGTGGACGCCTCCGGTGATGCCTGAATGCTGACTCCCCGGAGGACCCTGACCCCTGGCACAGCAGTGGGCGCCTCCGGTGATGCCTGAAGGCTGACCCCCGGAGGACCCTGACCCCTGACACAGCAGTGGACGCCTCCGGTGATGCCTGAAGGCTGACCCTATGGATGATCCTGATCCCTGACACAGCAGTGGACGCCTGTGATGCCTGAAGGCTGACCCCCGGAGGACCCTGACCTCTGACACAGCAGTGGACGCCTCCGGTGATGCCTGAATGCTGACTCCCCGGAGGACCCTGACCTCTGACACAGCAGTGGACGTCTCCGGTGATGCCTGAAGGCTGACCCCCCGGAGGACCCTGACCCCTGATACAACAGTGGACGCCTCCGGTGATGCCTGAATGCTGACTCCCCGGAGGACCCTGACCCCTGGCACAGCAGTGGGCGCCTCCGGTGATGCCTGAAGGCTGACTCCCCGGAGGACCCTGACCCCTGGCACAGCAGTGGGCGTGTATTGTGACATGGACGATGACATGACGGAGGTTCGCTGGCATTGAACTAAATGCCTACGCGGTCAAAGAACTGACTAGATAACCCCTGAACTGAACAATGTCTTCGTGCCATATACAGATGACGAAAAGAATTTGATCGCGTTTGGCTCCTCCACAAGCTACAGATCAGCTGGCAAATCGGCTTATCTTCTCTACTGCTCTGTGTTACTGCAGAAATCAAGAGCAACGAGTTTAGACAACTCCTGTGATACCGGATTTATAAACCATGTACATGACCCCAGTCACGTAAGGATATTTGGAGACCCGGGGACCCAGACTCGTATGTCGGGCTGACGGATTAAAATAGTCATTACCATCTCGGAGTCGCTCCAACCAGAAACATGAATACGCCACAGGAGCGGTATTCATCAAGCACACTTAACGCTACGCATATCAGCATTTTGAAATGTCACCAAATGCAGTCGTAGAAACAGGAAGGCGCCAAGATGTAAGCCGACGATACATGGCGATTCTGAAGCCCACCGCCAGGAGGCGTGAGAGCCTACGATGAAAAGGCCAAAGACGTGCGTAAACTGTGCCATTTTTATGCATGTCGGCGCCGGTCCCTCTGTTGAAACCAAATAACGCAATAAAAAATTATGCATGTATAAAAGGCATACTTGGCCGCTTATAAGGGTACTCCTAGTGTCTGTCACGACGCCCTGAACGAGTCTCAAAGCCATAAAGTGTTCTGCCGCAGACTGAACACTTTCCGTGGGCGCGGTCATGGTTCAGGGGGGAGGGGGAGGGGGCAATACTATATACATCTTGTGTGGGAAGCGGTCGGGGGGGGGGGGAGGGGGGGCGTCATCACGTAATACCTGAGTGAGCGAACATTTTCTATAAAGAAGGTCCCCTTGAAAGGTCTCCGTCCTTTGTACTGCGATCGTAATCGTTATTCAGTGCAGGTTGTTTAACACGTGTTAATGCACCTATGACGCAGGGTGGTGGTGGTGTGTGGGTGGGACCAGTGCACCCACGATGGGCGAAGGGTTCCAGCACGCCCCCTCCCCCCCCCCGCGCTAAAGCTACCCCCTTTTCTGCCCCGTCGGTGGGGGTTTTCCGCAAGTTTACGCACATTTCCCGTCGCAAGTTTCCAAATATCCGCTCTATAAGGGTATATTTTTCATCATAAATATCCGCTCTATAGGGGTATCATTTTCATCATAAATATCCGCTCTATAGGGGTATCTTTTCATCATAAACATCTGCTATATTAAAGTAAAGTCAAGAGGCACTCGCGGAACCCCCCCACCAGATTTGTATAACAGTGCCCACGCCGGGACTGATATGCCGACTTCCATTGCCATTCATTCTTGTCCGTCAATAGCACTCGTGCTACTGTTTATTACTGACCTTAATTAACACACCGACATTAAATAAAACTTTATCTAAAGTCAAATCTATATTTTCCGCGATTGTGCTGCGATCGCTCTACAAATCACTGACATGAGAAAGCAACACTAGACCATTTTAATCATACCAAACTTACGTTTGTACTGCGATGTTATCCGTTTTTATGACACAAACAATATTTCTCCATGCTGACACTCCATTGGCAACAGACACACTTTCGCAAATAGACTAAATCCCAGACAATGAAAGGCTCTATACTTGCCATGGCATCCTCGTGGCTGGTATAAATATAGAGCATGTATTGTTCAAAGCACGTTCGGCGCCATGGCAACCATCATTTTATGACGCGTGTTTTAGTATTTTGGCGACAGAGCGACTTATCAGACGGTAATGGGTTGTAATAGGTCGTTAAAGAGCGATGGTTTGAAGTGGGAAAGAGCTCTAGTATGGGTGATTAATTAGTCCTTGTTGAGTGAGACATTATTGGGTACAGCGACCAGTACGCGTCACCCAGACAGAATACCAGGCGTATCTACGGGTATGACCCACAACGAGGGTCGTCTGGAGGAAGTTACGTCCTGGTGGGCACCCAGGCGGGAATAGTATTATATACAGAGGAATGGATCAGGACGGGACAGTCCTGTCGCTTCTCATTAATTAAGTGTTGTTCAATGAGGGGTTATTGAGTGCTGATCGATGCATTCACCAGTACACCATTGTTTGAATGTAATTTACGCTTGTATTTAATAAATATTGGAACGGAAATCAGTGTACAGACACACCGTCGCACAGCCAGAGACAGAGGCGGAGCCTTCAGCTAGTTAGCCAGTCATTGAGTGTCCAGTGGCGGACCCAGCGCGGGGAGGGGGGCAATGCAGTTTAAGCCCCACCCCCACTCCACCCCCACCCCCTGGTCAAGCCGCAGAAAACCCCTCCAGCCTCCACCCCCACTGACAGAATTAGCCCCCGATAATTAAATTTGATCTGTAATAACCCTATAGATATGATGCCAATGCTTAGTTTTGAATATTCGTGAGAGGGCTTGGAAGGCGGTGAAAATACAGCGGTCTTTCTCTGGCACCCGTTTTACTCTATTATAGTCCCACAGCCTAGACTCTATTGTAGTCCCGCAGCCGATACTCTATTGCAGTCCGGCAGCCTAGCCTCTATTGTAGTCCCGCAGCCTAAACACTATTGTCGTCCCGCAGTCTAGCCTCTATTGTAGTCCCGCAGCCTAGACTCTATTGTAACCCCACAGCCTAGACTTTCTTGTGGTCCCGCAGCCTAGCCTCTATTGTAGTTCCTCAGCCTAGACTCTATTGCAGCCCCACAGCCTAGACTTTCTTGTAGTCCCGCAGCCTAGACTCTATTGTAGTCCCACAGCCTAGACTTTATTGTATTCCCGCAGCCTAGACTCTATTGTAGTCCCGTAGCCTAGACCCGGCAACATTGTTGCCGTTTCACGCCTTCCAGAAGTGGTTGTCAAGTAGTAGTTGTAGTCCCGCAGTCTAGACTCTATTGTAGTCCCGCAGCCTAGACTCTATTGTAGCCCCACAGTCTACACTCTATTGTGGTACCGCAGCCTAGACCCGGCAACATTGTTGCCGTTTCACGCCTTCCAGAAGTGGTTGTCAAATAGTAGTTCCACGGCTTGTCTCCAGACATCACGTGGAATGCCAGTGGCACGTGTTCCACGGCTTGTCTCCAGACATCACGCGGAATACCAGTGGCACCTGTTCCACGGCTTGTCTCCAGACATCACGCGAAATGCCAGTGGCACGTGCTCCACGGCTTGTCTCCAGACATCACGCGAAATGCCAGTGGCACGTGTTCCACGGCTTGTATCCAGACATCACGCTGAATGCCAGTGGTACGTGTTCCACGTATTGTATCCAGACATCACGCTGAATGCCAGTGGCACGTGTTCCACGGCTTGTCTCCAGACATCACGCGGAATACCAGTGGCACGTGTTCCACGGCTTGTCTCCAGACATCACGTGGAATGCCAGTGGCACGTGTTCCACGGCATGTCTCCAGACATCACGTGGAATGCCAGTGGCACGTGTTCCACGGCTTGTCTCCAGACATCACGCGGAATACCAGTGGCACGTGTTCCACGGCTTGTCTCCAGACATCACGTGGAATGCCAGTGGCACGTGTTCCACGGCTTGTCTCCAGACATCACGTGGAATGCCAGTGGCACGTGTTCCACGGCTTGTCTCCAGACATCACGCGGAACACCAGTGGCACGTGTTCCACGGCTTGTCCCCAGACATCACGCGGAATACAAGTGGCACGTGTTCCACGGCTTGTCCCCAGACATCACGCGGAATACCAGTGGCAAGTGTTCCACGGCTTGTCTCCAGACGTCACGCGGAATACCAGTGGCACGTGTTCCACGGCTTGTCTCCAGACGTCACGCGGAATACCAGTGGCACGTGTTCCACGGCTTGTCTCCAGACATCACGCGGAATACCAGTGGCACGTGTTCCACGGCTCGTATCCAGACATCACGCGGAATACCAGTGGCACGTGTTCCACGGCTTGTCCCCAGACATCACGCGGAATACCAGTGGCACGTGTTCCACGGCTTGTCTCCAGACATCACGTGGAATACCAGTGGCACGTGTTCCACGGCTTGTATCCAGGCATCACGTGGAATACCAGTGGCACGTGTTCCACGGCTCGTATCCAGACATCACGTGGAGTACCAGTGGCACGTGTTCCACGGCTTGTATCCAGGCATCACGTGAAATGCCAGTGGCATCCTTGCTGTTCCTCTCGCAGTTTCTAACCATCGTGGTTCGAAAAATAACCATCTTAAAAAAATAATCAAAGACACCCTCTAGTAAATTACATGGAGTAGATTGTGAAAAGCACAAAAAATAAAGGCTATAGACTATTCGGGTTTTGTTCAATTTCAAATAAAGAACGGTGAAACAGTGCTTTATTTCAATATTGAACGGAAAAACTGTGCATTATCTAGATTAAGAACAGTTGTTAATATTGACTCTTCAAGTGTCACGGTATAATCAGTCGAGCTGAGCTGAGCGGAGCCGAGTTGGTTGCTGTTGAAAGAACTTGCAAATTTCAAGACAAACAATGGAACGCATAAGTGAATGTTAAGCACCAAAGGGGCGGGGGTTAGATCAGAAATCTCAAAATATATGGAAATTCCACAGTTATATCCGTCATATCGCTTTTCAGGGGGCGATGTTTTTACGAGACTAAGAAGCAATGACTTCCAAAATGTGTACTTCATCCACGCCTTCCCAATTCTACCCTTCCCCCTGGGGCTTCACTATGACGAACCGTTGTTTCCACAATGTGCCTCATGTATTCGTCGGGCAGTGCAATTGACACAATAGTCAATTCCTGTGTCCAAACGTGAGCACATGTCATGCCTTGTTATAACAAATGTATAAGTACGTTAAAGAACTCGCTGTCGTGCTTTCCCCAAATAAACCACTCGACGCTATCGCGTCTCGCTTTATTTTGGCGAATGCCCTCCAGCTCGTTCTTTAACTAGTACTTAAAGCTCACTTGGATAAAAATACCTCTTCACTGAAACTATTAGCGGAGACAAAACCTTATGTTGGGAGCTTGACCCGAAATCGATGCACCAGTTGGAAGCGAAAGCAAACGCTTTTTGGTCAGAGGTTTTAAAAGAATGGATTTATGTTAAAAATATAATACGTGGGGAGCATCCTTTTGATGCGCCAATTTGGAATTCTTACTGTTTGAGGAAAAAAACATTTACTCGACTAAAAGCTGAACAATATGTTAAGTGAAGACGGTTCTTATGGATGGAGATAGTTTTTAAAATATTTAATGTTATTAGCGAGCGCAAGCAAGCTCTTAAGGTAACATGCATGCGTATTCAAAGTCCATTTGAAGTATAGGTTTAGGACTTTCATTTGCTTGGTTTTGAATATTCGTGAGAGGGCTTGGAAGGCGGTGAAAATACAGCGGTCTTTCTCTGGCACCCGTTTTACTCTATCATAGTCCCACAGCCTAGACTCTATTGTAGTCCCGCAGCCGATACTCTATTGTAGTCCCGCAGCCTAGCCTCTATTGTAGTCCCGCAGCCTAGACACTATTGTCGTCCCGCAGTCTAGCCTCTATTGTAGTCCCGCAGCCTAGACTCTATTGTAACCCCATAGCCTAGACTTTCTTGTAGTCCCGCAGCCTAGCCTCTATTGTAGTTCCGCAGCCTAGACTCTATTGTAGCCCCACAGCCTAGACTTTCTTGTAGTCCCGCAGCCTAGACTCTATTGTAGTCCCACAGCCTAGACTTTATTGTATTCCCGCAGCCTAGACTCTATTGTAGTCCCGCAGCCTAGACCCGGCAACATTGTTGCCGTTTCACGCCTTTCAGAAGTGGTTGTCAAGTAGTAGTTGTAGTCCCGCAGTCTAGACTCTATTGTAGTCCCGCAGCCTAGACTCTATTGTAGCCCCACAGTCTACACTCTATTGTAGTCCCGCAGCCTAGACCCGGCAACATTGTTGCCGTTTCACGCCTTCCAGAAGTGGTTGTCAAATAGTAGTTCCACGGCTTGTCTCCAGACATCACGTGGAATGCCAGTGGCACCTGTTCCACGGCTTGTCTCCAGACATCACGCGAAATGCCAGTGGCACGTGTTCCACGGCTTGTCTCCAGACATCACGCGAAATGCCAGTGGCACGTGTTCCACGGCTTGTATCCAGACATCACGCTGAATGCCAGTGGCACGTGTTCCACGGCTTGTATCCAGGCATCACGCTGAATGCCAGTGGCACGTGTTCCACGGCTTGTATCCAGACATCACGCTGAATGCCAGTGGCACGTGTTCCACGGCTTGTATCCAGACATCACGCTGAATGCCAGTGGCACGTGTTCCACGGCTTGTCTCCAGACATCACGTGGAATGCCAGTGGCACGTGTTCCACGGCTTGTCTCCAGACATCACGTGGAATGCCAGTGGCACGTGTTCCACGGCTTGTCTCCAGACATCACGCGGAATACCAGTGGCACGTGTTCCACGGCTTGTCCCCAGACATCACGCGGAATACAAGTGGCACGTGTTCCACGGCTTGTCCCCAGACATCACGCGGAATACCAGTGGCACGTGTTCCACGGCTTGTCTCCATACATCACGCGGAATACCAGTGGCACGTGTTCCACGGCTTGTCTCCAGACGTCACGCGGAATACCAGTGGCACGTGTTCCACGGCTCGTATCCAGACATCACGCGGAATACCAGTGGCACGTGTTCCACGGCCCGTATCCAGACATCACGTGGAATACCAGTGGCACGTGTTCCACGGCTTGTATCCAGACATCACGCTGAATGCCAGTGGCACGTGTTCCACGGCTTGTCTCCAGACATCACGTGGAATGCCAGTGGCACGTGTTCCACGGCTTGTCTCCAGACATCACGTGGAATGCCAGTGGCACGTGTTCCACGGCTTGTCTCCAGACATCACGCGGAATACCAGTGGCACGTGTTCCACGGCTTGTCCCCAGACATCACGCGGAATACAAGTGGCACGTGTTCCACGGCTTGTCCCCAGACATCACGCGGAATACCAGTGGCACGTGTTCCACGGCTTGTCTCCATACATCACGCGGAATACCAGTGGCACGTGTTCCACGGCTTGTCTCCAGACGTCACGCGGAATACCAGTGGCACGTGTTCCACGGCTCGTATCCAGACATCACGCGGAATACCAGTGGCACGTGTTCCACGGCCCGTATCCAGACATCACGTGGAATACCAGTGGCACGTGTTCCACGGCTTGTATCCAGGCATCACGTGGAATGCCAGTGGCACGTGTTCCACGGCTTGTATCCAGACATCACGCGGAATACCAGTGGCACGTGTTCCACGGCTTGTATCCAGGCATCACGTGGAATGCCAGTGGCACGTGTTCCACGGCTTGTATCCAGACATCACGCGGAATGCCAGTGGCATCCTTGCTGTTCCTCTCGCAGTTTCTAACCATCTTGGTTCGAAAAATAACCAGCTTAAAAAAATAATCAAAGACACCCTCTAGTAAATTACATCGAGTAGATTGTGAAAAGCACAAAAAATAAAGGCTATAGACTATTCGGGTTTTGTTCAATTTCAAATAAAGAACGGTGAAACAGTGCTTTATTTTAATATTGAACGGAAAAACTGTGCATTATCTAGATAAAGAACAGTTGTTAATATTGACTCTTCAAGTGTCACGGTATAATCAGTCGAGCTGAGCTGAGCGGAGCCGAGTTGGTTGCTGTTGAAAGAACTTGCAAATTTCAAGACAAACAATGGAACGCATAAGTGAATGTTAAGCACCAAAGGGGCGGGGGTTAGATCAGAAATCTCAAAATATATGGAAATTCCACAGTTATATCCGTCATATCGCTTTTCAGGGGACGATGTTTTTACGAGACTAAGAAGCAATGACTTCCAAAATGTGTACTTCATCCCCGCCTTCCCAATTCTACCCTTCCCCCTGGGGCTTCACTATGACGAACCGTTGTTTCCACAATGTGCCTCATGTATTCGTCGGGCAGTGCAATTGACACAATAGTCAATTCCTGTGTCCAAACGTGAGCACATGTCATGCCTTGTTATAACAAATTTATAAGTACGTTAAAGAACTCGCTGTCGTGCTTTCCCCAAATAAACCACTCGACGCTATCGCGTCTCGCTTTATTTTGGCGAATGCCCTCCAGCTCGTTCTTTAACTAGTACTTAAAGCTCACTTGGATAAAAATACCTCTTCACTGAAACTATTAGCGGAGACAAAACCTTATGTTGGGAGCTTGACCCGAAATCGATGCACCAGTTGGAAGCGAAAGCAAACGCTTTTTGGTCAGAGGTTTTAAAAGAATGAATTTATGTTAAAAATATAATACGTGGGGAGCATCCTTTTGATGCGCCAATTTGGAATTCTTACTGTTTGAGGAAAAAAACATTTACTCGACTAAAAGCTGAACAATATGTTAAGTGAAGACGGTTCTTATGGATGGAGATAGTTTTTAAAATATTTAATGTTATTAGCGAGCGCAAGCAAGCTCTTAAGGTAACATGCATGCGTATTCAAAGTCCATTTGAAGTATAGGTTTAGGACTTTCATTTGCTTGGTTTTGAATATTCGTGAGAGGGCTTGGAAGGCGGTGAAAATACAGCGGTCTTTCTCTGGCACCCGTTTTACTCTATCATAGTCCCACAGCCTAGACTCTATTGTAGTCCCGCAGCCGATACTCTATTGTAGTCCCGCAGCCTAGCCTCTATTGTAGTCCCGCAGCCTAGACACTATTGTCGTCCCGCAGTCTAGCCTCTATTGTAGTCCCGCAGCCTAGACTCTATTGTAACCCCATAGCCTAGACTTTCTTGTAGTCCCGCAGCCTAGCCTCTATTGTAGTTCCGCAGCCTAGACTCTATTGTAGCCCCACAGCCTAGACTTTCTTGTAGTCCCGCAGCCTAGACTCTATTGTAGTCCCACAGCCTAGACTTTATTGTATTCCCGCAGCCTAGACTCTATTGTAGTCCCGCAGCCTAGACCCGGCAACATTGTTGCCGTTTCACGCCTTTCAGAAGTGGTTGTCAAGTAGTAGTTGTAGTCCCGCAGTCTAGACTCTATTGTAGTCCCGCAGCCTAGACTCTATTGTAGCCCCACAGTCTACACTCTATTGTAGTCCCGCAGCCTAGACCCGGCAACATTGTTGCCGTTTCACGCCTTCCAGAAGTGGTTGTCAAATAGTAGTTCCACGGCTTGTCTCCAGACATCACGCGAAATGCCAGTGGCACGTGTTCCACGGCTTGTCTCCAGACATCACGCGAAATGCCAGTGGCACGTGTTCCACGGCTTGTATCCAGACATCACGCTGAATGCCAGTGGCACGTGTTCCACGGCTTGTATCCAGGCATCACGCTGAATGCCAGTGGCACGTGTTCCACGGCTTGTATCCAGACATCACGCTGAATGCCAGTGGCACGTGTTCCACGGCTTGTATCCAGACATCACGCTGAATGCCAGTGGCACGTGTTCCACGGCTTGTCTCCAGACATCACGTGGAATGCCAGTGGCACGTGTTCCACGGCTTGTCTCCAGACATCACGTGGAATGCCAGTGGCACGTGTTCCACGGCTTGTCTCCAGACATCACGCGGAATACCAGTGGCACGTGTTCCACGGCTTGTCCCCAGACATCACGCGGAATACAAGTGGCACGTGTTCCACGGCTTGTCCCCAGACATCACGCGGAATACCAGTGGCACGTGTTCCACGGCTTGTCTCCATACATCACGCGGAATACCAGTGGCACGTGTTCCACGGCTTGTCTCCAGACGTCACGCGGAATACCAGTGGCACGTGTTCCACGGCTCGTATCCAGACATCACGCGGAATACCAGTGGCACGTGTTCCACGGCCCGTATCCAGACATCACGTGGAATACCAGTGGCACGTGTTCCACGGCTTGTATCCAGGCATCACGTGAAATGCCAGTGGCACGTTTTCCACGGCTTGTATCCAGGCATCACGTGAAATGCCAGTGGCATCCTTGCTGTTCCTCTCGCAGTTTCTAACCATCGTGGTTCGAAAAATAACCAGCTTAAAAAAATAATCAAAGACACCCTCTAGTAAATTACATCGAGTAGATTGTGAAAAGCACAAAAAATAAAGGCTATAGACTATTCGGGTTTTGTTCAATTTCAAATAAAGAACGGTGAAACAGTGCTTTATTTTAATATTGAACGGAAAAACTGTGCATTATCTAGATAAAGAACAGTTGTTAATATTGACTCTTCAAGTGTCACGGTATAATCAGTCGAGCTGAGCTGAGCGGAGCCGAGTTGGTTGCTGTTGAAAGAACTTGCAAATTTCAAGACAAACAATGGAACGCATAAGTGAATGTTAAGCACCAAAGGGGCGGGGGTTAGATCAGAAATCTCAAAATATATGGAAATTCCACAGTTATATCCGTCATATCGCTTTTCAGGGGGCGATGTTTTTACGACACTAAGAAGCAATGACTTCCAAAATGTGTACTTCATCCACGCCTTCCCACCCCTACCCTCCCCCCTGGGGCTTCACTATGACGAACCGTTGTTTCCACAATGTGCCTCATGTATTCGTCGGGCAGTGCAATTGACACAATAGTCAATTCCTGTGTCCAAACGTGAGCACATGTCATGCCTTGTTATAACAAATTTATAAGTACGTTAAAGAACTCGCTGTCGTGCTTTCCCCAAATAAACCACTCGACGCTATCGCGTCTCGCTTTATTTTGGCGAATGCCCTCCAGCTCGTTCTTTAACTAGTACTTAAAGCTCACTTGGATAAAAATACCTCTTCACTGAAACTATTAGCGGAGACAAAACCTTATGTTGGGAGCTTGACCCGAAATCGATGCACCAGTTGGAAGCGAAAGCAAACGCTTTTTGGTCAGAGGTTTTAAAAGAATGGATTTATGTTAAAAATATAATACGTGGGGAGCATCCTTTTGATGCGCCAATTTGGAATTCTTACTGTTTGGGGAAAAAAACATTTACTCGACTAAAAGCTGAACAATATGTTAAGTGAAGACGGTTCTTATGGATGGAGATAGTTTTTAAAATATTTAATGTTATTAGCGAGCGCAAGCGAGCTCTTAAGGTAACATGCATGCGTATTCAAAGTCCATCTCAAGTATAGGCTTAGGACTTTCATTTCGCCTAACACCTCCCATGAGACGTTTTCGGATTCGTAGTAAAATATAAGCTGTACATAAATGTATTCAAGCAAAGAGAGGTCGAAGCCTATGATGTCATGTCTTTAATAATTAAATCAGCTGCCCCACAAAATTAACGAATTAATTATTCAATGTTAACACTGGATGTATACTTCAAATGAAAGTTAATTTATAAGCGACGGGCTAAATGACGATGTCTGTTGCCAAGCAGAGCGCTCTTGGTGACCGTCCACCGGCTGCTGTCATAGTGAGTAGTTGTGACGTCAAAATGTTATAAACATGACGTCACAATGGGAGTTCCTAAGCAACCGAATGATATGACAAGCATTTGCATGGCATTCGTCATCCCGCCAAAGATATTCTTTATGGCAAAATGTATCCACTCGCAATATCTGAATTAATAAATATACGCTCGCATTTTTTAGGTAGCACCTCAGTGGCGGATCTAAGAGGGGGGGGGGGGCATTAGGGGGGTTGCAACCACCACCCCCCCCTCCCTTGGGAGCCAGAACATACAACATACATGTTAACATACATGTTAAAGTCCCAAGTCTCTAGAGAGCAACCCCCCCCCCCTTGGGAGCCAGAACATACAACATACATGTTAACATACATGTTAAAGTCCCAAGTCTCTAGAGAGCAACCCCCCCCCCCCTTTGGGAACCTGAACATACACTGTTAAAGTCGGGTTCTCTAAGCCCCCCCCCCCAGGTCGCAAGTTTTTCAGAGCGCACACTCCTCGGTGGGAAGTTTCAGAGAGCACCCCCCCCCCCCCTTCAAATTCCTAGATCCGCCCCTGCACCTATCCATATTAGGAACTTCGCGGATTTTTATAGTTTAATGCATACATTAAGCATTTCCTAGACAATGGAGAGCACAATGCCAAGAGCAGGGGGAGAAACAACCTGGGATAGATAGAATGCATGTTAAGTTTTTATAGCAGAACGAGAGACTTTGTAATGTTATCTACAAGCTACTCGTGAAAGTGTACTTTTACGAAGACAAGTCAATCGAATTGGGAACAGCAGGTCAACCAGAATATTGATGAATACCAATGGCGAACAATTTATAAGTTATCCTTGAGCTCCACTCTGGACGAAAGACTCCTGAGTTTTCAGTTTAATTTTTATATGGTTACCAACTCCCCCTTCTCTTTGCGTAAATTAACTGAATCAGAAAGATACGCCTTATGTAGCCAGAATGACAAAGCCATAGAACATATGTTTTGGGATTGTGTTATATGAAGACAGATATGTTACTTATTGTTACCAAATACCATATATATATTTGTAAGTGGAAAGGAGATACGCCAAAGGTAACTGCTATAATTCGGCTTATCAAATACTATTTCGAGCTAGAGAGCAGAGTGGCAGAAACACCGTGAAGAGCCAGGGAGAGTTTTGAAACCAAGTGGGACCCAATATATGAGTGACATACTGCGCATGCGTTGTGCTATTACGGTCACCGAACTGTTGTCACTATAGTTCCCCTAGCCAAAAGCAGCCGTGGTTTGTCCTGCGTATGAGAGGGCTCGGCGGACGGTGCGATTCATGAGCGTGAGACGTTCTTGCGTGAATTCTTGGTTTTTCATGAGTGCGAGATGGCTTGGCAGACGATATGAAATCATGGTATGGCGTGACCGTTAGAGCTTGGCAGATGTCCGGAAGGGGAGGTCCAGCGTCCATTGTCAATTTTTCACAATTCCCAGCGTCGAATGTTAACTTTTCACGACGTTCCGTCCCGCTTTTTGGCTAAATTCAGTGTCGTTTTTTCAAAAACCTGTGTCGATGTCGCTTTTTCGGATCCTCAGTGTCGGAATTTGGGGGTCAATGTCGATATGAACACTTCACATGCCATAACCGTGAAGGGTATGGCCGACGGTGGATGGCCAGAGCATTCGAGTTACCAGCAATTCATTATCGCTTTACGAGAAAAAAAACCCCGCAATTCCGTAACCGTAAAGGGTTTAATGTGAACCCCTTCCCATCTCCCATTCGGGTAACACAGAGTGACGTATCACTAAAGGTTTCCTTAATAAGTTTTGCCTTAAAGTTTCCTGAACATCCTTAATAAGAAAGTGCCCGCAAGGTACCTTTTTTCATATTTAACTCAAGCTTTAAAGATAGGTGTTTACATGTGAATGAACTTCCCAGTGAGTTTATAGTGAATTCAAGGTCATCGAGCCCAAAGTATAAATAGGCACAACAGACATTGACACATATTCGAAAAACATGCACAATTTAGTTGTGACAGTTTGGTGGCCGTTTACACCGTCACTTCAGCGTTTTTCGGGTGGACATAAGAACATAGTCAAGTAGACATTCAGACAGTCGGTATTAACAGCTAGTGACAGATACTATAAGTGAACAAGAAATCAACGGGACGTTAACGACGGCAAAGAATATGGCTAACAGGACTGGGGCGACGAGAGGGGCGACCAATCAGGTTGTAGAATGACAGAATCTATTGAGAGATCGGCGGCCATTCCAAAATAAAAAATCGGAGGAGTCAATTTCCCCGTAGACTGGTCATGGGCGAAGGAGCGAGAGGGTATCTCTCTATGACGCGCCCTGGTGCCCAGACTAAGGAGCGAGAGGGTACCGCTCTATGGCGCGCCCTGATGCCCAGACTAAGGAGCGAGAGGGTGCCGCTCTATGGCGCGCCCTGATGCCCAGACTAAGGAGCGAGAGGGTACCGCTCTATGGCGCGCCCTGGTGCCCAGACTAAGGAGCGAAAGGGTACCGCTCTATGGCGCGCCCTGGTGCCCAGGCTAAGGAGCGAGACGGTACCGCTCTACGGCGCGCCCTGGTGCCCAGACTAAGGAGCGAAAGGGTACCGCACTATGGCGCGCCCTGGTGCCCAGACTAAGGAGCGAGAGGGTACCGCTCTATGGCGCGCCCTGGTGCCCAGACTAAGGAGCGAGAGGGTACCGCTCTATGGCGCGCCCTGATGTACAGAATAAGGAGCGAGAGGGTACCGCTCTATGGCGCGCCCTGGTGCCCAAACTAAGGAGCGAGAGGGTACCGCTCTATGGCGCGCCCTGGTGGAGAAATCGTGGATGGCGGTCACCTCTAAATTCAAAATTTTATTGTGTGTCCGCGATTCACTTATCAGGAGGCGATACTCTAATTATATTCAAACCGGAAATGACGCCTACTGTGTGAGCAAAACAAGAGCGCGTGATCGGCCCTGATCTCTCGTTTCACGCGTTTCCCCTAAAGGCTACATCCAATGTGAATAGTTCCCTCCGCGAGATAACTTCCAGTTCCAACGCAATGAAGCGTTAACACTCGCCAATTTAATTTTAGGATGCAAGCTTTCGGGGCAGATTGAGATTACATTATAAAACTATAAAAATCCTCAAGTGCAAGTCATTTAAACTCGCGTCTTAGGTTGTTATACGTGGGCAGCTTACCAATATCTTCTGGGAATGGAGACTAATCTATGGATAAATGTAAACAAGGACATAAAACCCAGCTTTCTTGAGTTGGCTGGCAGGTTTGAATAGGGCAGCTTTAAGAGATCATGTGGCGAGAATAGGGAGAGTCAAAGGTGAAAGAACCATGTCTCCGGCCGTCGCCTCAGTCGAAGCATGAGCTTGTCCTGATATATGGCATCGCCCCCCTTGACCACATCGTCAGCGCTCCTCCCACCTCGACAAATAGCCGAAGGCGCTACCTACCAGCTTAACGCCCCCCCCCACCGCCTACCCCTCACCAGGGACAGGTGATAATGTGTGTCGTTGACGCCAGGCTGGTCGGTCTATCAGCTTAACCCCCCCCCCTTCCTACCCTCCACCAGGGATAGGTGTTTATGCGTGTCGTTGACGCCAGACTGGTCGGTCCATCAGCTTAACCCCCCGCCCCTCGTACCCTCCACCAGGGATAGGTGTTTATGTGTGTCGTTGACGCCAGGCTGGTCGGTCCATCACCTTAACCCCCACCCGCCCCCCCTACCCCGCACCAGCGACAAGTGTTTATGTAACGGCCAGGCCTCTTTTTGTGCCGACTTACAAGTTTAGTGGCACCATCTAGCGAATAGCGGCAGCGTAAGTCAGGATAGGTAGAAGAGCACTCGCTAGGGGGAGTTAGCGTAGCAGGACAGGAAGTAGGATGGTAACTCGGTAGGGGGCTTGGGTGACATTGGGTTTGTAAACTTCCGCCAGAAGAGGAAACAGAGAGAAAATTTAGATAAAGAAGAATAGAGGATTAAAGGTTTTTAACGTTAGTATTTTTATGAATAGTTTAGCTCTCTTTTTATGTATGTTATCTAGCAGGTTTCTCAAGTACTTTGAAGTGTACCCAGGCGTGGTTTAGTTCTATTTTCAATTGTAGGTATACAGTTACTTTGATTATTGCCCAATGGCTGAGAGAGCCTGGGGGACGCTTGGGGCTCAGGCTGGTATAAATAGAGGTGCATCGGGAGGCCTCGGGACCCACATAGAGAGCCACAGACACAGAGACAGAAGCTGTGGCAGACTCCAGGGGTCATACTTGCTATAAGCTTGCCACAGTAGCCGCGGCTGTAGTGAGTGTGATTCCTGGGTCTGGTTCCTTGGCCATATTCTTGATATGCAAGGTGCTCTCCCTTCCTATTAGTTGCTGTGAGTTAGTTGAATGGCACCTTGATCAGCACCTGTTACCAGTGGTTACCCAGTGAAACCCGCACCAGGCAAGTAATCGCTGGCTGACCATGCAGATGTGGGTGACTGGCGCACATGTGGTCTTGTTTACCACCAACTTACCTACCCCTGCCTCCCACTGATCTAGTCAGCTGACAAGGGGATGGGGCAAGAGGGGAACAGGAGTTAGAGGGAGGTAAGCAGGGATACATCCCCAATGTACGGGTTGTCTCCTGCATGACAGTATTTACTTCTTCAATGTGTTTCAACGGGACTTCCATTAATCACATGACGTAATAAATGACGTAAAATGTCTGGTGCACACCACGTCACGGGTCGGTGCAAGCCGTCTACTGCGGAGACGTCAGTCATAGCGGTCCCTTGTATGGTCTACATTCCGGCTGTGTTTGGTCCACAGGGCGTTCACGGATCGGTGCAGCCCGTCTATGGCGGAGGCGTCAGTCATAGCGGTACCTTGTATGGTCTACATTCCGGTCGTGTCTGGTGCACACCACGTCACGAGTCGGTGCAGCCCGTCTATGGCGAAGGCGTCAGTCATAGCGGTACCTTGTATGGTCTACATTCCGGTCGTGTCTGGTGCACACCACGTCACGAGTCGGTGCAGCCCGTCTATGGCGGAGGCGTCAGTCATAGCGGTCCCTTGTATGGTCTACATTCCGGTCGTGTCTGGTGCACACCAAATCACAGGTCGGTGCAAGCCGTCTATGGCGGAGGCTTCATTCACAGCGGTCCCTTGTATGGTCTACATTCTGTCCGTGTCTGGTGCACACCACGTCACGGGTCGGTGCAAGCCGTCTACTGCGGAGACGTCAGTCATAGCGGTCCCTTGTATGGTCTACATTCCGCCGTGTCTGGTCCACAGGGCGTCACGGGTCGGTGCAAGCCGTCTATGGCGGAGGCGTCAGTCATAGCGGTCCCTTGTATGGTCTGCATTCCGGTCGTGTCTGGTCCACACCACGTCACGGGTCGGTGCCAGCCGTCTATGGCGGAGGCTTCAGTCATAGCGGTCCCTTGTATGGTCTACATTCCGGTCGTGTCTGGTCCACAGGGCGTCACGGGTCGGTGCAAGCCGTCTACTGCGGAGACGTCAGTCATAGCGGTCCCTTGTATGGTCTACATTCCGCCGTGTCTGGTCCACAGGGCGTCACGGGTCGGTGCAAGCCGTCTATGGCGGAGGCGTCAGTCATAGCGGTCCCTTGTATGGTCTGCATTCCGGTCGTGTCTGGTCCACACCACGTCATGGGTCGGTGCAAGCCGTCTATGGCGGAGGCGTCAGTCATAGCGGTCCCTTGTATGGTCTACATTCCGGTCGTGTCTGGTCCACAACACGTCACGGGTCGGTGCAAGCCGTCTATTGCGGAGGGGTCAGTCATAGCGCTCCCTTGTATGGTCTACATTCCGGTCGTGTCTGGTCCACACCACGTCACGGGTCGGTGCAAGCCGTCTATTGCGGAGGGGTCAGTCATAGCGATGCCTTGTATGGTCTAAATTCCGGCCGTGTCTGGTCCACAGGGCGTCACGGGTCGGTGCAGCCCGTCTACGGCGGAGGCGTCAGTCATAGCGGTCCTTGTTTGGTCTACATTCCTGTCGTGTCTGGTCCACACCACGTCACGGGTCGGTGCAAGCCGTCTATTGCGGAGGGGTCAGTCATAGCGATGCCTTGTATGATCTACATTCGGGTCGTGTCTGGTCCACAGGGCGTCACGGGTCGGTGCAGCCCGTCTATGGCGGAGGCGTCAGTCATAGCGGTCCCTTGTGTGGTCTACATTCCGGTCGTGTCTGGTCCACACCATCTCACGGGTCTGTGCAGCCCGTCTATGACGGAGGCGTCAGTCATAGCGGTCCCATGTTTGGTCTTCATTCCGGTCTTGTCTGGTCCACAGAGCGTCACGGGTCGGTGCAGCCCGTCTATGGCGGAGGCGTCAGTCATAGCGGTCCTTTGTGTGGTCTACATTCCGGTCGTGTCTGGTCCACACCATCTCACGGGTCTGTGCAGCCCGTCTATGGCGGAGGTGTCAGTCATAGCGGTCCCTTGTATGGCCTTTTGGCCTTGTGGAGGCGTGGGGTGTAGAAGTGTAGAGGCTTGTGGTGTAGAGGTGTGGTGTGGAGGTGTGGAGGCCTGGAGGTGTGGAGGTGTGGAGGTGTGGAGGCGTGGAGGTGTGGAGGTGTGGAGGCGTGGAGGTGTGGAGGTGTGAAGGTGTGGAGGTGTGGAGGTGGGGAGGCGTGGAGGTGTAGAGGTGTGAGGAGCGTGGAGGTGTGGAGGTGTGGAGGTGTGGAGGAGTGGCGGCATGGAAGTTTGGAGGTGTAAAGGTGTGGAGTTATGGTGGTGGGAAGAGGTAGAGGTGGGAAGGCGTGGAGATACGGAGATGTGGTGGGCTGGTTGTATATTCAATACACTTTAACCAATTCTTGTCATATCGCGTCAATTGGAAAAGGAAGGAAGAGTTGAGCCATGTCCCCGGGGGGTATCCCCCTACTCTTTGCGAAGAAGGACACGGACCCTGTATCCGGCGACCACAGGGACGTGGCCACAGCGGGACGAGAACCGCACGTGGATCTGTTTGCTGAACCTCCGGCCGATCCCCGCGGCCACGTACCATGAATACGCGCCGCTTGTTGATGCGTGCGATCAATGGCGCAAGTAATTATCTGTTACGTGCGGCGCTTCCCCCGCGACACCGCCCGTCGGCCTGTCAATCACGCCCAGGTAGGCGTGTCCTGCTGGAGGACGCCAGAGGAGGGGGGCGGGGCGGGGGGGGGGGATCGCCTCACACGAACCACGCCGTCAGCAATATAAAGAAGGAGCGTACAATCGAGTGTTGTCACTGCGCCAGAAGCTAAGGTTCGAGAACAACACTATGATGACTAACGCTGACACTGTTTACTGCAACAGGTGAGGACATATTGCGTAGCGTACGCAGCGGGACAGTTAAAGACTTTCTTATTATTTTATATCATATGTACTATCCAATTGTAATGGGGTCTATCAGTAATTGCTTACCCAATTTGTCCTCATAAAAATCTTGTTATCCGTTTTTTTCTCTCTCTTTTGAGGTGGCCACCATGCCGGCGACTATATGTCATAATGGTGGTCTCCTCGGCCTGGGATTATATTTTGTTCGTTTTGGCTATATGCTGTATTGTATTGTTGTTTTTCCAGTCGAAATCAACGATGATTCTCTCTCTCCCTTCCGGTATATTTTATTGTGCGCGTTCACTTGGCCTGATTCCGGAAAGCTGGCGAGTGTATCCATGGTGATACGATCGTTAACCAGTCGCCTGCGCCAAAGTGGACCTGCAGTCCTCTTTATACGGCATATACTCACGTGTTAACGGGTACATCAGTTTTAATCTGTAGCTGAATCATACTTTCTTCTCGGTTCAGCGAGGCCTGATATGACCTTGAGTTGGATTATGTGATGTCACAGAAGTCAATGGAGGTCACGTGGGAGTGTTAATGACATTTGTGATGGCCGGGACATTACATTTGTCGCATCTTACACTAACTGGTCGGATAACTGTCTGCTGTGTGTTTAGTTGATTAGTGTCCCATAGTGAACTGCCATACGTGAAATTGTCTTTTTTCTTCAAAACTCATACTGGGTAAAAATCTGGATCAGTGGTCTCTCCTTTGGGGGGTGGGGGGGCAAGGGGGGTCGTGTTCCCAAGTCACGAAGAATGCATTTCTTTATTCCCAGGTCACGATGAATTAAAAGGAAAAGTCCTCGTATACAATGGAAGAGGCGGATTCATGATATAAATTGGCCAGTTCCCAATTTACGGTTATTACATATTAAGATTCCCAGTTCACGATTAATGAAAATCCTCGATCACGGTGGTCGGCTAATATGCCATTCCCAGTTCACGGTGAAATGAAAAGCACATTCCCGAGGAACGGAAATACCTCTTGCCCCCTCCCTCCTTTAACTGTCGAGGTTAGGAGTAAATACAAAGAAACGTTTCGTGTTAGAAGATTGTGAAATATCTCTTTCTGGCAGATAAGTAAAGATTATTATAAGTGTATACCTTTACCTTTGATCTGAATTTTTTCCCAAATTGATAGTCCACTTGTTGAACATGTTTACTCTTGGTGTACTGTCCGTGTCCGGGAATGTAGTTCCTCCTGTAAGCCTCTCTTCGGATATCATCATTAGACCCACTGTTGTAAGAACCACCGTGTAAAGAACCAGAGTGTTAAGACCCACAGTTTTAAGACCCTGTGTTAAGGACCAGTTTTAAGACCCACAGTGTTAAGGCCCACCGTTATAAGACCCACAGGTTCAAGACCCAGTGTTAAGGCCAACAGTTTTAAGACCTACAGTGTTAAGGCCCACCGTTATAAGACCCACAGTTTTAAGACCCAGTGTTAAGGCCAACAGTTTTAAGACCTACAGTTTTAAGTCCCAGTGTTAAAGCCCACCGTTTTAAGACCTACAGTTTTAAGTTCCAGTGTTAAGACCCACAGTTTTAAGACCCACAATTTCAAGACCCACAGTTTTAATACCCACAATGTTAAGTTTAAAAGGGAAAGCCAAGACCAGCGATGAAGTTTTTTTGTAATTATTCTGATAACGGAGTAATCATCGAATGAACGCTAACCACTGCCCAAGTCATGAAGGTAGCATAGTGCAGTTTAGCCCTGGTACATGCCTCTCTTACCACGCCCGTAAACGGAGCAAGGGTGAGAGCCATGCCGTTCACCAGGCCTAAAATTAGAAATCGCGGACCGGTGGCTCAAGTTGAAGGTCCTAACAGAATAAATATGCAGTGCCTACCCGTCAAGTTGCTCCATTAGATTCCTGAAGCTTTCATGACTTTCGTCGGACAGTCATTTCTTTGGTTGGTAGTGTATTTTCTTGTAATCCGGGCGATTTCTGTCACCTCTCGCTTCGTTTTGAATGTTCCGCCAACAAACGCCGCCTGGCAGCGAGTGCTCACGCTAAGTTTGTTTACTTCCGGCGAGCGGCGGAGCATTCAAAACGAAGCGAGAGAGGACCTTCAACTTGAGCCACCGGTCCACGATTTCTAATTTTAGGCCTGGTGAACGGCATGGCTCTCACCCTTGCTCCGTTTACGGGCGTGGTAAGAGAGGCATGTACCAGGGCTAAGTGCAGCTGATGATGATGTCACGGTAGCGGTCCGATATTTTCCACCTGGCGCGCCCGCTGTTGCACCCCGTCACCAGGCCTCAATTATTTGACTCGTGAGTTCAAAAACAACTCACCCGCCGCCAATCGTATTAGCTTAGGGTGTTAGGATACATGGTTTATGGTATCACAATTAAGTGTATGGGCTGGATCGTGTAACGTGAGAACACAATACATATCACAAGTGAAACGGTGCGATCTCTCAACCGGTGACATCCCCGACTCGGCACCTACCCCCCCACCCCCCCTCCACACACACACAGATACCATTCTGAACCCACCGCAACCCAGCCATTAGTTTAATGTTCCTGTTGTTCTCTTGTATTTAATACTTTGTCACACGATATTTAAAGTTCTTTTTTTAAGTTAAAGTTAAGCATGGACAGCACAAGGCAACATTTGGGATGACATTCACTATTGATGACGCACTTCCTGTTTTAGGTAGCTCTCGTGTAAATCTCCTTTAGGTGTCATACCAATATATCTAAGAATATAACATCCCCTCCTCTTGAAAGATAGATTGCCGATATATATAGTTTAGAAGGACGTAACTTATAAGCGAAGCTTGTCAGAGCTTCTTTTTGATCAATTGGCTAAATTCAAAATGCAAAATAATGTTGAAGAAAACAGATCAATATTACTTGATCAATTAATGATATAGTGACACGTTCAAGGGAACTTATATCTACATTGTCAATATATGCCAGTCTTTGTGGAGCTTTGATAACTCGTCCGGAGCGGGTCATCAATGGGACTGTTCGGAAGCGTGGGTTCGAATCCCACCGCTGCCACCATGTTGTGCTCTTGTATTTATTCAAAATACTTCGTCACACGATATTTATGGTTCATTTCTTTAGTTAAACATGGACAGCACAAGGAAACATTTGATCAGGGCTAGTTTAGCCAAGTGAAACGTATACTTCAATATTCATGAGCAATGTCACTCGCAGTCCCGTCGACCCGAACAGCGCTCCCAACAGCGACCCCAACAGCGACCCCAACAGCGACCCCAACAGCGACCCCAACAGCGCATTTAAGGGTATTTCCCGACAGGCACTTCCCGAGGAGACGGTTACTGTCCGTCGCTGCAAATCATTTAACTGTTTTCAACAGATTTTATTCATAAAATGAATGCCTTGGTATGCCACAGTTCACAGTGTAACGCGTGCACAACAAGCCAGAAGCGCCCGTCAACTTATTTGTTACCAGTCGGCCAAACAGCGCTGAGTCAGTGAGTGTCACTGGGCGCATTTCTTTGGGCCAGGTTCGGTATCCCGCCCGGGCCCGCAACACGTGACAGGGAACTTCTGAGTTTGCCGATAGGGATATGCCTATTCCAATGAAATGCACACACCGTTCACATCCGGTGCACATTAAGGCACTGGAACCAACCTACTCTCATCACCTTTCAATCAGCCGCCATCTTTTCCAGAATGCCCCGTGCTGTTTAGAACGGGGCATATCGGCATACCGAATGCATGCGCGCGCACCCATACCCGGGTCCTAGGCCTGACGCATGGCCCTCACGACCTCAACCTGTCACAGCGTCAGCCGCCGTAGTGTCTTAGCCCTAGGCCTGACGCATGGCCTTCACGACCTCAACCTGTCACAGCGTCAGCCTCCGTAGTGTCTTAGGCCTAGGCCTGACGCATGGCCCTCACGACCTCAACCTGTCACAGCGTCAGCCGCCGTAGTGTCTTAGCCCTAGGCCTGACGCATGGCCTTCACGACCTCAACCTGTCACAGCGTCAGCCTCCGTAGTGTCTTAGGCCTAGGCCTGACGCATGGCCCTCACGACCTCAACCTGTCACAGCGTCAGCCGCCGTAGTGTCTTAGGCCTAGGCCTGACGCATGGCCCTCACGACCTCAACCTGTCACAGCGTCAGCCGCCGTAGTGTCTTAGCCCTAGGCCTGACGCATGGCCTTCACGACCTCAACCTGTCACAGCGTCAGCCGCCGTAGTTTCTTAGACCTAGGCCTGACGCATGGCCCTCACCTCAACCGTAACGTAAAGTAAAAAACACACTATCGCACACTACCGTTCGCGGTGTGGAGCCCCTTTTTAGCAGTGGACTCCCCAGAAAGCCCTCCCCCACCCCGTCTCTATAGTCAAGTCGCTGGTAGAACCAAACAACTGCTCCCACGACCTCTTGTCATAGGGGGGAGGGGGTAGTGGGTAGCGTCTGTCATCTGTCATCGACGGGTGTGAATAGTACAGGCTTAGGCGGCTTTTTTCAGAGAAATTGATTTACATAAATCGTGTAATGCTGCTGACTAGGCCGCTTGGGTAATATAAGAAATATCGCAAGTGATTTTTTTATAAATCTTGTTAGTGGGTTGGGGCATCAATTACGTTGACAACTTGACAACTAACATTTTGGCTGGTAAAAAAAGGGTTCAGCGTACATGAACGATATGGCGCCACCTGATCAGGTTTTCACATTTTGAGCCCGCAATTTACAATTCTATAAAGAAAAGTAGTTCTTAATGTCAAATAAAATTGTGAGCCCTAATATTTTTGTCTAAACTTCCTGACAAAAAGGGCCTTCTTGTGCTGGGCAGACATTACACGAGTGCCCGCCAAATTGAAAATCTGCCCACCAAAAACTAAACTGCCTGCCCATATGGCGGGCAAGGGGGTCTCTTTTTTTCAAAGTAGTAGACTTCAAATGAGTCGACTATAAATGGCATGAAGATCGATGGCTAAATTCATATATTATTATATATAATTTCTTAGGTCTAATACACTTCCCATTTCCGATACTTCTAAACTATAACAATGAATCAATCATTAAAGTAGCATTTAAAAGAATTTACAAATGCAATATTTAATGAAATGCAGGACCAGCATACAAATACATTTATATCATAAGCCTTAATTGTTATGGATCTGCTGTGTCCCTGATGCATAGCCCTCACAACCTCAACCCTAACGGGGTTTGTCCCACCGTGTTGTCACAAGGGTCAAGTTTATTGGGCTATAGTCTAGATCATGAAAGATCTGTTAGAAGATATATCTATGTCCATAATTATAGTATAGCTCATAGATACCAGGATAGCCAGTAACTGTAGTGAGCTTACCAGTATTGGCATAAGTGTCCCCCGCTGCCCCCCCCCCCCCTAACTCCCTAACTTGGCCTAAGCCACGCACTGATGCAGCTTCAGCTTCTCTGGACACTCAATGACCAGTCTAGCCTATACCATACTATAGTAAAGGGTAGACTATACTGCTATAAGAGGACCATGCTGGTGGGGTCCGGTACTTAATTGTCACAAAGTGACTTGACATTATGTAGGTAAACTTAATATGACGCACCATTTCCGGCCTTTGGGATGTACGTATAATTTGCAAGAAACCGAAAGGCAGTCTCCATTTCGCATGTTCTGACCGCTGCGAGCGCCTCTTCTGCGCTGGCGAACGATCGCGTTCCTGACAACGCCATGTTCCTTCGTGTGAACTGCCAAGTCGTGAAATACCCTGAAATGCTAAAAATAGCGTGGTTGGGGTCGACTGGACTGCAATTGACGTTGCTCATGAATATTTAAGTGTACGTTTCACTGGGCTAAACTAGCCCTGACCGCAACATTTGGGATGACATTCACTATAGGGCTAATATGGATATGTGCTACCTAAAAAATGCGAGCGTATATTGATTAATTCAGATATTCCGAGGGGATACATCTAGATTAATATTCACAATTAATCTCACTTGGGCTTGCCATAAAGAATATTTTTGGCGGGATGACGTATACCATGCACGTGGTTATGGCATATCATCCGGTTGCTTAGGAACTCCCATTGTGACGTCATGTTTATAACATTTTGACGTCACAACTACTCACTATGACAGCAGCCGATGGGCGGTCACCAAGAGCGCTCTGCTTAGCAACAGACATTTAGCGCGTCGCTTATAAATTAACTTTAACTTGAAACCTAGATCTACATCTACATTGAATAACTTATTCCTTAACTTTGTGGGCCAGCTGATTTAATTATTAAAGACATGACATAATAGGCTTCAACCTCTCTTTGCTTGAATATATTTATGTATAGCTGATATTTATTCCTAATCCGAAAACGTCTCATGGGGGCTGTTACGCGAAATTAAAGTCCTAAGCCTATGCTTGAAATGGACATTGAATATGCATGCATGTTACCTTAAGAGCTCGCTTGCGCTCGCTATAAAGTCTCGTTCGCCAAGACTTCAGGTTTACTTATTTTGGGAACAAACAAACAAAGCACGTGTTCGGAACGAGTTTAGAATGTCTGCGCACACTGGTATCCTGACTATCTGTGACGTAGGCGTGACGTATATGTTACACGAAGACAGAGACGGGGAACCAGGCTACCTGCACAAGAGCCAGGCGCCTATTTAAGAATAGCTGCACAAAACGGATAGACGACATATTTTTCATTCATTTGCGTCATCACACTGACGAAGATTTGCTACGACGGGACAACACGGCTGAAAGGCAAACGTATTTTTGCATCCTTTACCATATGGCTTAATTACGCATCCAGAGTGTTGTTACTCCATGCACTGCACATTTTTGACAGCGGAATGCTTAAGTCGAGCACTTGCTCTCGCCATTTTGTTACAGCTGCCCCAAAGGATCATCTCAAAATGTCTCTGCCGGCTTTTAATCGTTAGTTCCAACAGATAATATTTAAAGTGGCGTAAGCTTTCTATTTCTGGCACTAAACCGGTTACCTTAAGGCCTGTACAGCCGGCTTCCACTCAGAGATCTAGTATACCTCAGGTTATATAGATATCTAGGAATACTTGTCCCCTTGATTTACTTTACCCCCACAAGCTTGTTGGCTTGTTGATGTGTGTATTTCTATCAGGAACCTCGTTCATCCAATAAAGTGCATGCAAATAAAGAAAAGACCTCTCAGCGTCACGTCACCGAGGTCCGTTTTGTAGAGGGTCTTTGGTCCAGTAAGTTTTGTTTATAAGTGCAAGTTCTTTATATGGCAGGGGTGGTGGTGTGGGAGTCACTGGGGGGAGGGCGGTGGGAGTGGGGGGGGGGGTCATGTCTATGCATGTCCGCAAGCACCAAGCACAACAGACCTTTTTCTCTGAATGTTGTCATAGGGCGACGAAGGTTTTAGGAAAAATGCATTGTTCGTGCGTAACATATTATGTACAATTTTGTCCAAAACTTAGTTTTGGTGTAAGTTTTATCTAAGTTTGCGAACGCGTATTCTGCAAACATCGATCTTAAGCTAAGATCTCACTTGAGAACCTTTAAAAACTTTAAGGTGACTTCAGTTTTGATGTTTGACAAGATAGACCGCATTGATGCATATTGGCGTCGCAGTATCAGGTGTGATGCGAGTTTTAACGTTGAGAGCCGTACCAGTCAGATTGAACCCGCCTGAACCCGCTTCAAATAGGGGGGCGAAAAAGAAACATTCGCGAGAGATTTATTTGGATCGCGCTTCATTAGCAGGGGCGGATCAATTTAGAAACAGAGGGGGGGGGGCTCTCCGCTTTCTAAAAAAATCAACGGGGAGGGGAGGGGTTCCGCCTCAGTTGGCTTTGATTTTGCAAGGGGAAATCGGCAATAAGCAATAATGGTCAGTGAAAAATTTCGTCTTGAACACTCATTGCTTGAGTGGGGGTGGGTTAAAGAACCCCTTCTGGATTCGCCACTGGATTGTATCTTCAACATGTCAATTTGCGAAGCCCGACTTGTAGTTGCTAAGGGAGGGGGCGAGCAACCCCCCTAACCCCCCATCCGTCTCTAGATCCGCCCCTGATTAAGCCTTTGCCAGTTGTACCAGATTTTGATCGCACCGTTTGAACGGCAATATGCGCGCGGTCGGTGGGGCTCTAGGGAGGAGGGGGTTCCGGGAGTCCGGGGGTCTCTTTTTGAGGAAGAAATTCATTTTATAATGCAAAATCTGACCCCCACCCCCAATCCCCCGTTCGTCAAAATATTTGAATTAGTGGAACCCCACCCCGGTTAAAAAAAATGGTCAAAACTCCCGCCACGCTCCTCCCCCCCCCCCCCCGCCCCCACCCGCCGCATCGGCCCAATAGAACCCTCCATTTAAAAATTGCTGCTACCCATTCTCACCTTGACATGTGCTGCTCAACGCCACCTGGCGTTAATAAGCTCTTTCCGTTTGTCTACTTCCGTCACAGGAAGATGACATTCAACTTATATCTAATTAGGTTTCATCTGCCTGTCCTTCTGTTGCATTCTCACAGAATCCACGGATTGTGACAGTTGTTGTCTGCTAAAGTAGATTATTTCCTTCATCGTTGAAGAGTTCCAAAATGAAGCGTCGGTATCCGGTAGCCGCGAGATGGCAGCACAACTCAAGGCAAAATTTAATTGCGACGCCTGGTCAAGCGGTGCGTTTTGGAGAATGAGTTGCGGACTTAGCTTGCCAGTAAAAAGCTGAGATGGGTCTTAAGTTGATGTATACAGAAAACGGGCCCAGATCAATAATCCCTGATACTCTATGAGTCCAATGAAGCTACCGATTATGTAAACATCACTCTGGTGACTGCCGACAGGTTCATTCAATAGATGAGAGATAAGGGACAGACATTTTAGTTTCAAGTTTCAAAAGGTTTAAAAAAAATTATACTATCTTTTTCGCCCCCGACTATTCGCCTTCACAGATTTTTACAGACGGATAGATAAGTAAGGAAATTGACTGTTTTGTGCGAACTAATCTCCAAGAGATTAGTCTTTGGGGGGGGGGGGGGTGTTCTTCTTTCGTCTGTTTTGATTTTTTTCTTGTCTTAACGTCTGGTGATGTTAAATGTGCATTTAAACATAACCATACCTGCCTAAAACCTGTCAAAACCTGCCTATAATTGTGAGTAGTGACGGGTGTTAGCCATCAGCGGTATCTTCCCTGACTGACTGCACGGTACCCAGCCGATCCTTGCGTGCGGTGACGCGGTGAGGATGTGTTATTTGACCGACTATTCGCCTTCACAGACGGGTGGAGACCTCTCAAATTAGCTTTAGAACCAGTACTGCAATTTAAATTGAAGATAATAAACACATAGGGCTACGTTTCAACACCAGGTTACTGCTTTTATTCCATGATATATATCAGTAACAGCGCATTCATAAAAGTAGCGCGACTGACGATACATAGCAGGGTATATATTCAATCGTATGTCTTCAAGTGTATCGGAATTGGTTTGAAACTATCAGATAAGGCAACATTTTAGTTCTATTCTGGTAACCGCCTTCTCAACACACTTTCGTCTTACAGTTTATATTAGGACTGCGTGATATAATGAGACTATAAGTTAGCGTCAGGTATACGGCTTTGGTTCTGGCTAGACACGGAAGAAACGTGGACCGTGACGGCGCGAGTACACCATGGTGACAGCCCACAGACGGCTCTGGCCCCGGTGCGTGTGCGTCAGTCACACACCCTTGATTCATGGGCCCTTCCTGGGGCGGGGTACAAGTGCCAATTGACTTCAGGCCCTTGACAGCAACCCACCGGACAACATCCGCTTTCTGAAATAACTTTCAAAGTGGCGATTAACTTTTTGTATTTTATTAAGACGAAATATCAATATCTCGTCTTATGTCACTCGGGCTAGGTTTTTTAGCCACTTCACTCCCGAAGTTTGTATGTTTCTTTCGTACCCTCTACTGTCCTAAAGACAACAGCTATCGTTCACCAACTTTTATGGAAATGTGGCATGTCCGAGCCTCTACAATTTTCAAGTGACGGACGTTCCAATGTCAAAGGTCAAAGGTCAAAGCCATCCAATTAAAGGAAAAACGTAAAAGTGATAAATCTTGCTTAATATTTGTCCTTGAGAGATGCGACTGGCGTCAAAATGTTCCACTGATTAGGGGACACAACTTTCATATGGACCATTTTGTGCGCGTAGGAAAAAGTTTTGCGCAAAATGACGTCTTAGTTCACCTTGGCCTTATGTTCAAAGTAGGTGCACGTTGTTTTCCCACTTTGACTTTCTCAATTGTCGTCAACCTCCAATGATGTATGAATAATGAAAGTCGGTATGACCCATTTCCCGAAGAAAAATTCGCCGTCAATGACGTCACATGACGCCAAATAAATACTTTTCCCGCTAGAGTGCCAAACATTCCTTATGGGGATTTCCATGTCGGCGCCGGGTCGGCGCCGGGTCCAGACCGCGCGAGCTGGGGAGGGCAGTGAGTGAGCGGTTCGCGATAAGGCACCGTATTGTTGATATATTGTGATGTGATATATTGGGAAAGGCAGGAGGGGGGGGGCACAGTCGTGGGAAGAGAGAACAGGAACCAGGAATGAATCGCCCCCGCAGCCGCCCACCAGCCTCACGGACTCCTGTCCCTCCTCCCCATTTCCATCCACCAGGCTCCTGCAGTCATCCCGCCCACCTTCTTCACCCTCACTCGTCAGAATCATACACTACAGCGCTGGTAGAAGGGGTGAGTTGACTGGTGGCTGAATCCAGGCTGCACAAAATCCACAGTCGACCAGGTGGTATCTTTCAAGGCGACGCAGGCACGCACCGCGGTCGCCTATATACTGTGGTCCATAGGTACAACGGTTGCGCTGAGGGTATTGCTCCGCTCAGCGAGGTGAAATGTCAATACTCCTCCGGCCAGGCCCATGGTATCTGGTATGTTAGAGTACATATGGATGACATGGTATTCCATTGCTGGACTCATTTAACGAATAATTGCGCGAAACTGCAACCTGCCGATCTGCAATCTGCCGATCTGCAATCTGCCGATCTGCAATCTGCCTATCTGCAATCTGCCGATCTGCAATCTGCCGATCTGCCATCTGCCGATCTGCCATCTGCCGATCTGCCATCTGCCGATCTGCAATTTGCAATCTGCCGATCTGCAATCTGTCAATCTGTGTTTTAAAGACGCCCTCCCTACCGGCTGAATTAACCCCGGGACAACTGCCCCCCCACCCCACCCCACAATGCTTCCTACCGCCACTCCCCTCCCCTTTGACAATCACCCTGTCCCCTTCATGACAATACTCCCTCGATCAGGCCCATGCCTCATACCCCCCCGCCCCCACCAACCCCCAAGGCTATGCTCCCTCGATCAGCCCCACGCCTCCTCCTCCCTCATGACAATACTCCCTCGGTCAGCCCGATACCCCCATCCCCCCAAAAAAACAATATTACCTCGGTCAGCCCCATGCTCCCTCCCCTAATGACAATACTCCCTCGATCAGCCCCATGCTTCATCCCGCCCCACCCCCCAAGGCTATACCCCCTGGGTCAGCCCCATGCCCCCCATCCCCAAGACAATACACCCTCGGGCGGCCCCATGCCCCCCACTCCCCGAGACAATACTCCTTCGGTCAGCCCCCCCCCTCCCGAGACAATACTCCCTGGGTCAGCTCCATTCCCTCTCCTCCCTCTTGGCAATACTCCCTCGATCAGCCCCATGCTTCATCCCGCCCCACCCCCACGGCTATACTCCCCCGGTCAGCCCCATGCCCCTCCCTCGACATGACAATACTTCCTCGGTCAGCCCCATGCCCCCTCCCTCCACATGACAATACTTCCTCGGTCAGCCCCATGCCCCCTTTCCACCCAGACAATACTCCCTCGGTCAGCCCCATTCCCCCTCCCTCCACATGACCATACTTCCTCGGTCAGCCCCATTCCCCCTCCCTCCACATGACAATACTTCCTCGGTCAGCCCCATGCCCCCTGCCCCCCATGACAATACTCCCTCGGTCAGCCGGATGCCCCCCCCCCCCCCGAAAAAAAACAATGCTACCTGGGTCAGCCCCATGCCCTCCCCCCCCTCCAAGGCTATACTCTCTTGGTCAGCCCCATGCCCCCCATGCCCAAGAGAATACACCCTCGATCAGCCCCATGCGCCCCCCCCCCCCAAGACAATACTCCCTCGGTCAGCCACATGCCCCCTGCCCCCCAAGACAATACTCCCTCGGTCAACCCCATGCCCCCGCCCCCCTAACACAATGCTTCCTGGGCTAGGAGCTTGGGCTAACGCTTTAAGCTAGCGGCCTGGCCTAGCAGCCTGGGCAAAGCTGCCTGCGCTAGGGGCCTGGGCTAGCGGCCTGAGGTAGCGGCCTTGGCAAGGCCTAGATTGATGCCCTGGCTAGCCGCCTGGGTTGGCGCCCTGGCTAGCGGCCTGGGTTAGCATACTGGGCTAAACCTGGGTTAGCATACTGGGGTAAACCTATGCTAGCGGCCTAGGCTAGCGGCCTAGGCTAGCAACCTAGGGTAGCTTACTGGGGTAGCGGGATATGCCTGGTTTAGGGGCCTCGGCTGGTGCCCTGGGCCAGCGGCATGGGCTAGTAGCCTGGGCCAGAGCTAGCCTCCTGAGCTAGCTCAGGCCCCTGAATGAAAAAAAAATTACACATTTCTCGTGGATCTAGGAGCAACGCCTCCGCCATTTTCCAATATGACGAACCAGGCCAGCAAAAATACTGAATATCTTGAAAACAAGAGGGATAGAACTATTATTTTTATACCTGTGCATATTTTTTCGGGGTCGCTGAATTCGAAAGAAAATAATTATTGAATATCCTGTTGCAACGTGTTTTTTTTTCAAAATGGCGGACAAGATTACGAAAATACTCAATATTTTGAAAATTAACACTGATGATTTTTATGTTTATGTATACTTTTTGGGGAATAAAGAAGTGCTATTGTGTAAGTTGGGGCAACGCATCTGCCATTTTTCCAAGATGGTGGATACGGTCTGTAACAGTACACAACATCTCCAAAACGAAGTGGGATCACTCTATTTAGGTCTATGTATTGGTTTTCGTGGTCAAAGAATTCAACAACTTGTCTTCAAGAGCAAGGCGTCTTTAGTTTGCCATAATGATGGTTATTTCAACAATAATAGACAATATCTGGAAATCTAAATGGTGCAGGGGCGTCATTGTGATGATAACCATATGTACCGTGGTCACAGATCTACAAAAAATAGGTTACAGATTTCGAGATCTAGGATCCTTTCGCTCGTATCTCGTAGCTTTGCTCGCAAAAATGCGTGCCAAGTTCGCAACGGAAACCTGAAAGACTTACTCTCTCATTGAGAATCATCCGCGCCCGCCATCACTACGAGTAAATGTAATGGGGTGACTACAAGTAGAACGCCATCCCAAGCAATTGGAGAAACTCTCTGGTGACAAGGCAGAACCTTCTGAGTGAGAATGTTTAGGCTATAGATGCAGGGTTTAGGCTACAGATAAACAAGTCATCCATAATGGTTCATGTGGCATACTTCGACATGAAAAGTTATGGATAGACATCAGAATAACAGTTTTATCCTTGTCAGTTTCCAAGATACTATGGAAATGGCCGCCATAGACGTAAGGTATCAAATCTGATTTGACACTATAGCTCAATTTGATTAGCCATGCTGGAATTTTGAACATGTGTGCCAAATTCATGCTTTTACCACAACATGCACGATTGTTTCGCATATGCGCGGGACTATCAGCTATTATACGGTAGGGTGGCTTCCGGTGTATTTTACGTTACACATCGTCTTCAGAGACACCTTATGGCGAGGGGGCTAAGTGTGCCTCAGCGTCATAGCTAACGTGCTCCTTCGAAAGATTGGGCCTGCTTGATGTATTTATGTATGTGATATATTTAACCAAATAGAAGCCATCGCGAATATTGTCACGACCGTCAAATGACGTCATGTGAAGTCACGAAGACATAATAAATAAAAGGTACGAAAGTACTGTTAATAATGCTTCAGGAGAAGCGCTCTGGGCTTCAAGCTGGATGTTCATTTAAGCTCCGCCTACAGTGTCCACACTGCCTGTCGAAGGCAGTATTTAGCCCAAATTGCGCTTAAACGCCCTTTAGCCGAAATTGGCTCTGACGACTCGTAACGTCGCCATTATTACAGCTTCCAAAAGTACTTATTGATTTTCGTCCTCGACCTATGGTCCAATATCTCGTTTTATTTTGCTTATTGGACTGCCGTTGACTTCCATTGGATTTTATGATTTTGGCGTTGACTTCACAATGGATGTTGATCATGTTTGTTAATTGACAGCCGTAGCGTGTGATAATGTAGTTTTATATTGTACAATTAACGTATTTTTCATTTCTTATGTCCCCACGAGAGTTTTTCTACTTAACTTTCGTGCGCACGATACGTGTTTTTTTTTTGTAAAAATAATGTGGACGACACTTGCCGTGTAGAGGTCCAGCGCTGTATGCCGGCCCAGCCTGGACTCCTTGGCGCAAAGCACGGTATATGGATAACGGGGTCGGTCCCTGGTGCGGCCAATACATGCCCGTGGTGTTCTTTGTGCCCTGGCTAAGGGAGAGTACATCTGGCTCCACCGAGTAATTGCTTCGTATTAGTTAAAGCAACGCCAGCTCTGAACCCTCCTAACGCCGGGTACGTAGAATTACTGCGTTTGCTAGTGCATTTTTTGGTTGTTTTTTTGTAATCCGCTTGGCTATGGAGGTCACCCACCGCCAGCGAACTAATGTTCATGCGTCATGTTAGATGTGTCAGTGTATTAGTTTGCAACCTGTCATTAGGCGTTTGTTTTGTTGACCCTGGAAACAACGAGAGAGATAGTTGGTTCTTACATCTATCACTGACTGTCACTGAGGAATTATGAATAATCAGATAATGTTCTAATCCTCGCTCGTTCCCCGCTTGTGGCCTCTAGTAGTCCACATAGCAGCTTATCTCCCCGTTCCCGGCGGGTTGCAGTTGGCACTATCTCGCACCAGCCCCCGACCCCGCCTGCTGCTGTCAGTGTCAGGGTCAGTTTGTGGTCTCTACCCCGTCCCACTACCCACCTATACACTCCACACTTTTGGGTGGCGGTCGCCCGCTAGTTATCTTGTTTACCCGGCTGTGGTTACGCTGGAATGGGAGTGCCAGTGGAGGATATGGCCGGCCGCCTCTCACTCGCGACGGTGTTATCTGTTACGCGCAGGCCTGCTTTTGCCGCTGTCACCATGTTGCAGATGCTGCGATGTTAATTGATGCTTGGAAAACATGATTCTGTTTACGGTTGATGGTAAAATATTGTCATAATGCAGTTTTCACACACTCAAGAAACGTCACTATAATGACCAACTAGATTATCGAGCATGCTGTAGGCCCGATAAGTTTCTCAAACTTGTATTTTGTCTTTATAATCAATGTACGCAGAGGTGATCCAGATCGGAGAGTAGTGAACGGGACTCTAGAGATGACAGCGGTGTATACAAATCCAGCTTTGTTACTTAGAAAATAAAAATTACCGCTGGAAATAATCAACGTGTCACGATGTGAATGCCAAGACCGTCGGATCCGGATGGGTACGTGGGTGGGGCGAGGACGGCCTTCCTGCCGCTGTACACCTTGTGTCAATGCGTGTTTCCCGAAAGAGTGGCCCCAGGTTGGTCACCATTGGCACCAGTGTGGTAGTTGAAGTCATAGGCCTCCGAAAGTTCATCCACGCCAGGTCGGGGATTGAACTACGGTGGCCAGACTACAAGGCGCGCACTCTAACCATTGCTACCGAAGCCGGCTTTATATTAGACCTGTATCAAATGGTTTGAATAAATATAAAGGCAAACTTAATTTTATGTAACTTTTGACAATTTATTGTGCCTCCCCTTTCAACAATCCCCGCACACGCCCCTGTAATGGTAAACCTAAAGGTGGTGTGTGTTATAACTCTCTCCACTCTACTTTATCCTTGTAGATTGCCAGCTCCGGCAATGATAAACCTAAATGTGGTGTGTGTTATAACTCTCTCCACTGTACTTTATCCTTGTAGATTGCCGGCTCCTTCAGTGTTAAAACGAAAAGTTGTGTGTGTTATAATGTGTGTTATAACTCCCTCCACTGTACTTTATCCTTGTTAATTGCCGGCTCCTGCAATGGTAAACCTAAAAGGGGTGTGTGTTATAACTCCCTCCACTGTACTTTATCCTTGTAGATTGCCGGCCCCTGCAATGGTAAATCGAAAGGTGGTGTGTGTTATAACTCTCTCCACTCTACTTTATCCTTGTAGATTGCCGGCCCCTGCAATGGTAAATCGAAAGGTGGTGTGTGTTATAACTCTCTCCACTCTACTTTATCCTTGTAGATTGCCTGCCCCTGCAATGGAAAACCTAAAGGGGGTGTGTGTTATAACTCCCTCCACTGTACTTTATCCTTGTAGATTGCCGGCCCCTGCAAAGGTAAACCTAACGGTGTTGTGTGTTATAACTCTCTCCACTGTACTTTATCCTTGTAGATTGCCTGCCCCTGCAATGGAAAACCTAAAGGGGGTGTGTGTTATAACTCCCTCCACTGTACTTTATCCTTGTAGATTGCCGGCCCCTGCAATGGTAAACCTAACGGTGGTGTGTGTTATAACTCTCTCCATTGTACTTTATCCTTCTAGATTGCCGGCCCCTGCAATGGTAAACCTAAAGGTGTTGTGTGTTATAACTCTCTCTACTCTACTTTCTCCTTGCAGATTGCCGGCTCCTGCAATGGTAAATCGAAAGGTGGTGTGTGTTATAACTCTCTCCACCCTACTTTATCCTTGTAGATTGCCATCCCCTGCAATGGTAAACCTAACGGTGTTGTGTGTTATAACACTCTCCACTGTACTTTATCCTTGTAGATTGCCTGTCCCTGCAATGGTAAACCTAAAGGTGTTTAGTGTTATAACTCTCTCCACTGAACTTTATCCTTGTAGATTGCCGGCTCGTTCAATGGTAAATCGAAAGATGTCGTATTTTATAACTCTCTCCACTGTACTTTATCCTTGTAGATTGCCGGCTCCTTCAATAGTAAACCTAAAGGTGGTGTGTGTTATACTTCTCTCCACTGTACTTTATCCTTGTAGATTGCGGGCTCCTTGAATGGTAAACCTAAATGTGGTGTGTGTTATAATTGTCTCCACTGTACTTTATCCTTGTAGATTGCCGGCTCCGTCAATGGTAAACCTAAAGATGGTGTGTGTTATAATTCTCTCCACTGTACTTTATCCTTGTAGATGAGAGACAAGATGGTGTCGTACAGAGTCATACTTCCACTGGTGTTTGTCGTCACCTTGGTTGCGGCACGGACCACCAGCCAGCAGGATGTGACGTCATGGCCTTACCCTTGCCCTCAGCTGTGTGGTTGCCAAGGCTCCAGCGTCACCTGTAGGGGTGGGGCACACCCTGGAGACATCATCAGACAGCTGCCTAACACCACGACCACGCTCCGATATTACTTCTCTAAGGCCTTGGACCAGGATGACGTGTCTCTCGGCCACCTAACCGCCCTGGAGACACTGGAGCTCTCTCGACAGGACACCGACTATGACAAGTATGGCCTAATTAACTACATCACCAGATCGGACTTCTTTCAAGGGCCCCAAAACCTAACACGGCTCGAGATACACCTCAACTTGTATCGGCTCCATCCCGATGTATTTCAGTTCACACCCAACCTCGAGTTTCTGGATCTGTCCGAGACTTATTTTTTAGGCAAAGAGAGAATGTCTCACGTTCTGAACGGGACAAAACACTGGAAAGTGCCTCTTAAGTTCTTACTGATCAATAGCTTCCAGCTACCGAGCAAAGTTTTTCCAGATAATGCGATTAATTTTCGCCATGACATACTGATGCACCTCGATCAGGTGCCCTTAACGACCCTGGAGATACGCCGCAATGGCTACTTTGTCTACGAGCCGGGCCTGGTCGAGTTCCTGCCCTCCCTGCAGGTGCTCGACGCCAGGGGCAACATGGGCACTGACACCGGGAAGTTCGTCGACTGCACTACGTTAGATTACATGCTGCATCCAAACCTACGGACGGTATCCTTCGACGGCAAGCTCGATGACAATTCTCCCCGCACGAAGAGGTCATCGTTTCTGCGAAGCCTTGCGCGGAACCGGTGTGTTAGTGATATAATGGCTTCAGGGATTAATTCTATCTTCTCCCCGGTCGATCTCATGTGCCAGGCAGTGCAGTGTATGTGCGCCAACTTCACGGCCATCCCGTGCCAGTACGTCCCCCCGTTACGGGAGGTGTGGGTCCCGGCCGATCCCGACTGCTACATGTCAATCCGGGCACCGATGGCGCCCAACATGGAGTTCTTCCAGTACTCTGACCTGGCGACCACCCTGAGCGGCAACATGATGGGCATCGTCGCCAACACGACGATCTGCGTGTCTGAAAACAACAAACTGCGGTACATAGACGCCTCGGGAAACGACTTCGGCCATTCCCTCAACACGGACCTGATTAGCATCAAGGGGCTGACCAACCTTGTCTACCTCAACCTGCAGCACAACAGCGTGCAGCTGAGGAACGTCAACGCCTTCGCCAGGTACTATGCCAGCCTGCAGACTCTCCTCCTAGGCGGAAACACTGTCTACTTGGAATCGGATTTGGACAGCGTTTTCTTCCGAGATTTGCATCAGTTGCGCTCGCTGGATCTGCAGCAGTGCGGACTGTCATTCATTCCCGAACAGCAATTCGCCACGCTGTATGACCTGGAGACATTGAACTTGACCGGGAACTCCCTGCGTGATGTCAGCTTTAATCTGACGGCCTTGAAGTCGCTGCAGACTTTGAACCTGAGCCACAATGAGATCGCAACGCTCTCCACGCCAGCGATGCACATGTTGGCGAGCCTGTCGAGGCGGCAGCCGCTTACACTGGACCTGACCAACAACCCGCTCGTGTGTAACTGCACTAACATCGACTTCCTCAACTTCTTGGGAAACGGTTCCGTGCGAGTCCACAACCCGGACAAGGTGATCTGCAACCACACCTTCAACGGACCGACCCCAGTCAGCTCGGTAGACATCGCAGCACTGCGGCAACGATGCTTCCCGTCTCACACGACAACCATTGTGTCATCAGTCCTCAGTCTTGTGGCGCTGGCAGGGATCATCGGCATTAGTTACGCCATCTACCGGCGGCGCTGGTCGTTACGTCTGACGCTGTTTTCGGCTCGTTCCCAGTGGCGCCGCCTGGTTTGGGGGAGGGCGGCGGCCGGGGAGAGCGGACGCCGCTACAAGCACGACGCCTTCATCGTGTACAACGAGCGGGACCGGGTCTGGGTGCACAACACGCTGCGGCCCATGCTGGAAGGCACCCACGGCCTCAAGCTGTGCATCCACTTCCGGGACTTCATCCCGGGCCACGACATCGAGGACACCATCGTGGAGAGCATCAACAACAGCAGGAAGACCCTCATCATTCTCTCGCCCAACTTCCTGCTCGGCAAGTGGACGCACTTCGAGTTCAACATGGCGCGGGAGAAGCTCATCCTGGACGGCCTGGACGTCATCGTGTTCGTCCTGCTGCAGGACATGCCGCTGGCGGGCATGACGCCCAAGCTGGCCCGCCAGCTCCAGAAGAAGACCTACGTGAAGTGGACGGAGGATGAGGCGGGGCAGGCTCTCTTCTGGAAACAGTTGCTGATGTGCCTGAAGGTTGACCCCGCGGAGGACCCTGATCCCTGACACAGCAGTGGACGCCTCCGGTGATGCCTGAAGGCTGACCCCCCGGAGGACCCTGATCCCTGACACAGCAGTGGACGCTTCCGGTGATGCCTGAAGGTTGACCCCCCGGAGGACCCTGACCCCTGACACAGCAGTGGACGCCTCCGGTGATGCCTGAAGGCTGACCCCCCGGAGGACCCTGATCCCTGACACAGCAGTGGACGCCTCCGGTGATGCCTGAAGGCTGACCCTCCGGAGGACCCTGATCCCTGACAAAACAGTGGACGCCTGTGATGATGTGGGACCCTGACCATTATAACGGTAGAAAATGTATTCCAGAAGGCATCTATAGACCAAAGTTTATGTTACCCTAGAAAGAAGACAAGCAAGTTAAGGACAAGTATAATTTTTGTGTTATGGTGTGCAGCAAATGGAATCATAGAGCGCACTAGGCCTATGATAAAGTTGACGACTACTGTACAAAGACGTGTATGGTGACATGGACGATGATATGACGGAGGTTCGCTGGCATTAAACTAAATGCCTACGCGGTCAAAGAACTGACTAGATTACCCCTGAACTGAACAATGTCTTCGTGGCATATACATGTAACGTGCCGAGGGGGTGTCATGTTGTGGCGACTGCGCAGATATACTTGTCTTGGTAGGGGTTGTGGCTTAAAGTCTTCGGTTCAGCATTTTTACTACTTGGTTATCGGTTTCACGGCTTTTCGCATTCAGACAAGTTCGATATTGTAACCAGCAAACATAAAAGATGAAGGAAATGCAAATCTACTGTTCCAGTATTTATTTATAAAGACACTTTAAAGCCTTTGATACAGGATATAAAATAATCCACACTGCACGCCTGATACCAGCCAAAACTATACACTATTCCGGTTACATCCTGCCCCTGCGACCTCTCTCCACTAAAAAATGTGCACTTGATATAACAGCTATCTCACAGCTATCTCACCATAAAGGATATGGCTGAGAAACCAGACTCTGAAATCGAACTCACTAAAGCCGCGGCTACTGCGGCAAGCTCGTAGCAAGTAGGATCCCTGGAGTCCTTCCTCACTGGTACCTAATAGCACCCTACAATAACTAATAGCACCATACAGTAACTAATAGCCCTTCACAGAACCTCACAGCACCTCACAGAACCTCATAGCAACTAAATAGGCCTTCACAGAATCTCACAGCACCTCACAGTAACTAATAGTACCCTACAGTAACTAATAGGACTTCACAGAACCTCACAGCACCTCACAGAACCTCATAGCACCTCACAGTAACTAATAGGACTTCACAGAACCTCACAGTAACTAATATGACCACACAGCACCTCACAGAACCTCACAGAACCTCATAGCACCTCACAGAACCTCATAGTAACTTATAGCACCTCTGGGACCTCACAGTAACTAATAGGAAAGGAGAGCACCTTGCATATAAAGAATATGACCAAGGAACCAGACCCAGGAATCACACTCACCACAGCCGCGGCTACCGCGGCAAGCTTATAGCAAGTATGATCCCTGGGGTCTGCAGCAACTTCTGTCTCTGTGTCTGTGGCTCTCTCTGTCTGTCCGTGGCTCTCTCTTTCTCGAGGCCTCCCGATGCACCTCTATTTATACCAGCCTGAGCCCCAAGCGTCCCCCAGGCTCTCTCAGCCAATAGGCGATAATCCAATTAACTGTATAGCTACGCTTGAAAATATAACTAAACTACGCCTGGCTACACTTCAAAGTACTTGACAACCTGCTAGATAACCTACATAAAAGGATAGCTAAACTATTCATAAAGATATTAACGTTAAAACCTTTCATCCTCGCTTCTTCTCTCTCTATACTTTCTCTCTCTCTGTTTCCTCTTCTGATGGAAGTTTACAAACCCAATCTCACCCACGTCCCCTATCGAGTTATCGTCCTACTTCGTGTCCTGCTACCCTAACTCTCCCTAGCGAGTGCTCTTCTACCTATCCTGACTTACACTGCCACTATTCGCTAGATGGCGCCACTAAACTTGTAAGTCGGCGCGAAGAGGGGCCTGGCCGTTACATACAGATCACGAAAAGAATTTGATCGCGTTTGGCTCCTCCACAAGCAACAGATCAGCTGGCAAATCGGCTTATCTTCTCTACCGCTCTGTGTTATTGAAGAAATCTTAAGCAACGAGTCTAGACACCTCCTGTGATGCCGGATTTTTAAACCATGTACATGACTAGGGGGAGGGGGAGGGGGAACTACTATATACATCTGGTGTGGGAGGCAGTCGGGGGGCGGGGGGGCGTCATCGCGTAATACCTGAGTGAGCGAACATTTCCTATAAAGAAGATCCCCCTAAAAAGTTACCTTTTTTTCACCGTAAAATTCAGCTCGGTCGGGGTTTTCCGCCCATTTGCGCACATTTCCCGTCGCAAGTTTCAAAATATTCTCTTTATAGGGGTATCTTTTTCATCATAAATATCCGCTCTATAGGGGAATCTTTTTCATCATCAATATCCGCTCTATAGGGGTGTCTTTTTCATCATAAATATCCGCTTTACAGGGGCATCTTTTTTGTCATGAATGTCCGCTCTCTCAGGCATCAAGAGGCACTGGCGGAACCCCCCCCCACCAGATTTGTATAACAGTGCCCCCGGGACTGATATGCCGACTTCAAGTGTCATTCGTTCTTGTCCGTCAATAGCACTTGTGCTACTGTTTATTGTTGAGGGCCCGCGCGACAGCTCAGTGGGCTAGAACTCTCGCATTGAGTGCTCTGGTCACCTGAGAGCCTAACGGCACGCGGGTCGGTGGTTCGTGCCCCGCGCTGGCCATGTCAGTGTAATCGCAGGATAAAAAACCCATGTCTTTCTTCGTAAAGAGTAGGGGGTTACCCCCGGGGACATGGCTCCACTCTACCTTCCTTCTCCCATTGACGCGATATGACCAAATTGATTAAAGCGTCCTGCATTACCAACCAACCAACCAACCAACTGTTTATTGTTGACTTTAATTAACATACCGACGTTAAATAAAACTTTATCTTATCTTATTTTATCTTATCAGACGGCAATGGGTTGTAATAGGTCATTAAAGAGGGATGGTTTGAAGTGGGAAAGAGCTGATGCCTGAAAGCTGACCCCCCGGAGGACCCTGACCCCTGCCACAGCAGTGGACGCCTCCGGTGATGCCTGAAGGCTGACTCCCCGGAGGACCCTGATCCCTGACACAGAGGTGGACGCCTCCGGTGAGGCCTGAAGGCTGACCCCCCGGAGGACCCTGACCCCTGACACAGCAGTGGATGCCTCCGGTGATGCCTGAAGGCTGACCCCCCGGAGGACCCTGACCCATGACACAGCAGTGGACGCCTCCGGTGATGCCTGAAGGCTGACTCCCCGGAGGACCCTGATCCCTGACACAGCAGTGGATGCCTCCGGTGATGCATGAAGGCTGACCCCCCGGAGGACTCTGACCCCTGACACAGCAGTGGACGCTTCCGGTGATGCCTGAAGGCTGACCCCCCGGAGGACCCTGATCCCTGACACAGCAGTGGACGCCTCCGGTGATGCCTGAAGGCTGACCCTCCGGAGGACCCTGATCCCTGACAAAACAGTGGACGCCTGTGATGATGTGGGACCCTGACCATTATAACGGTAGAAAATGTATTCCAGAAGGCATCTATAGACCAAAGTTTATGTTACCCTAGAAAGAAGACAAGCAAGTTAAGGACAAGTATAATTTTTGTGTTATGGTGTGCAGCAAATGGAATCATAGAGCGCACTAGGCCTATGATAAAGTTGACGACAACTGTACAAAGACGTGTATGGTGACATGGACGATGATATGACGGAGGTTCGCTGGCATTAAACTAAATGCCTACGCGGTCAAAGAACTGACTAGATTACCCCTGAACTGAACAATGTCTTCGTGGCATATACATGTAACGCGCCGAGGGGGTGTCATGTTGTGGCGACTGCGCAGATATACTTGTCTTGGTAGGGGTTGTGGCTTAAAATCTTCGGTTCAGCATTTTTACTACTTGGTTATCGGTTTCACGGCTTTTCGCATTCAGACAAGTTCGATATTGTAACCAGCAAACATAAAAGATGAAGGAAATGCAAATATACTGTTCCGGTATTTATTTATAAAGACAATTCAAATCCTTTGATACAGGATATAAAATAATCCACACTGCACGCCTGATCCCAACCAAAACTATACACTATTCCGGTTACATCCTGACCCTGCGACCTCCCTCCACTAATAAATGTACACTTGATATAACCAACTTCACAGCTATCTCACCATAAAGGATATGGCTGAGAAACCAGACTCTGAAATCGAACTCACTAATGCCGCGGCTACTGCGGTAAGCTTGTCGCAAGTACGATCCCTGGAGTCCTCCTCACTGGTAACTAATAGCACCCTACAATAACTAATAGCACCCTACAGTAACTAATAGCCTTTCACATAACCTCACAGCACCTCACAGAATCTCATAGCAACTAATAGGCCTTCACATAATCTCACAGCACCTCATAGTAACTAATAGCACCCTACAGTAACTAATAGAACTTCACAGAACCTCACAGCACCTTACAGAACCTCATAGCACCTCACAGTAACTAATAGGACTTCACAGAACCTCACAGTAACTAATAGGACCTCACAGCACCTCACAGAACCTCACAGAACCTCATAGCACCTCACAGAACCTCATAGTAACTAATAGCACCTCTGGGACCTCACAGTAACTAACAGGAAAGGAGAGCACCTTGCATATAAAGAATATGACCAAGGAACCAGACCCAGGAATCACACTCACCACAGCCGCGGTTACCGCGGCAAGCTTATAGCAAGTATGATCCCTGGGGTCTGCAGCAACTTCTGTCTCTGTGTCTGTGGCTCTCTCTGTCTGTCCATGGCTCTCTCTGTCTGTCTCGAGGCCTTCCGATGCACCTGTATTTATACCAGCCTGAGCCCCAAGCGTCACCCAGGCTCTCTCAGCCAATGGGCGATAATCCAATTAACTGTTTACCTACGCTTGAAAATAGAACTAAACTACTCCTGGCTACACTTCAAAGTACTTGAGAAACCTGCTAGATAACATACATAAAAAGATAGCTAAACTATTTATTAAGATACTCACATTAAAAACCTTTAATTCTCGCTTCTTCTCTCTCTAAACTTTCTCTCTCTGTCTGTTTCCTCTTCTGGCGGAAGTTTACAAATCCAATCTCACCCACGTCCCCTATCGAGTTACCGTCCTACTTCCTGTCCTGCTACCCTAACTCCCCCTTACGAGTGCTCTTCTACCTATCCTGCCTTACGCTGCCGCTATTCGCTAAATAGTGCCACTAAACTTGTAAGTCGGCGCAAAGAGGGTCCTGGCCGTTACATACAGATCACGAAAAGAATTTGATTGCGTTTGGCTCATCCACAAGCAACAGATCAGCTGGCAATCGGCTTATCTTCTCCACCGCTCTGTGTTATTGAAGAAATCTTAAGCAACGAGTCTAGACACCTCCTGTGATGCCGGATTTTTAAATCATGTACATGACCAGGGGGAGGGGGGGGGGGAACTACTATATACATCTGGTGTGGGAGGCAGTCGGGGGGGCGGGCCTCATCGCGTAATACCCGAGTGAGCGAACATTTCCTATAAAGAAGATCCCCCTAAAAGGTTACCTTTTATTTCACCGTAAAATTCAGCTCGGTCCGGGTTTTCCGCCCATTTGCGCACATTTCCCGTCGCCAGTTTCAAAATATTCGCTTTATAGGGGTATCTTTTTCATCATAAATATCCGCTCCATAGGGTTATCTTTTTCATCATAAATATCCGCTTTATAGGGTATCTTTTTTTGTCATAAATGTCCGCTCTCTCAGGCATCAATGGGCACTCGCGGAACCCCCTCACCATATTTGTATAACAGTGCCCACTGATATGCCGACTTTAAGTGCCATTCGTTCTTGTCCGTCAATAGCACTTGTGCTACTGTTTATTGTTGAGGGCCCGCGCGACAGCTCAGTGGGCTAGAACTCTCGCATTGAGTGCTCTGGTCACCTGAGAGCCTAACGGTACGTGGATCGGTGATTCGTGACCCGCGCTGGCCATGTCTGTATAGTCGCAGGATAAAGATCCCATGTCTTTCTGCGTAAGGAGTAGGGGGTTAACCCCGGGGACATGGCTGCATTCTCCCTTCCTTCTCCCATTGACGCGATATGACCAAAAGTGGTTAAAACGTCCTGAATAACCAACCAACTGTTTATTGTTTACTTTAATTGACATACCGTGCCCGTCCATGGGGGAGTCGTCAGTCATAGCGGTCCCTTGTATGGTCTACATTCCGATCGTGTCTGGTCCACAGGGCGACACGGGTCGGTGCAGCCGGTCTATGGCGGAGGCGTCAATCATAGCGGTCCCTTCTGTGGTCCACATTCCGGTCCTGTCTGGTCGACACCACGTCACGAGTCGGTGCAGCCGGTCTATGGCGGAGGCGTCAGTCATAGAGGTCCCTGGTATGGTCTACATTCCGGTCGTGTCTGGTCCACAGGGCAACACGGGTCGGTGCAGCCCGTCTATGGCGGAGGCGTCAGTCATAGCGGTCCCTTGTATGGCCTACATTCCGTTCGTGTTCAGTCTACATGGCGTCACGTGTCGGTGTAGCCCGCCTATGGCGAACTCGTCAGTCATAGCGGTCCATAGAGTATCCAATTTATTACGCGAAACGAACGAGTTGTAAATACGAGTTATAATATATTGATAAGTGGTTTAAAGTTTAGCAAATGTAATGAAGTTTTTTTTCTTGTTTTTTTTTTTGTTTTTATTGCATGAACTGTATTGTAAAATAAAAGAATGAATATACTGACATTAACATTCCTATGTTAAGCAATCAATTATGTCTGATGTTGTGTGTCATATTTACAATGGATAATATAAATAATATAATATAAATATATATAAATATGGATATAAATGGATCAATTGCTGTTTATTGTCATAACTTGATACTGTATTGTGCTGGCTATCTTTTTTTTTTCTTTTTTTTCTTTTTTTTTTATTAAATATATATTTTTTCTTTCAATATCAATGTGGATAATCCAAGTACATGCAAGTCATAATAAGTGGTATACATAGCAAACAAGCTTATACAGAAATCAGCAAACATTTTACGGGCTCCCACTTCGTCTTTATACGTTTATATCGCGATGTTAAAATACCTTTTGAAAATTTCGTTACATGTTCTTCGATGTTATTATGATATCTTATAAATGAAAGAGCACCTTGACAGGAAATATTGGTGTTACAGCATTTAAAAATGTATATATATATATTTACAATCAAAATAATATGATTACTCAGTAGCTTGTTATCAAAGGGTGCTAAATGTCCAAGTATGACGTTTGGTCCCGTTAAATCAACATTGAAATTACAAAGCGAGTCAAACACAATACTAAGCTCAGTCCATACAGCATTTACAACCGGACACTCCCAGAAGAGATGTAAGATTGTCTCAGGTTTATCCGCGCAAAAGGTACAAGAATCAGTGTCTAATATATTACATTTCTTAAGCCATAGTTTCGTTATCAGTGTTCTAGTCAGTATTAGATATTGGAAACTCCTCAATTTACTTTCTATTGAACATAGGTATGGCAGTTTATACATCTGCTTCCAGTTGATATTTGCCATGTTAAGATCTTGTTCCCACCTCTGTTCATTATTGCACGTGAATGGAATAGTCCGTACACGGTGTTGGTAAGCAAAAGAACATACCTTGGGAACTCTCATAATTGACTTTAGACATTCACAACCTTGATTATTACTTTTAAACATTGAACCTGCTTGCAGTGGTACGCTTCTAATCAGTGTTTCGTAATCTAGGAAGTTCATAGACATATTAAAGTTCTTTTGAAATTGTGACTAAGTTAAGAATGAGCCATTGTCATCTAATAAGTCGTTAACATACATGACACCATGTTCGATAAATACCTGTTTACGCGAAACAATATTAGAAGATGTGATAAAACTAGAATTCCATAGTGGATATTCAGGTACGGTTTGCTTTGATAATACAAGTTTATGTTTATACCAGGCGTAAAACACTTTATTCCAAAATGGGTGTTGGGTCTTGTCTCCCATGTGTTTAAGGGAGATTTCGTCTAATTCCCAACATAAGTTTTTTTCCGTGCAGACCACACTGCAGAACAGTTGTTGCCATTTCCCATCACCTTCGATTAATCGCTTTATCCAGCATATTTTTAAAGCATCAATAAATATCAACAAGTTTGTTAACTTTACACCTCCAAATTCAATATCCTGAACCAATCTATTCAAAGAAATTTTACATTTTTTGCCCCAAATAAATGTTTTGAAGGTGTTTTCTAATTTCGTTATCACTGCACTCGAAGGGGACGGAAGCACCGATAATATATGTACCAATTTCGGGATAAAATGTGATTTCACACTTGTAACTTTTCCGTGTAATGATAGTTTTCTTTTAGCGTAGATATTACAAAGTCGTGTTATTTCTTCCAATTTACTATCATAATTCTTAGCATACATGTCATCCATATGGGCAGAGAAAGAGATTCCTAACAATTTGAAGTCTGATACCCACTCTAGAGATTCATCTGTACATACTTTGAACTTTGGCTTCTTTCCCAGCCAAACAGCTTTGGTTTTAGATAGATTCAGTCTTAATCCTGAGCATCTTTCAAAGTTATTAAAGAGCGTAAGTGCTGATCTTAAACTGTCTTTCGTGCCGTCCAGTAGCAGAAACGTGTCGTCAGCGTAATGGCCAATCTTGTATAGAATATTTCTTATGCTGATACCTTTACACGATGAACAGTTTTGTACAGCACGCGAAAGTGGTTCAATCGCTAAAAGAAACAAGTAGGATGATAAGGGGTCCCCTTGTCTACAACCGCTAGTTATGGTAAAAAACGGAGAGAAAAATCCGTTATTTATAACACAGCTGCGAGAATCTTTCATACATAGATCAACATAAGACAACAAATTATCACCAAAGTTATGGACCTGCAAGACTTTTCTTAGATAGCGCCACTCTATCGAGTCGAAGGCCTTTTCAAAGTCAATTAATAAGAGCATACCAGCCATGTTTTTCCTGAATAATTCAAACATAACATCGTAAATTAATCTGGTATTTTCGCCTATGTATCTGCCCTTAAGAAATCCCTTTTGACAATCACTAATCACAGATGGTAACACCTCCTTTAATCTCTTGGCTATCACTCCCGAAATTATTTTATAATCTGTGTTAAGTAATGTTATCGGTCCCCAGTTTTTCAGGTGCTCTCTGGCCTTGTCTCCCTTTAGAATACAAGTTATAATACCCTGTTGTTGAATAGTTGATAACTGTTTATTTTTTACAGCGTAGTTTATACTTCTTACTAAGAAGTGTCCCAGGTCTCTCCAGAAAAAAATGCAAAATTCTGGTGGAAAACCATCTGAACCTGGAGTTTTATTTCGTTTCATCTTTGATAAAACGTCCTTAATATCGCTATCATTTATATCAGAATCTAGCTGTTGTTTTTGAGATTCGTTTATGGGTTTGATATTTTCAGGGCATAGAAATTGTTCTACGATATTTGCATCCGTCTTGCGCGAAGAATATAGTTGTTTATAAAACTTCATTTGTTCCTGAAGAATTATTTCTTCATCGGCAATAGTTTTTCCATTTATATTTAGCTTATTAATAACCTTTTTGGTGTAATTACGTTTTTCTAAATTTAAGAAGAATTGCGTAGGTTTTTCACCTTCTTCATATATATGTGCTCTTTCCCTCAGCATTCTAAATTTGTATTTGCTGAGTCTAAGTGTTTCTAACTCATTGTGTTTGATTTGTAGCAGATTACCACAATCATTATCGCCTCCCGCTAGATCCTTAATTTCGTTTTCAAGTCTACTCTCTTTCTTATTATCTTCTCGTTTCTTGAACGAAGCATATGATATGCTTTTTCCTCTAATTTCCATCTTAAGTGTTTCCAAGAATATCTGATCATTAATAAAGAATGGGACATATGGTGATAGAATGTCGTGCTGGGGCTAAGCGTATTGTTTAATGGCATCTGTTATACAAGTTTTAACGATATTAACATATTCTACATCTCCTAAAAGTGATGTGTTTAGCTTCCAAAAGCCTTTCCCCCTTCTAAATTCTGATCCCTTTAGCCTAAGTATTACACATGAATGATCAATTCTATACCCGGGGATGATGTCACATTTTATCGTTAAAGCGGAAATATCTTGCGTTACAAGGAAATAATCTAATCTCGATCTCTGGGAGGTTTTCTTGGGGTTAATCCAAGTGAAGTGCCTTTTTTTGGGATGTGATAGCCGCCAGATATCAGATAGTTCAAAGGCCTCTATCAAGTCTAGCACCTTTTGCCTAGCTTTACAATTGTTATTTCGCTTATAATTAATCGTATCAAGTTTATAATCTTGAACAAGATTCCAATCGCCACAGATTATGATCGAAGCATTGTCGAAATTATTAACTTGTCCTTGAAATCTATCATAAAAATCGGGTCGGTCATTATTTGGACCATATAACGTGACAAGCGTAACACTTAGCTTACCTATTGTGACATCTAGGATTATATAATTACCTTCAGGATCAATAACAGAGTCAAATATCTCATATTGAGCATTCTTAGAAAACATTATAGCGCACCCTCTGCTTTCCGTCGAATTGCAGCTAAATATACATTCATTTCCCCAGTCATTCTTGTACGTCTCTTTCAGATTCTCACTAATATGAACATCTTGTAAGCAGTATATAGAAGCTTTTTTGTCACGTAGCCATTCAAAAACATCGATACGTTTTTGTCTTGTGGCTAAGCCCCGTACATTCATACTATATATTTCAAATGTATCAGTCATTAATTATAAATATATAAAGTTTCAAAATTGCCTAATGTACATTGAATATTGAAAAGTTTGCGTGCATGCATTTTCACTGTTGTATTTAAGCTAGTCTCCATAGAGAAGAAAATGAATATACAAATAACCTGCATTGACAAGTGTATAAAGGGAGAAGGAAAAAAAGAGTTTAATTTAGGATCAAAGGAAACAAACAGAAAAGAATTTAAACTTAGCTATAAGATAAGAAAAGGATGACAAGAGAAGAAGAGAGCAAAAGGAAAAGAGAAAAAAAGAGGAAGAAAGGTGTCAAAAAGCGTGTGACGAAGAAAGAGAGGCTACTTCGTCAGTGTAGCTTCACCCGTTGCAGCCCATAAAATAACATGTCGACGGGCGCAAGTGTTAGCTCTGCCTTAAATTGAAATGTATAACAAGAACTTAATTCGCGAGGTGTACTCGATTTCTCAAGCTCACTGCACAGTCTCTTTCTTGGCCCACACGGCCAGTGCTCTTTCGGTGGCCTCGTCTATCACTCGTCCTGCATTCGCCGTGCTGTTGTTTACGACGATGAACACAGTCACATTGGTTATGCTTGGGTAGTTTGCCTGCATCAGTTTCAGGACCCTTGCGCTGGCACCATATGCTCCGTTGTCTTGTGTGTAGTCCTTTGCTGCCGATGACAAGCGCACGGTCGCGGCTATATGGGATGACGTCATGTTGTCCGGCGCAAGAAACATCTTTTTGTATGCCATACGCGCGTCGTTGAGCGATGTGGTCGTCGCGATGGTTGCTCTGACCTTGATCATGCCGTCTCTGGCGGTGGCGCCGTTCAACAAGGGTATGGCCTCGATTGCTTGTTGCTCCGCTGGTGTAATGGACAGAATTTCACTCGGTCTTGGGGTAGGGAGGGGGTCTTTATACCGCTCGTTGTTAATATACAGTGCCCCACCGACGAGTTTGGATTTCACCGAAGCGTCTTTTTGCTTGGCCAAATTGGACTCTGCTGTGAGCTTTCGGTGTTTCTCTAGCAGTTCTCGTGGCGTTTGTGGTGTCAGAGAAGGCCTTTGATTGGGTAACCTTGCCTCTCTGGCACGGCGAAGGGCCTCGGCCACGTCAGGGTAGCGGCTGAGTTTTGCCACGATAGGCCTTGTGCCCCCTGCGCGCCTTGCTCCAAGACGGTGTGCCCTTTCAATGCCAATACTGTCCACATTGCTTAATTGTAGTTTTGCTAGGGTGGCCCTCACAATTGAAATAGGGTTCTCATCGGTTCTTTCTTCGTGCCCATGTAGTAATATATTGTTTTTCATCGAGCGATCTGTCAGATCCAAAACTTTCTCCTGCAAAGTAACTATGCAGTTTTCTTGTTTTATAACCACTGCTTTTAGTAGATTGAGCTCGTTACGCATTTCGCTCCTTTCAGTTTGCAAGTCTGAGACTTTTTTCGGCAGATCGTCTAAAGCGAAGACTCTTTCGATCAGTCCATCTTTATCGTAGATTTCATTCTGTAGTATGGAATATTCATTGCTCATAGAGTCTAACTTTTGGTCCAGCTTATGGAGGAGTTTCCACATCTCACCTTGAATAACATCCGGCGATGGTAATGGCGGACAACTGGCTTGTTCAGGGTTGTCATTTAAATCGGCTTCCATCCTCGGTGTTGAACAAGTATAATCCGACAAAGATGTATCCAAATTGATCTATGAGCTATTAGCTATCCGTCTGTATGTTTAGTTTGCCGACATCAGCTACATGTTATTGTTAATATGGTGTTTGGCTGCACGAGTGAAAAGCCCCGTCTCTCTACTCCGCCATGACACCGGAAATGTAATGAAGTAAAGTGGGCTCAACATCTTAATGAAACTATCTCGGAAGCAGATTGGGAACGGTATTATATGGTATATAATATATATATCGACAAAGGACGAACGAACAAGAAGCTTCCAGTATAGGTTATTACACCGCTGTATTCCAACAAATAAGTATCTATTCATGTGTAAGCTGTCTAAAACCGAGCAATGCAGCTTTTGCCAAAGTGAAGTTGAGTCTTTTGAGCACCTGTTTTGGAGATGCCCTGTAATACAAGCCATTTGGCGAGATATGGATAAGTGGTTACGTTCGGCTTTGGGTACAGATAATAGAGATAGTAACATTACCTTGGACTGCCAAATTATAATGCTTGGTGTGATTAAAACCGTAGCAAATGTGAAATTGATTAACCATATATTTATTATTGTGAAACGCTTCATATATTCATGTAAGTGGAGAAATTTGGTGCCAAACGTAAAAGGTGCCCTAGGGCAGATTAAGCATAATTGTTTTCTGGAAAACAACATGAGAAATATTTCAGATAAATGGCAGCCAATAATCCATTTGTTTATATAAAATACAGACCCATATGTTTATGTAAAATTATATATTTTCCATGTTTTCATTTGTTAATGTGCATTAATGTTTAGTGGTCAATAAAAATAAAAAAATAAAAATAAAAAAAGTCATAGCGGTTCCTTGTATGGTGTATATTCCGGCCGTGTCTGGTCCACAGGGCGTCACAGGTCGGTGCAGCCCGTCTATGGCGGAGGCGTCAGTCATAGCGGTCCCTTGTATGGCCTTGCGGCCTTGTGGAGGCGTGGAGGTGTGGAGGCGTGGGGTGTAGAGGTGTGGAGGTGTGAAGGTGTGGAGGTGTGGAGGTGTGAAGGTGTGGAGATGTGGAGGTGTGAAGGTATGGAGGCGTGTGGTGTGGAGGTGTTGAGGTGTGGAGGTGTGGATGCCTGGAGATGTGGAGGTGTGGAGGTGTGGAGGTGTGGAGGTGTGGAGTTGTGGAGGCGTGAAGGTATGGAGGTGTGAAGGTATGGAGGCGTGTGGTGTGGAGGTGTTGAGGTGTGGAGGTGTGGATGCCTGGAGATGTGGAGGTGTGGAGGTGTGGAGGTGTGGAGGTGTGGAGTTGTGGAGGTGTGGAGTTGTGGAGGCGTGAAGGTATGGAGGTGTGAAGGTATGGAGGCGTGTGGTGTGGAGGTGTTGAGGTGTGGAGGTGTGGATGCCTGGAGATGTGGAGGTGTGGAGGTGTGGAGGTGTGGAGGTGTGGAGGTGTGGAGTTGTGGAGGTGTGGAGGTGTGGAGGTGTGGAGGTGTGGAGGTGTGGAGTTGTGGAGGCGTGAAGGTATGGAGGTGTGAAGGTGTGGAGGCGTGGAGGTGGGGCGGCGTGAACATGTGGAGATGTGGTTGGCTGGTTGTATATTCATTACACTTTAACCACTTCTTGTCATATCGCGTCAATTGGACAAGGAAGGGAGAGTTGAGCCATGTCCCGGGGGGTATCCCCCTACTCTTTGCGAAGAAGGACACGGATCCTGTATCCGGCGACCACACAGACGTGGCCACAGCGGGACGAGAACCGCACGTGGATCTGTTTGCTGAACCTCCGGCCGATCCCCGCCGCCACGTACCGTGAATACGCGCCGCTTGTTGATGAGTGCGATCAATGGCGCATGTAATTATCTGTTACGTGCGGCGCTTCCCCCGCGACACCGCCCGTCGGCCTGTCAATCACGCCCAGGTAGGCGTGTCCTGCTGGAGGACGCCAGAAGAGGGGGGCCGGGCGGGGAGGGGGCGGGGGGTCGCCTCACACGACCCACGCCGTCAGCATTATAAAGAAGGAGCGTACAATCGAGTGTTGTCACTGCGCCAGAAGCTAAGGTTCGAGAACGACACTATGATGACTAACGCTGACACTGTTTACTGCAACAGGTGAGGACACATTGCGTAGCGTACACGGCGGGACAGTTAAAGATTTCCTCATTATTATATATCATATGTACTATCGAATTGTAATGGTGTCTATCAGTACTTTGCTCACCAAATTGGTCCTTATAGAAGTCTTGTTCTCGGGGCTTTTTTCTTTTGTTTTCTTTATTTTTTATTTTTTTCCTCTCTTTTGAGGTGGCCACCATGCCAGGGACTATGTCATAATGGTGGTCTCCTCGGCCAGGGATTATATTAGGTTCGAGAACAACACTATGATGACTAACGCTGACACTGTTTACTGCAACAGGTGAGGACATATTGCGTAGCGTACACGGCGGGACAGTTAAAGATTTCCTCATTATTTTATATCATATGTACTATCGAATTAATGGTAATGGTCTCTATCAGTAATTGCTTACCCAATTTGTCCTCATAAAAATCTTGTTATCCGCTTTTTTTCTCTCTCTCTTTTGAGCTGGCCACCATGCCGGCGACTATGTCATAATGGTGGTCTCCTCGACCAGGGATTATATTTTGTTCGTTTTGGCTGTATGTTGTATTGTATTGTTGTTTTTCTGGTCGAAATCAACGATGATTCTCTCTCTCTCTTCCGGTATTTTTTATTGTGCGCGTTCACTTGGCCTGATTCCCGAAAGCTGGTGAGTGTATCCATGGTGATACGATCGTTAACCAGTCGCCTGCGCCAAAGTGGACCTGCAGTCCTCTTTATATGGCATGCACTCACGTGATAACAGGTACTTCAGTTTTAATCTGTAGCTGAATCATACTTTCTTCGCAGTTCAGCGAGGCCTGATATGACCTTGAGTTGGATTATGTGATGTCACAGAAGGTCAATGGAGGTCACGTGGGAGTGTTAATGACATTTGTGATGGCCGAGACATTACATTTGTCGCACCTTACACTAACTGATCGGATAACTGTCTGCTGTGTGTTTAGTTGATTACTGTCCCATAGTGAACTGCCATACGTGAAATTGACTTTTTTCTTCAAAACTCATACTGGGTAAGAATCTTGATCAGTGGTCTCTCCTTTGGGGGGGGGCAAGGGTGGGGGGGTCGTGTTCCCAAGTCACGAAGAATGCGTTTCTTTATTCCCAGGTCACGATGAATTAAAAGGGAAAAAGTCCTCGTATACAATGGAAGAGGCGGATTCATAACATAAATTGGCCAGTTCCCAATTTACGGTTATTACATATTAAAATTTCCAGTTCACGATTAATGAAAATCCTCGATCACGGCGGTCGGCTAATATCCCATTCCCAGTTCACGGATAATTATTTTCCTCATTCCCAGTTCACGGTGAAATGAAAAGCACATTCCCGAGGAACGGAAATACCTCTTGCCCCCTCTCTCCTTTAGCTGTCGAGGTTTTTTAGGAGTAAATACAAAGAAAAGTTTCGTGTTAGAAGGTTGTAAAATATCTCTTCTGAATTCTCGAATATTGGCAGGTAAGTAAAGATTATTATGAGTGTATACCTTTACCTTTGATATGAATCTTTTCTCCGATTGATAGTCCGCTTCTTGAACCAGTTTACTCTTGTTGGACGGTCCGTGTCCGGGAATATAGTTCCTCCTGTAAGCCTCTCTTCAGATATCATCATTAGACCTACAGTTTTAAGAACCACCGTGCTAAGACCCAGTGTGTTAAGACCCACAGTGTTAAGGCCCACAGTTTTAAGACCCACAGTGTTAAGGTCAACAGTTTTAAGACCCACAGTGTTAAGACCCTGTGTTAAGGCCCACTGTTTTAAGACCCACAATTTCAAGACCCACAGTTTTAATACCCACAATGTTAAGTTTAAAAGGGAAAGCCAAGACCAGCGATGAAGTACTTTTTATTCAAACTATAAAACCAAATGAGTTCACACCCAGGGAGTTTTTTTGTAATTATTCTGATAACGGAGTAATCATCGAATGAACGCTAACCACTGCCCAAGTCATGAAGGTAGCATAGTGCAGTTTAGCCCCGGTACATGCCTCTCTTACCACGACTGTAAACGTCAACAAACGCCGCCTGGCAGCGAGTGCTGACGCTAAGTTTGTTTACTTCCGGCGAGCAGCGGAGCAAAACGAAGCGAGAGAGGACCTTCAACCTGAGCCACCGGTCCACGCTTTCTAATTTTAGGCCTGGTGAACGGCATGGCTCTCACCCTTGCTCCGTTTACGGGCGTGGTAAGAGAGGCATGTACCAGGGCTAAGTGCAGCTGATGATGATGTCACGTTAATGCATACTTCTATTGTTTCCTCGGAGTCGTGTTTTGCCGGTAAGGACCTGCGGACCGTGAGCAGGAGGTCATTATTGTACCAAAGCGGGTCATTATTGTGACGGAACTATAATGACCCGCTTTGGTACAATAATGACCTCCTGCTCACATACGCCATGCCATCGCCGCCTCCTCGGAGGAAACAATAGAAGTAGGCATTAAGCCAGATAAGGAATGAGTTGTAGGTCATTATTCCTTATCTAATACGTAGCGGCCTGATATTTTCCACCTGGCCCGCCCGCTGTTGCACCCCGTCACCAGGCCTCAATTATTTGACTCGTGAGTTCAAAAACAACTCACCCGCCGCCATTCGTATTAGCTGCCAGGGTGTTAGGATACATGGTTTATGGTATCACAATTAAGTGTATGGGCTGTATCGTGTAACGTGAGAACACAATACATATCACAAGTGAAACGGTGAGATCTCTCAACCGGTGACATCCCCGACCCGGCACCTACCCCCCACCCCCCCTCCACACACACACAGATACCATCCTGAACCCACCGCAACCCAGCCATTAGTTTAATGTTCCTGTTGTGCTCTTGTATTTAATACTTTGTCACACGATATTTAAAGTTCTTTTTTTTAGTTAAGCATGGACAGCACAAGGCAACATTTGGGATGACATTCACTATTGATGACGCACTTCCTGTTTTAGGTAGCTCTCGTGTAAATCTCCTTTAGGTGTCATACCAATATATCTAAGAATATAACATCCCCTCCTCTTGAAAGATAGATTGCCAATAATAATAAAGTTTAGAAGGACGTAACTTATAAGCGAAGCTTGTCAGAGCTTCTTTTTGATCAATTGGCTAAATTCAAAATGCAAAACAATGTTGAAGAAAACAGATCAATATTACTTGATGAATTAATGATATAGTGACACGTTCAAGGGAACGTATATCTACATTGTCAATATATGCCAGTCTTTGTGGAGCTTTGATAACTCGTCCGGAGCGGGTCATCAATGGGACTGTTCGGAGGCGTGGGTTCGAATCCCACCGCTGCCACCATGTTGTGCTCCTGTATTTATTCAAAATACTTCGTCACACGATATTTAAAGTTCATTTCTTTATTTAAACATGGACAGCACAAGGAAACATTTGGTCAGGGCTAGTTTAGCCAAGTGAAACGCATACTTAAATATTCATGAGCAACGTCACTCGCAGTCCCGTCGACCCGAACAGCGCCCCCAACAGCGACCCAAACAGCGCATTTAAGGGTATTTCCCGACAGGCACTTCCCGAGGAGACGGTTACTGTCTGTCGCTGCAAATCATTTAACTGTTTCCAACAGATTTTATTTATAAAATGAATCCCTTGGTATGCCACAGTTCACAGTGTAACGCGTGCACAGCAAGTCAGAAAAGCCTGTCAACTTATTTGTTGCCAGTCGGCCAAACAGCGCAGTAAGTCAGTGAGTGTCACTGAGCGCATTTCTTTGGGCCAGGTTCGGTATCCCGCCCCGGGCCCGCAACACGTGATAGGAAACTTCCGAGTTTGCCGATAGGGATATGCCTATTCCAATGAAATGCACACACGGTTCACATCCGGTGCACATTAAGGCACTGGAACCAACCTACTCTCATCACCTTTCAATCAGCCGCCATCTTCTCCTGAATGCCCCTAGCTCTTTAGAACGGGGCATATCGGCATACCGAATGCATGCGCGCGCACCCATACCCGGGTGAAAGAAGTGTCGGGCGGTGAACCGATGCGTAATGTGCGTATTCGGTCCCCCGTAGGGATAAACCCGGGTTACCAAAGAAATGCGCCCACTGAGTACATGTGTCGGTGTGACTTACACTGTCACAGCGTCAGCCGCCGTAGTGTCTTAGGCCTGGGCCTGACGCATGGCCCTCACGACCTCAACCGTAACGTAAAGTAAAAAGCACACTATCGCACACTATCGTTTGCGGTGTGGAGCCCCTTTTTAGCAGTGGAATCCCCAGAGAGCCCTCCCCCAACCCGTGTCTATAGTCAAGTCGCTGGTAGAACCAAATAACTGCTCCCACGACCCCTTGACATAGGGGGGAGGGGGTAGTGGGTAGCGTCGACATTTGTCATCGACGGGTGTGAATAGTAGAGGCTTAGTCGGCTTTTTTCAGAGAAATTCATTTACATAAATCGTGTAATGCTGCTGACTAGGCCGCTTGGGTAATATAAGAAATATCGCAAGTGAAATTTTTATAAATCTTGTTAGTGGGTTGGGGCATCAATTACGTTGACAACTTGACAACTAAAATTTTGGCTGGTAAGAAAAGGGTTCAGTGTACATGAACAATATGGCGCCACCTGATCAGGTTTTCACATTTTGAGCTCGCAATTTACAATTTTATAAAGAAAAGTAGTTCTTAATGTCAAATAAAATTGTGAGCCCTATTATTTTTGTCTAAACTTCCTGACAAAAAGGGCCTTTTTGTGGTGGGCAGACATTACACGAGTGCCCACCAAATTGAAAATCTGCCCACCAAAAATTAAACTGCCTGCCCATATGTCGGACAAGCGGGTCTCTGGCTTTTTTCAAAGTAGTAGACTTCAAATGAGTCGACTATAAATACCATGAAGATCGATGGCTAAATTAACCCTGAGTTAATATATATAATTTCTTAGGTCTAATACACTTCCCATTTCTGATACTTCTAAACTATAACAATGAATCAATCATTAAAGTAGCATTTAAAAGAATTTACAAATGCAATATTTAATGAAATGTAGGACCAGCATACAAATACATTTATATCATAAGCCTTAATTGTTATGGATCTGCTGTGGCCCTGATGCATAGCTCTCACAACCTCAACACTAACGGGGGTGTCCCACCTTGTTGTCACAAGGGTCAAGTTTATTGGTCTATAGTCTAGATCATGACAGATCTGTTAGAAGATATATATATTTCCATAATTATAGTATAGCTCATAAATACCAGGATAGCCAGTAACTGTAGTGAACTTATCAGTATTGACATATGTGTCCCCCGCTGCCCCCCCCCCCCCCCAACTCCCTACTTTGGCCTAAGCCACGCACTGATGCAGCTTCAGCTTCTCTGGACACTCAATGACCAGTCTAGCCTATACTATACTATAGTATATATGTGATATTTTAGTAATGGGAGGATCTTTACTCTACTTTAATGTACTTCTCGTTGTGTTGATCTTAATACTTCTAAACTTAATTTCGACAACCCCAACTGGATGTTCGTTCCGAGTTCGGTCTTACGTTAACACGTGGTGGCGAAGGCACGATGGCGAAACGAAGTGGTTCAGTTTCAATGATTTATTAAACATCCTTAATTCAAATAAAGACAAGTTACAACTCCGTAATCGGTGTCACTTACCTGGCAGCAATTGGTAAAACTGCTGCCAGCCCCTTGCTCCGCAGGGCGGTAAATCCCAAAACTAAAACTATTCCTCAGCATAAAAAGCACGTCTGTCTCGCTCGCTGCTTCCCCGCTGACTCACCGCCCAGACCCAAGCCAAGCGGTGACTACACTCGGGGCCAAAAGTATGGGCACCCGAATACCACATATACTATAGGTCCGGTACTTAATTGTCACAAAGTGACTTGACATGTATGTAGGTAAAGTTAATATGACATACCATTTCCGGCCTTTGGGATGTACGTATAATTTGCAACAAACCGACAGGCAGTCTCCATTGCGTAGGCTCTGACCGCTGCCAGCGCCTCTTCTGCCCTGCGAACGATTGTGTTCCTGACAACGCCATGTTCCTTCGTGTAAACTGCCAAGTGGTGAAATACCCTTAAATGCTAAAAATAGGGTGGTTGGGGTCGACGGGAATGCTCATGAATATTTAAGTGTACGTTTCACTAGGCTAAACTAGCCCTGACAGCAACATTTGGGATGACATTCACTATAGGGCTAATATGGATAGGTGCTACCTAAAAAATGTGAGCGTATATTTATTAATTCAGATATTCCGAGGGGATACATCTAGGTTAATATGCACAATTAATTCCACTTCGGCTTGCCATAAAGAATATTTTTGCCGGGATGACGTATACCATGCACATGATTATGCCATATCATCCGGTTGCTTGGAACTCCCATTGTCACGTCATGTTTATAACATTTTGACGTCACAACTACTCACTATGACAGTAGCCGATGGGCGGTCACCAAGAGCACTCTGCTTAGCAACAGATATTTGGCGCGTCGCTTATAAATTAACTTTAATTTGAGGCCTAGATCTACATCCAGTGTTAACGTTGAATAAATTATTCCTTAATTTTGTGGGGCAGCTGATTTAATTATTAAAGACATGACATAATAGGCTTCAACCTCTCTTGGCTTGAATATGGCTATGTACAACTGATATTTACTCCGAATCCGAAAACGTGTCATTAGGGCTGTTACGCGAAATGAAAGTCCTAAACCTATGCTTGAAATGGATGTTACCTTAGGAGCTCGCTTGCGCTCGCTATGAAGTATCATTCGCCAAGACTTCAGGTTTACTTATTTTGGGAACAAACAAACAAAGCACGTGTTCGGAACGAGTTTAGAATGTCGGCTGAAAGACTAACGTATTTTTGCATCCTTTACCATATGGCTTAATGACTCATCCGTATGCACTGCACATTTTTGACAGCGGAATGCTTAAGTCGAGCACTTGCTCTCGCCATTTTGTTACAGCTGCCCCAAAGGATCATCTCAAAATGCCTCTGCCAGCTCCTTTTAATCGTTAGTTCCAACAGATAATATTTAAAGTGGCGTAAGCTTTCTATTTCTGGTACTAAACCGGTTACCTTAAGGCCTGTACAGCCGGCCTCCACTCAGAGATCTATTACATCTCAGGTTATATAGATATCTAGGAATACTTGTCCCCTTGATTTACTTTACCCCCACAAGCTTGTGAGCTTGTTGAGGTGGGCGTTGATGCGTGTATTTCTATCAGGAACCTCGTTCATCCAATAAAGTGCATGCAAATAAAGAAAAGACCTCTCAGCGTCACGTCACCGAGGTCCGTTTTGTAGAGGGTCTTTGGTCCAGTAAGTTTTGTTTATAAGTGCAAGTACTTTATATGGCAGGGGTGGTGGCGTAGGAGTGCCTGGGGGGGGGAGCGGGGGTTGGGTGGGGTGGGGGTGAGGCATGCCCATGCATGTCCGTAAGCACCAGGCACAACAGACCTTTTTCTCTGAGTGTTGTCATAGGGCGACGAAGGTTTTAGGAAAAATGCATTTTTCGTGCGTAACATATTATGTACAATTTTGGCCAAAACTTAGTTTTGGTGTAAGTTTTATCTAAGTTTGCGAACGCTTATTCTGCATACATCGATCTTAAGCTAAGATCTCACTTGAGAACCGTTAAAAACTTTAAGGTGACTTAAGTTTTGATGTTTGACAAGATAGACCGCATTCAAGTATATTGGCGTCGCAGTATCAGGCGTGATGCGAGTTTTAACGTTGAGAGCCGTACCAGTCAGATTGAACCCGCCTGAACCCGCTTCAAATAGGGGGGCGAAAACGAAACATTCGCGAGAGATTTATTTAGATCGCGCTTCATTAGCAGGGGCGGATCTATGAATTTGGAAACAGAGGGGGGGGGGGCTCTCCGCTCTCTAAAAAAATGCGACGGGGAGGGGGGAGGGGGGGGTCCGCCTCAGTTGGCTTTGATTTTGCGAGGGAAAATAGGCAATAAGCAATAATGGTCAGTAACAAATTTCGTCTTGAACACTCATTGCTTGAGTGGGGTGGGTTAAAGACCCCCTTCTGGATTCGCCACTGGGTGGTATCTACAACATGTCAATTTGCGAAGCCCGACTTGTAGTTGCCAAGGGCGGGGGTGGAGGCGAGCAACCCCCCTAACCGCCCACCCGTCGCTAGATCCGCCCCTGATTCGGCCTTTGCTCTTGTGCCAGATTTTGATCGCACCGTTTGAACGGCAATATGCGCGCGGTCGGTGGGGCTTTACCCACGGGCGGATCCAGGGAGGAGGGGGTTCCGGGAGTCCGGGGGTCTCTTTTTGAGGAAGAATGTCATTTTATAATGCAAAATATGAACCCCCCCCCCCCCAATCCCCGGTCGTCAAAATAGTTGAATTAGTGGAACCCCACCCAGGTTAAAAAAATAGTCAAAACTCTCGTCACGCGCCCCCCCCCCCCCGCCCCCTCCCACACGCCGCATCGGTCCAATGGAGCCCTCCATTTACAAATTGCTACTACCCATGCTCACCTTGACATGTGCTGCTCAACGCCACCTGGCGTCAATAACCTCTTTCTGTTTGTCTACTTCTGTCACCGGAAGATGACAGTGAACTTCTGTCTAGTTAGGTTTCTTCTGCCTGTCCTTCTGTTACATTCTCACAGAATCCACGGATTGTGACAGTTGTCGTCTGCTAAAGTAGATTATTTCCTTCATCCTTGAAGAGCTCCAAAATGAAGCGTCGGTATCCGATAGCCGCGAGATGGCAGCACAACTCAAGGCAAGTTTTGAACCTCAGCTTAGCCAGAATATTAAGATTAAGTCTAAAACTTAACTTAAGTTTAAGATGCATACAGAAAACGGGTCCACATCAATAAATCCCTGATACTCTATGAGTCCAATGAAGCTACAGATTATGTAAACATCACTCTGGTGACTGCCAACAGGTTGTTTTGTTGTTTCAACATTCAATAGATGAGAGATAAGCGGCAGAAATTTATATTTTAAGTTTCAAAAGGTTTAAAAAAATTCTACTAATCACGATTTTTACAGACGGATAGATAAATAAGTGAATTGGCTGTTTTGTATGAACTAATCTGCAAGAGATTAGTCCTTTTTTTGGGGGGGAGGGGTTGTTCTTCATTCGTCTGTTTTGATTATTTTCTTGTAATGTCTGCTGATGTTTAAATGATGTATTGTCTCGGTATCAATAATAATAATACAAATTTAAAGAAGAACATACTTGCCTAAAACCTGTCAAAACCTGCCTATAATTGTGAGTAGTGACGGGTGTTAGCCATCAGCGGTATCTTCCCTGACTGACTGCACGGTACCCAGCCGATCCTTGCGTGCGGTGACGCGGTCAGGATGTGTTATTTGACCGACTATTCGCCTTCACAGACGGGTGGAGACCTCTCAAATTAGCTTTAGAACCAGCACTGCAATTTAAATTGAAGCTAGTAAACAAATAAGGCTATGTTTCAACAACAGGTTACTGCTTTTATTCCATGATATATCTCAATAACAGCGCATTCATCAAAGAAGCGCGACTGGGGATACATATCAGTATTTATAGTTTATATTACGACTGCGCAATAGAATTAGAATATGAGTTAGCGTCATGTATACGGCTTTGGTTATGGCTAGACACGGAAGAAACGTGGACCGTGACGGCTCGAGCACACCATGATGACAGCCCACAGCCGGCTCGGTGTTCGTGCGTCAGTCCTACACCCTTGATTCATGGGTCTGTCTTGGGGCGGGGGACACGTGCCCCCCCCCCCCCCCCCTCTTAAGTACATCAACGCAATAGGGACACTCTGTATCTGTCAGAAGGGTAACTGTAGAAAGGGGTTTGTTAGCCTCGATATCTGATTGTCAATTCATAGTGGCTTTCAAGACAACATTGTTTTGCTTCGGATTCTCAAAGCCATTAAGCGTCTTGCTGCAAGGTTCCTGCCAGGACTTTCTAACAGCGTACAGACAAATTGATTACACAGGAATTTAAATCCATCAGAGCTAATGCAGACCGGGAATTGAATCAGCGATTCTCCTCAGTAGAGGATATGAGGGTATGCTGGATTAGACAGGGATATCCAAAGCCCCAGACGCTGCTCCAGACAAACCTTTAGGGGTCACGTCGATGATACTGGCCCCGAAGAGTACTGGGAATGCGCACAATGTCAGTCCATCAACCTTATATCACCTAGACAGGGCTGGGAAGGTGGGTGCGTTTGTAGTGTCCGGGCGTGACATGCGCAGGACAGGGTGGCGGTGGCCGGTCCTCCCGCCACCGGTCACGGACACCACAAACTTTGGGGGCTCGTCCGGGACATTGGTAACTATACGCGCCTAATAGGCCTTGTAACCACCCTTAACGGTTTTTCTTACGCCTGGCACTGATGGATTCTCAGTCATGTTAAAAGCGACTGCCTGGTGACAACATTTCGATCCATATCCATATACCAGTCCAGTTTTTGTCACTTAGAAAATAAAATTTAATCACTGGACATAAACAACTTGTTACGATGTGAACGCCAAGATCCGCGGACCCGGTTGGGTACATGGGTGGGACAAGGACGGGAGTCCATACGACCGCGCGATATAATTAGAATATGAGTTAGCGTCAGGTATACGGCTTTGGTTATGGTTAGGCACGGAAGAAACGTGGGCGCCAGCACACAATGGTGACAGCCCACAGCCGGCTCTGTCCCCTGTGTTCATGCGTCAGTCCCACACCCTTAATTCATGGGTCTTTCCTGGGGCTGGGCACCCACGGACACCACACGTTTGTCACAGCCGGCCTTCCCAATATTCTCCTGGGACTCCTAGCCACTCTCTGGTCTCTCTTGGAAATCACTCGCTCGTAGTTCTCATTTTGTGTTGGAACTCATCATTATTCCGTCTTGCTTTCCATCTTCCGTACCTCCTGACTCTCCCAGTCGCCCCTCTTTTTCCAAATCCTTCACTGGCACTCCCATTCCTTCCATATCCTTCACTGGTACTACCATTCCTTCTATATCCTCCACTGATACTCCCATTCCTTCCATACCCTCCACTGGCACGCCCACTCCTGCCATATCCTCTACTGGCACTCCCATTCCTTCCAAATCTTCCACTGGCACTCCCATTCCTTCCAAATCTTCCACTGGCACTCCCATTCCTTTCATATCCTCCACTGGCACTCCCATTCCTTCTATATCCTCCACTGGCACTCCCATTCCTTCCCTATCCTCCACTGGCACTTCTATCCTTTCCATACCCCCCACTGGCACCCCCATTCGTTCCATAGCCTCCAGTGGCACTCCCATTCCTTCTATATCCTCCACTGACACTCCCATTCCTTTCATATCCTTCACTGGCACTCCCATGTCTTCCATACCCTCCACTTACACGCCCATTCCTGCCATATCCTCTACTGGCACTCCCATTCCTTCCAAATCTTCCACTGGCACTCCCATTCCTTCCATATCCTCCACTGGCACTCCCCATTCCTTCTATACCCTCCACTGGCACTCCCATTGCTTCCAAATACTCCACTGGCACTCCCATTGCCTCCATATCCTCCATTGGTACTCCCATTGCTTCCATACCCTCCACTGGCACTCCCATTCCTTCCATACCCTCCACTGGCACTTCCGTTCCCCTATATCCTCCCCTGGCACTCCCATTCTTTCCATACCCTAAACTGGCAGTCCCATTCCCTCCATATCCTTTACTGGCACTCCCATTCCTTCCATGCCTTCCACTGGCACGCCCATTCTTTCCATATCCTCCACTGACACTCCCATTCCTTCCATGCCTTCAGCTGGCACTCCCATTTCTTCCATATCCTCCACTGGCACCCCCATTCCTTCCATACCCTCCACTGGAACTCCCATTCCTTCGATATTCTCCACTGGCACTCCCATGCCTTCCATACCCTCCAATGGCACTCCCATTCCTTCCATATCCTCCACTGGCACTCCCATTCCTTCCATATCCTCCACTGGCACTCCCATTGCCTCTTCACCCTTGCTTTTCATACTCGTTCGGTTCTTACCCTGTCCTGGTAGTACATTGCCTTCTTACCCACTCCTGGCATTCATTCCCTCCTTACGCTCTCCTGGCACTCACCTTCCCTTCTTACCCTCTCCTAGCATTCACCGTCCCTCTTTACCCGCTCCTACCACACACCTTCCCTTCTTACTCTGTCCTGGCACTCACCTTCTCTCCCTACCCTCTCCTGGCACTGACCTTCTCTTCTTAACCTCTCCTGGCACTCACCTTCCCTCCTTACTCTTTCCTGGTACTTCTCTTCCCTCCTAACCCTCTCCTGCTCTCTCCTGGCACTGACCTTCCCTCCGTACCCTCTCCTGGCACTCATCTTCCCTCCTTACCTTCACCTGGCACTGACCTTTCCTCCTTACCCTCTCCTGCCACTTCTCTTCCCTCCTTACCCGCTCCTGCCACCCACCTTCCCTCCTTACCCTCACCTGCCACTCCCCTTCCCTCCTTACCTTCACCTGGCACTCATTCCCTGATTGTCCTCTCCTGCTACTCACCTTCCCTCCTTACCCTCACCTGTCACTCCCCTTCCCTCCTCCTCCTCATGGCACTCATTAACTGAATGTCCTTTCCGGCCATTCACCTTCCCTTCTTACCCTCTCCTGGCACTCAATCCCTGATTGTCCTCTCCTGCCACTCACCTTCCCACCTTACCCTCTCCTAACATTCACTTTTCCTTCGTACCCTCTCCTGGCACTCACCTTTCCTCCTTACGCTCTCCTGGCACTCACCTTCCCTCCTTACCATCTCCTACCACTCACCTGCCCTTCTCACCCTCTCCTGGTACTCACCGTCCATCCTTACCCTCTCCTACCACACACCTTCCCTTCTTACCCACTCCTGGCACGCACAGTCTCTCCTTACCCTCTCCTGGTACTCACCTTCCATCTTACCCTCTCCTGACACTCATCTCCCCTCCTTGCCCTCGCCTAGCACTCACCTTCCCTTCCTACCCTCTCCTGGCACTCACCTTCCCTGCTTACCCTCGCCTAGCACACACCTTCCCTTCTTACCCTCTCCTGGCACTCACCTTCCCTCCTTACCATCTCCTACCACTCACCTTCCCTTCTCACCCTCTCCTGGCACTCACCGTCCTTCCTTACTCTCTCCTACCACAAACCTTCCCTTCTGACCCACTCCTGGCACTCACAGTCCCTCCTTACCCTCTCCTCCTGGTACTCACCTTCCATCTTACCCTCTCCTGACACTCATCTTCCCTCCTAACCCTCGCCTAGCACTCACATTCCCTTCCTACCCTCTCATGGCACTCACCTTCCCTCTTTACCCTCTCCTGGCACTCACCTTTCCTTCTTACCCTCTCCTGCCACTCACCTTCCCTCCTTACCCTCTCCTAACATTCACTTTTCCTTCGTACCCTCTCCTGGCACTCACCTTTCCTCCTTACGCTCTCCTGGCACTCACCTTCCCTCCTTACCATCTCCTACCACTCACCTGCCCTTCTCACCCTCTCCTGGTACTCACCGTCCATCCTTACCCTCTCCTACCACACACCTTCCCTTCTTACCCACTCCTGGCACGCACAGTCTCTCCTTACCCTCCTGACACTCATCTCCCCTCCTTGCCCTCGCCTAGCACTCACCTTCCCTTCCTACCCTCTCCTGGCACTCACCTTCCCTCCTTACTCTCTCCTGGCACTCACCTTCCCTTCTTACCCTCTCCTGGCACTCACGTGCCCTTTTTACCCTCTCCTGGCACTCGCCTTCCCTTCTTACCCTCCCCTGCCACTCACCTTCCCTGCTTACCCTCGCCTAGCACACACCTTCCCTTCTTACCCTCTCCTGGCACTCACCTTCCCTCCTTACCATCTCCTACCACTCACCTTCCCTTCTCACCCTCTCCTGGCACTCACCGTCCTTCCTTACTCTCTCCTACCACAAACCTTCCCTTCTGACCCACTCCTGGCACTCACAGTCCCTCCTTACCCTCTCCTCCTGGTACTCACCTTCCATCTTACCCTCTCCTGACACTCATCTTCCCTCCTAACCCTCGCCTAGAACTCACATTCCCTTCCTACCCTCTCATGGCACTCACCTTCCCTCTTTACCCTCTCCTGGCACTCACCTTTCCTTCTTAACCTCTCCTGGCACTCACCTTCCCTCCTTACTCTTTCCTGGTACTTCTCTTCCCTCCTAACCCTCTCCTGCTCTCTCCTGGCACTGACCTTCCCTCCGTACCCTCTCCTGGCACTCATCTTCCCTCCTTACCTTCACCTGGCACTGACCTTTCCTCCTTACCCTCTCCTGCCACTTCTCTTCCCTCCTTACCCGCTCCTGCCACCCACCTTCCCTCCTTACCCTCACCTGCCACTCCCCTTCCCTCCTTACCTTCACCTGGCACTCATTCCCTGATTGTCCTCTCCTGCTACTCACCTTCCCTCCTTACCCTCACCTGTCACTCCCCTTCCCTCCTCCTCCTCATGGCACTCATTAACTGAATGTCCTTTCCGGCCATTCACCTTCCCTTCTTACCCTCTCCTGGCACTCAATCCCTGATTGTCCTCTCCTGCCACTCACCTTCCCACCTTACCCTCTCCTAACATTCACTTTTCCTTCGTACCCTCTCCTGGCACTCACCTTTCCTCCTTACGCTCTCCTGGCACTCACCTTCCCTCCTTACCATCTCCTACCACTCACCTGCCCTTCTCACCCTCTCCTGGTACTCACCGTCCATCCTTACCCTCTCCTACCACACACCTTCCCTTCTTACCCACTCCTGGCACGCACAGTCTCTCCTTACCCTCTCCTGGTACTCACCTTCCATCTTACCCTCTCCTGACACTCATCTCCCCTCCTTGCCCTCGCCTAGCACTCACCTTCCCTTCCTACCCTCTCCTGGCACTCACCTTCCCTCCTTACTCTCTCCTGGCACTCACCTTCCCTTCTTACCCTCTCCTGGCACTCACGTGCCCTTTTTACCCTCTCCTGGCACTCGCCTTCCCTTCTTACCCTCCCCTGCCACTCACCTTCCCTGCTTACCCTCGCCTAGCACACACCTTCCCTTCTTACCCTCTCCTGGCACTCACCTTCCCTCCTTACCATCTCCTACCACTCACCTTCCCTTCTCACCCTCTCCTGGCACTCACCGTCCTTCCTTACTCTCTCCTACCACAAACCTTCCCTTCTGACCCACTCCTGGCACTCACAGTCCCTCCTTACCCTCTCCTCCTGGTACTCACCTTCCATCTTACCCTCTCCTGACACTCATCTTCCCTCCTAACCCTCGCCTAGAACTCACATTCCCTTCCTACCCTCTCATGGCACTCACCTTCCCTCTTTACCCTCTCCTGGCACTCACCTTTCCTTCTTAACCTCTCCTGGCACTCACCTTCCCTCCTTACTCTTTCCTGGTACTTCTCTTCCCTCCTAACCCTCTCCTGCTCTCTCCTGGCACTGACCTTCCCTCCGTACCCTCTCCTGGCACTCATCTTCCCTCCTTACCTTCACCTGGCACTGACCTTTCCTCCTTACCCTCTCCTGCCACTTCTCTTCCCTCCTTACCCGCTCCTGCCACCCACCTTCCCTCCTTACCCTCACCTGCCACTCCCCTTCCCTCCTTACCTTCACCTGGCACTCATTCCCTGATTGTCCTCTCCTGCTACTCACCTTCCCTCCTTACCCTCACCTGTCACTCCCCTTCCCTCCTCCTCCTCATGGCACTCATTAACTGAATGTCCTTTCCGGCCATTCACCTTCCCTTCTTACCCTCTCCTGGCACTCAATCCCTGATTGTCCTCTCCTGCCACTCACCTTCCCACCTTACCCTCTCCTAACATTCACTTTTCCTTCGTACCCTCTCCTGGCACTCACCTTTCCTCCTTACGCTCTCCTGGCACTCACCTTCCCTCCTTACCATCTCCTACCACTCACCTGCCCTTCTCACCCTCTCCTGGTACTCACCGTCCATCCTTACCCTCTCCTACCACACACCTTCCCTTCTTACCCACTCCTGGCACGCACAGTCTCTCCTTACCCTCTCCTGGTACTCACCTTCCATCTTACCCTCTCCTGACACTCATCTCCCCTCCTTGCCCTCGCCTAGCACTCACCTTCCCTTCCTACCCTCTCCTGGCACTCACCTTCCCTCCTTACTCTCTCCTGGCACTCACCTTCCCTTCTTACCCTCTCCTGGCACTCACGTGCCCTTCTTACCCTCTCCTGGCACTCGCCTTCCCTTCTTACCCTCCCCTGCCACTCACCTTCCCTGCTTACCCTCGCCTAGCACACACCTTCCCTTCTTACCCTCTCCTGGCACTCACCTTCCCTCCTTACCATCTCCTACCACTCACCTTCCCTTCTCACCCTCTCCTGGCACTCACCGTCCTTCCTTACTCTCTCCTACCACAAACCTTCCCTTCTGACCCACTCCTGGCACTCACAGTCCCTCCTTACCCTCTCCTCCTGGTACTCACCTTCCATCTTACCCTCTCCTGACACTCATCTTCCCTCCTAACCCTCGCCTAGCACTCACATTCCCTTCCTACCCTCTCATGGCACTCACCTTCCCTCTTTACCCTCTCCTGGCACTCACCTTTCCTTCTTACCCTCTCCTGCCACTCACCTTCCCTCCTTACCCTCTCCTAACATTCACTTTTCCTTCGTACCCTCTCCTGGCACTCACCTTTCCTCCTTACGCTCTCCTGGCACTCACCTTCCCTCCTTACCATCTCCTACCACTCACCTGCCCTTCTCACCCTCTCCTGGTACTCACCGTCCATCCTTACCCTCTCCTACCACACACCTTCCCTTCTTACCCACTCCTGGCACGCACAGTCTCTCCTTACCCTCTCCTGGTACTCACCTTCCATCTTACCCTCTCCTGACACTCATCTCCCCTCCTTGCCCTCGCCTAGCACTCACCTTCCCTTCCTACCCTCTCCTGGCACTCACCTTCCCTCCTTACTCTCTCCTGGCACTCACCTTCCCTTCTTACCCTCTCCTGGCACTCACGTGCCCTTTTTACCCTCTCCTGGCACTCGCCTTCCCTTCTTACCCTCCCCTGCCACTCACCTTCCCTGCTTACCCTCGCCTAGCACACACCTTCCCTTCTTACCCTCTCCTGGCACTCACCTTCCCTCCTTACCATCTCCTACCACTCACCTTCCCTTCTCACCCTCTCCTGGCACTCACCGTCCTTCCTTACTCTCTCCTACCACAAACCTTCCCTTCTGACCCACTCCTGGCACTCACAGTCCCTCCTTACCCTCTCCTCCTGGTACTCACCTTCCATCTTACCCTCTCCTGACACTCATCTTCCCTCCTAACCCTCGCCTAGCACTCACATTCCCTTCCTACCCTCTCATGGCACTCACCTTCCCTCTTTACCCTCTCCTGGCACTCACCTTTCCTTCTTACCCTCTCCTGGCACTCACGTGCCCTTCTCACCCTCTCCTGGCACTCACCGTCCTTCCTTACTCTCTCCTACCACAAACCTTCCCTTCTGACCCACTCCTGGCACTCACAGTCCCTCCTTACCCTCTCCTCCTGGTACTCACCTTCCATCTTACCCTCTCCTGACACTCATCTTCCCTCCTAACCCTCGCCTAGCACTCACATTCCCTTCCTACCCTCTCATGGCACTCACCTTCCCTCTTTACCCTCTCCTGGCACTCACCTTTCCTTCTTACCCTCTCCTGGCACTCACGTGCCCTTCTTACCCTCTCCTGGCACTCGCCTTTCCTTCTTACCCTCCCCTGCCACTCACCTTCTCTGCTTACCCTCGCCTAGCACACACCTTCCTTTCTTACCCTCTTCTGGCACTCACCTTCCCACCTTACCCTCTCCCGCCACTCACCTTCCCTTTTTACCCTCTCCTGGCATTCACCGTCCCTCCTTACCCTCTCCTGGCACTCATTCCCCGATTGTCCTCTCCTAACACTCACCTTCCCTCCTACCACTTCTCTTCCCTCCTTACCCGCTCCTGCCACCCACCTTCCCTCCTTACCCTCACCTGTCACTTTCCTTCCCTCCTCCTCCTCATGGCACTCATTCCTTGATTGTCCTCTCCTGCCACTCACCTTCCCTCCTTACCCTCTCCTAACATTCACCTTTCCTTCGTACCCTCTCCTGGCACTCACCTTTCCTCCTTACGCTCTCCTGGCACTCACCTTCCCTCCTTACCCTCTCCTACCACTCACCTTCCCTTCGCACCCTCTCCTGGCACTCATCGTCCTTCCTTACCCTCTCCTACCACACACCTTCCCTTCTTACCCACTCCTGGCACTCACGTGCCCTTCTTACCCTCTCCTGGCACTCGCCTTCCCTTCTTACCCTCCCCTGCCACTCACCTTCCCTGCTTACCCTCGCCTGGCACACTCCCTTCCCTTCTTACCCTCTCCTGGCACTCACTTTCCCACCTTACCCTCTCCCGCCACTCACCTTCCCTTTTTACCCTCTCCTGGCACCCACCGTCCTTCCTTACCCTCTCCAACCACACACGTTCCCTTCTTACCCACTCCAGGCACTCACAGTCCCTCCTTACCCTTTCCTGGTACTCCCCTTTCATCTTACTCTCTCCTGACACTCATCTTCCCTCCTTACCCTCGCCTAGCACTCACCTTCCCTTCCTACCCTCTCATGGCACTCACCTTCCCTCCTTACCCTCTCCTGGCACTCACCTTCCCTTCTTACCCTCTCCTGGTACTCACGTGCCCTTCTTACCCTCTCCTGGCACTCGCCTTCCCTTCTTACCCTCCCCTGCCACTCACCTTCCCTGCTTACCCTCGCCTAGCACACACCTTCCCTTCTTACCTTCTCCTGGCACTCACCTTCCCACCTTACCCTCTCCCGCCACTCACCTTCCCTTTTTACCCTCTCCTGGCATTCACCGTCCCTCCTTACCCTCTCCTGGCACTCACCTTCCCTCCATTCCTTTTCCTGGAACTCACCTTCTCTCCTTACCCTCTCCTGGCACTCACCTTCTCTCCTTACCCTCTCCTGACACTCATTCCCTGATTGTCCTCTCCAAGCACTCACCTTCCCTCCTTACCCTCTCCTGGCACTCACCTTCCCTCCTTACCCTCTCCTGCCACTAACCTTCCATCTTACCCTCTCCTGGCACCCACCTTCCCTCCATATCCACTCCTATCACTCACCTTCCCTTCTCACCCTCTCCTGGCACTCACCTTCCCTCCTTACCCTCCCCTAGCACTCACCTTCCAGCTTACCCTCTCCTGGCACTCATCTTTCCTCCTTACCCTCTCCTAGCACTCACCTTCCCTCCTTACCCTCTCCTGCCACTCGCCTTCCCTTCTTACCCTCTCCTGGCACTCACGTGCCCTTCTTACTCTCTCCTGGCACTCACCTTCCCTTCTTACCCTCTCCTGGCACTCGCCTTCCTATCTTACCCTCCCCTGCCACTCACCTTCTCTGCTTACCCTCGCCTGGCACACACCTTCCCTTCTTACCCTCTTCTGGCACTCACCTTCCCACCTTACCCTCTCCCGCAACTCACCTTCCCTTTTTACCCTCTCCTGGCATTCACCGTCCCTCCTTACCCTCTCCTGGCACTCATTCCCCGATTGTCCTCTCCTAACACTCACCTTCCCTCCTACCACTTCTCTTCCCTCCTTACCCGCTCCTGCCACCCACCTTCCCTCCTTACCCTCACCTGTCACTTCCCTTCCCTCCTCCTCCTCCTGGCACTCATTCCTTGATTGTCCTCTCCTGCCACTCACCTTCCCTCCTTACCCTCTCCTAACATTCACCTTTCCTTCGTACCCTCTCCTGGCACTCACCTTTCCTCCTTACGCTCTCCTGGCACTCACCTTCCCTCCTTACCCTCTCCTACCACTCACCTTCCCTTCTCACCCTCTCCTGGCACTCACCGTCCTTCCTTACCCTCTCCTACCACACACCTTCCCTTCTTACCCACTCCTGGCACTCACGTGCCCTTCTTACCCTCTCCTGGCACTCGCCTTCCCTTCTTACCCTCCCCTGCCACTCACCTTCCCTGCTTACCCTCGCCTGGCACACTCCCTTCCCTTCTTACCCTCTCCTGGCACTCACCTTCCCACCTTACCCTCTCCCGCCACTCACCTTCCCTTTTTACCCTCTCCTGGCACTCACCGTCCTTCCTTACCCTCTCCAACCACACACCTTCCCTTCTTACCCACTCCAGGCACTCACAGTCCCTCCTTACCCTTTCCTGGTACTCCCCTTTCATCTTACTCTCTCCTGACACTCATCTTCCCTCCTTACCCTCGCCTAGCACTCACCTTCCCTTCCTACCCTCTCATGGCACTCACCTTCCCTCCTTACCCTCTCCTGGCACTCACCTTCCCTTCTTACCCTCTCCTGGCACTCACGTGCCCTTCTTACCCTCTCCTGGCACTCGCCTTCCCTTCTTACCCTCCCCTGCCACTCACCTTCCCAGCTTACCCTCGCCTAGCACACACCTTCCCGTCTTACCTTCTCCTGGCACTCACCTTCCCACCTTACCCTCTCCCGCCACTCACCTTCCCTTTTTACCCTCTCCTGGCATTCACCGTCCCTCCTTACCCTCTCCTGGCACTCACCTTCCCTCCATTCCTTTTCCTGGAACCCACCTTCTCTCCTTACCCTCTCCTGGCACTCACCTTCTCTCCTTACCCTCTCTTGACACTCATTCCCTGATTGTCCTCTCCAAACACTCACCTTCCCTCCTTAACCTCTCCTGGCACTCACATTCCCTCCTTACCCTCTCCTGCCACTCACCTTCCATCTTACCCTCTCCTGGCACCCACCTTCCCTCCATATCCTCTCCTATCACTCACCTTCCCTTTTTACCCTCTCCTGGCACTCACCTTCCCTCCTTACCCTCCCCTAGCACTCACCTTCCAGCTTACCCTCTCCTGGCACTCATCTTCCCTCCTTACCCTCTCCTAGCACTCACCTTCCCTCCTTACCCTCTCCTGCCACTCGCCTTCCCTTCTTACCCTCTCATGGCACTCACGTGCCCTTCTTACTCTCTCCTGGCACTCACCTTCCCTCCATTCCTTTTCCTGGCACCCACCTTCTCTCCTTACCCTCTCCTGGTACTCATTCCCTGATTGTCCTCTCCTGTCACGCACCTTACCTCCTTAGCCTCCCCTAGCACTCACCTTCCATCTTACCCTCTCCTGCCACTCACCTTCCATCCTTATACCCTCTCCTGCCACTCACTTTAACTCCTTACCCTCTCCTGCCACTCACCTTCCCTCCTTACCCTCTCCTGCCACTCACCTTCCCTCCTTACCCTCTCATGGCACTCCCATTTCCCGGAAATGCTACGCTGTTGCGGTCTCGTATTCTGTACGTCCTTCGTAACGTTGACGATGGTTACTTTTTATGTTGTTCTCGATATCTTTTATATTTTATTTTAATCGTAAAATGTTTCCCAGATGGCAAGTTAACTAAGTTAACGTTATATGTTAACGTTATTCTAACGTAATTTTGCTCATTGATTTTTGTTAGTTAACGTTTGCATTTTAACGTTAACAGTAAACCATATTAAAACGAATATCAAACTGTAGAGATCGGCCTTCCTGCCGCTGTACACCTTGTTTTAATGCGCATTTCCCGAAAAAGTTGCCCCAGGTTGGTCTTCATTGGCACCAGTGTTGTAGTTGAAGTCATAGGCCTCCGAAAGTTCATCGCCCCCAGGTCGGGGATTGAACTACGGCGGCGAGACTACAAGGCGCGCACTCTAACCATTGCTACCGAAGCCGGCTTTATATTAGACCTGTATCAAATGGTTTGAATAAATATAAAGGCTAACTTAATTTTATGTAATCCCAAGGCTTATCATGTTGTTGTGGAACAATTTATTGTGCCTCCCCTTTCAACAATTCCTGCACACGCTCCTGCAATGGTAAACCTAAAGGTGGTGTGTGTTATAACTCTCTCCACTCTACTTTATCCTTGTAGATTGCCAGCTCCTGCAATGGTAAACCTAAAGGTGGTGTGTGTTATAACTCTCTCCACTGTACTTTATCCTTGTAGATGGCCGGCTCCTGCAATGGTAAACATAAAGGTGGTGTGTGTAATAACTGTCGCCACTGTACTTTATCCTTGTAGATGGCCGGCTCCTTCAATGGTAAACCTAAAGGCTGTGTGTGTTATAACTCTCTCCACTGTACTTTATCCTTGTAGATTGCCGGCTCCTTCAGTGTTAAATCGAAAGGTTGTGTGTGTAATAACTCCCTCCACTGTACTTTATTCTTGTAGATTGCCGGCCCCTGCAATGGTAAACCTAAAGGTGTTTAGTGTTATAACTCTCTCCACTGTACTTTCTCCTTGTAGATTGCCGGCTCGTTTAATGGTAAATCGAAAGGTGGTGTATGTTATAACTCTCTCCACTGTACTTTATCCTTGTAGATTGCCGGCCCCTGCAATGGTAAACCTAAAGGTGTTTAGTGTTATAACTCTCTCCACTGTACTTTCTCCTTGTAGATTGCCGGCTCCTGCAAAGGTAAATCGAAAGGTGGTGTGTGTTATAACTATCTCGACTGTATTTTATCCTTGTAGATTGCCGGCTCGTTTAATGGTAAATCGAAAGGTGGTGTGTGTTATAACTCTCTCCAGCGTACTTTATCCTTGTAGATTGCCTGCCCCTGCAATGGTAAACCTAAAGGTGGTGTGTGTTATAACTCCCTCCACTGTACTTTATCCTTGTAGATTGCCAGCTCATTCAATGGTAAATCGAAAGGTGGTGTGTGTTATAACTCTCTCCACTGTACTTTATCCTTGTAGATTGCCGGCTCGTTTAATGGTAAATCGAAAGGTGGTGTGTGTTATAACACTCTCCACTGTACTTTTCCCTTGTAGATTGCCTGCCCCTGCAATGGTAAACCTAAAGGTGATTAGTGTTATAACTCTCCCCACTGTACTTTCTCCTTGTAGATGGCCGGCTCCTGCAATGGTAAAACTAAAAATGTTGTGTTTTATAACTCTCTGCACTGTACTGTATCCTTGTAGATTGCCGGCTCGTGGTAAACTTAAAGGTGGTGTGTGTTATAATTCTCTCCATTGTACTTTATCCTTGTAGATGAGAGACGAGATGGTGTCGTACAGAGTCATACTTCCACTGGTGTTTGCCGTCACCTTGGTTGCGGCACGGACCACCAGCCAGCAGGATGTGACGTCATGGCCTTACCCTTGCCCTCAGCTGTGTGGTTGCCAAGGCTCCAGCGTCACCTGTAGGGGTGGGGCACACCCTGGAGACATCATCAGGCAGCTGCCTAACACCACGACCACGCTCCGATATTACTTCTCTACGGCCTTGGACCAGAATAACGTGTCTCTCGGCCACCTGACCGCCCTGGAGACACTGGAGCTCTCTCGACAGGACACCGACTATGACAAGTATGGCCTAATTAACTACATCACCAGATCGGACTTCTTTCAAGGGCCCAAAAACCTAACACGGCTCGAGATACACCTCAACTTGCATCAGCTCAATCCCGATATATTTCAGTTCACACCCAACCTCGAGTTTCTGGATCTGTCCGAGACTTATTTTTTAGGCAAAGAGAGAATGTCTCACGTTCTGAACGGGACAAAACACTGGAAAGTGCCTCTTAAGTTCTTACTGATCAACAGCTTCCAGCTACCGAGCGAAATTTTTCCAGATAATGCGATTAATTTTCGCCATGACATACTGATGCACCTCGATCAGGTGCCTTTAACGACCCTGGAGATACGCCGCAATGGCTACTTGGTCTACGAGCCGGGCCTGGTCGAGTTCCTGCCCTCCCTGCAGGTGCTCGACGCCAGGGGCAACATGGGCACTGACACCGGGAGGTTCGCCGACTGCACTACGTTAGATGGCATGCTGCATCCAAACCTACGGACGGTATCCTTCGACGGCAAGCTCGATGACAATTCTCACCGCACGAAGAGGTCATCGTTTCTGCGAAGCCTTGCGCGGGACCGGTGTGTTAGTGATATAAGGGCTTCAGTGGTTAATTCCCTCTTCTCGCCGGTCGATGAAGAGGATCCCATGTGCCGCGCGGTCCAGTGTATGTGCGCCAACTTCACGGCCATCCCGTGCAAGTACGTCCCCCCGTTACGGGAGGTGTGGGTCCCAGCCGATCCCGACTGCTACATGTCCATCCGGGCACCGATGGCGCCCAACATGGAGTCCTTCCAGTACTCTGACCTGGCGACCACCCTGAGCGGCAACATGATGGGCATCGTCGCCAACACGACGATCTGCGTGTCTGAAAACAACAAACTGCGGTACATAGACGCCTCGGGAAACGACTTCGGCCATTCCCTCAACACGGACCTGATTAGCATCAAGGGGCTGACCCACCTAGTCTACTTCAACCTGCAGCACAACAACATCCAGCTGAGGAACGTCAACGCCTTCGCCAGGTACTATGCCAGCCTGCAGACTCTCCTCCTAGGGGGAAACACAGTCTACTTGGAATCGGATTTGGACAGCGTTTTCTTCCGAGATTTGCGTCAGTTGCGCTCGCTGGATCTGCAGCAGTGCGGACTGTCATTCATTCCCGAACAGCAATTCGCCACGCTGTATGACCTGGAGACATTGAACTTGACCGGGAACTCCCTGCGTGATGTCAGCTTTAATCTGACGGCCTTGAAGTCGCTGCAGACTTTGAACCTGAGCCACAATGAGATCGCAACGCTCTCCACGCCAGCGATGCACATGTTGGCGAGCCTGTCGAGGCGGCAGCCGCTTACACTGGACCTGACCAACAACCCGCTCGTGTGTAACTGCACTAACATCGACTTCCTCAACTTCTTGGGAAACGGTTCCGTGCGAGTCCACAACCCGGACAAGGTGATCTGCAACCACACCTTCAACGGACCGACCCCAGTCAGCTCGGTAGACATCGCAGCACTGCGGCAACGATGCTTCCCGTCTCACACGACAACCATTGTGTCATCAGTCCTCAGTCTTGTGGCGCTGGCAGGGATCATCGGCATTAGTTACGCCATCTACCGGCGGCGCTGGTCGTTACGTCTGACGCTGTTTTCGGCTCGTTCCCAGTGGCGCCGCCTGGTTTGGGGGAGGGCGGCGGCCGGGGAGAGCGGACGCCGCTACAAGCACGACGCCTTCATCGTGTACAACGAGCGGGATCGGGCCTGGGTGCACAACACGCTGCGGCCCACGCTGGAAGGCACCCACGGCCTCAAGCTGTGCATCCACTTCCGGGACTTCATCCCGGGCCACGACATCGAGGACACCATCGTGGAGAGCATCAACAACAGCAGGAAGACCCTCATCATCCTCTCGCCCAACTTCCTGCTCGGCAAGTGGACGCACTTCGAGTTCAACATGGCGCGGGAGAAGCTCATCCTGGACGGCCTGGACGTCATCGTGTTCGTCCTGCTGCAGGACATGCCGCTGGCGGGCATGACGCCCAAGCTGGCCCGCCAGCTCCAGAAGAAGACCTACGTGAAGTGGACGGAGGATGAGGCGGGGCAGGCTCTCTTCTGGAAACAGTTGCTGATGTGCCTGAAGGCTGACCCCGCGGAGGACCCTGATCCCTGACACAGCAGTGGACGCCTCCAGTGATGCCTGAAGGCTGACCTCCCGGAGGACCCTGACCCCTGACACAGCAGTGGACGCCTCCGGTGATCCCTGAAGGCTGACCCCCCGGAGGACCCTGATCCCTGACACAGCAGTGGACGCCTCCGGTGATGGCTGAAGGCTGACCCCCCGGAGGACCCTGATCCCTGACACAGCAGTGGACGCCTCCGGTGATGCCTGAAGGCTGACCCTCCGGAGGACCCTGATCCCTGACAAAACAGTGGACGCCTGTGATGATGTGGGACCCTGACCATTATAACGGTAGAAAATGTATTCCAGAAGGCATCTATAGACCAAAGTTTATGTTACCCTAGAAAGAAGACAAGCAAGTTAAGGACAAGTATAATTTTTGTGTTATGGTGTGGAGCAAATGAAATCATAGAGCGCACTAGGCCTATGATAAAGTTGACGACTACTGTACAAAGACGTGTATGGTGACATGGACGATGATATGACGGAGGTTCGCTGGCATTAAACTAAATGCCTACGCGGTCAAAGAACTGACTAGATTACCCCTGAACTGAACAATGTCTTCGTGCCATATACATGTAACGTGCCGAGGGGGTGTCATGTTGTGGCAACTGCGCAGATATACTTGTCTTGGTAGGGGTTGTGGCTTAAAGTCTTCGGTTCAGCATTTTTACTACTTGGTTATCGGTTTCACGGCTTTTCGCATTCAGACCAGTTCGATATTGTAACCAGCAAACATAAAAGATGAAGGAAATGCAAATCTACTGTTCCGGTATTTATTTATAAAGACACTTTAAAGCCTTTGATACAGGATATAAAATAATCCACACTGCACGCCTGATACCAGCCAAAACTATACACTATTCCGGTTACATCCTGCCCCTGCGACCTCTCTCCACTAAAAAATGTGCACTTGATATAACAGCTATCTCACAGCTGTCTCACCATAAAGGATATGGCTGAGAAACCAGACTCTGAAATCGAACTCACTAAAGCCGCGGCTACTGCGGCAAGCTCGTAGCAAGTAGGATCCCTGGAGTCCTTCCTCACTGGTACCTAATAGCACCCTACAATAACTAATAGCACCATACAGTAACTAATAGCCCTTCACAAAACCTCACAGCACCTCACAGAACCTCATAGCAACTAAATAGGCCTTCACAGAATCTCACAGCACCTCACAGTAACTAATAGTACCCTACAGTAACTAATAGGACTTCACAGAACCTCACAGCACCTCACAGAACCTCATAGCACCTCACAGTAACTAATAGGACTTCACAGAACCTCACAGTAACTAATATGACCACACAGCACCTCACAGAACCTCACAGAACCTCATAGCACCTCACAGAACCTCATAGTAACTTATAGCACCTCTGGGACCTCACAGTAACTAATAGGAAAGGAGAGCACCTTGCATATGAAGAACATGACCAAGGAACCAGACCCAGGAATCACACTCACCACAGCCGCGGCTACCGCGGCAAGCTTATAGCAAGTATGATCCCTGGGGTCTGCAGCAACTTCTGTCTCTGTGTCTGTGGCTCTCTCTGTCTGTCCGTGGCTCTCTCTTTCTCGAGGCCTCCCGATGCACCTCTATTTATACCAGCCTGAGCCCCAAGCGTCCCCCAGGCTCTCTCAGCCAATAGGCGATAATCCAATTAACTGTATACCTACGCTTGAAAATATAACTAAACTACGCCTGGCTACACTTCGAAGTACTTGAAAACCTGCTAGATAACCTACATAAACAGATAGCTAAACTATTCATAAAGGTACTAACGTTAAAACCTTTCATCCTCGCTTCTTCTCTCTCTATCCTTTCTCTCTCTCTGTTTCCTCTTCTGGTGGAAGTTTACAAACCCAATCTCACCCACGTCCCCTATCGAGTTACCGTCCTACTTCCTGTCCTGCTACCCTAACTCTCCCTAGCGAGTGCTCTTCTACCTATCCTGACTTACGCTGCCACTATTCGCTAGATGGCGCCACTAAACTTGTAAGTCGGCGCGAAGAGGGGCCTGGCCGTTACATACAGATCACGAAAAGAATTTGATCGCGTTTGGCTCCTCCACAAGCAACAGATCAGCTGGCAAATCGGCTTATCTTCTCTACCGCTCTGTGTTATTGAAGAAATCTTAAGCAACGAGTCTAGACACCTCCTGTGATGCCGGATTTTTAAACCATGTACATGACTAGGGGGAGGAGGGGGGGATAACTACTATATACATCTGGTGTGGGAGGCAGTCGGGGGGCGGGGGGGCGTCATCGCGTAATACCTGAGTGAGCGAACATTTCCTATAAAGAAGATCCCCCTAAAAAGTTACCTTTTTTTCACCGTAAAATTCAGCTCGGTCGGGGTTTTCCGCCCATTTGCGCACATTTCCCGTCGCAAGTTTCAAAATATTCTCTTTATAGGGGTATATTTTTCATCATAAATATCCGCTCTATAGGGGAATCTTTTTCATCATCAATATCCGCTCTATAGCGGTATCTTTTTCATCATAAATATCCGCTCTATAGGGGTATCTTTTTCATCATAAATATCCGCTTTACAGGGGCATCTTTTTTGTCATGAATGTCCGCTCTCTCAGGCATCAAGAGGCACTGGCGGAACCCCCCCACCAGATTTGTATAACAGTGCCCCCGGGACTGATATGCCGAATTCAAGTGTCATTCGTTCTTGTCCGTCAATAGCACTTGTGCTACTGTTTATTGTTGAGGGCCCGCGCGAAAGCTCAGTGGGCTAGAACTCTCGCATTGAGTGCTCTGGTCACCTGAGAGCCTAACGGCACGCGGGTCGGTGGTTCGTGCCCCGCGCTGGCCATGTCAGTGTAATCGCAGGATAAAGAACCCATGTCTTTCTTCGTAAAGAGTAGGGGGTTACCCCCGGGGACATGGCTCCACTCTACCTTCCTTCTCCCATTGACGCGATATGACCAAATTGATTAAAGCGTCCTGCATAACCAACCAACCAACTGTTTCTTGTTGACTTTAATTAACATACCGACGTTAAATAAAACTTTATCTTATCTTATTTTATCTTATCAGACGGCAATGGGTTGTAATAGGTCATTAAAGAGGGATGGTTTGAAGTGGGAAAGAGCTCTAGCATGGGTGATTAATGAGTCGTTGTTGAGTGAGACATTATTGGGTACAGAGACCAGTACGCGTCACCCAGACAGAATACCAGGCGTATCTATGGGTATGACCCACAACGAGGGCCGTCTGGAGGAAGTTACGTCTTGGTGGGCACCCAGGCGGGTATGGTATTATATACAGCGGAATGGATCAGGACGGGACAGTCATGTCGCTTCTTATTAATTAAGTGTTGCTCAATGAGGGGTTATTGGGTGCTGGTCGATGCCTTCACCAGTACACCATTATTTGAATGTAATGTACGTTTGTATTTAATAAATATTGAAACGGAAATCAGTGTACAGACCCACCGCCGCCCAGCCAGAGACAGAGGCGGAGCCCTCAGCTAGTTAGCCAGTCATTGAGTGTCCAGTGGCGGATCCAGCGGGGGGGGGAGCACTGCAGCTTAATCCGCCCCCCTCCACCCCCTGGTCAAGCCGCAGAAGCCCCCTCCAGCCTCCACCCCCACCGACAGCATTAGCCCCCGATAATTGAATTTGATCTGTAATAACCCTATAGATATGAAGCGAATGGTTGGTTTTGAATTACCGTGAGAGGGCTTGGAAGGCGGTGAAAATACAGCGGGCATTGTCTGGCATTCGTTTTACTCTATTGTAGTCCCGCAGCCTTAACTCTATTGTAGTCCCGCAGCCTAGACTCTATTGCAGTTCCGCAGCCTAAACTCTATTGTAGTCCCGCAGCCTAGACTTTATTGTAGTCCCGCAGCCTAGACTTTACTGTAGTCCCGCAGCCTAGACTCTATTGTAGTCCCGCAGCCTACTATATTGTAGTCCCGCAGCCAAGACTCTATTGTAGTCCCGCAGCCTAGACTCTATTGTAGTCCCGCAGCCTAGACTCTATTGTAGTCCCGCAGTCTAGCCTCTATTGTAGTCCCGCAGCCTAGACCCGGCAACATTGTTGCCGTTTCACGCCTTCCAGAAGTGGTTGTCAAGTAGTAGTTCCACGGCTTGTCCCCAGACATCACGTGGAATGCCAGTGGCACGTGTTCCACGGCTTGTCTCCAGACATCACGCGGAATACCAGTGGCACGTGTTCCACGGCTTGTCTCCAGACGTCACGCGGAATGCCAGTGGCACGTGTTCCACGGCTTGTCTCCAGACATCACGCGGAATACCAGTGGCACGTGTTCCACGGCTTGTCTCCAGACATCATGCGGAATGCCAGTGGCACGTGTTCCACGGCTAGTCCCCAGACATCACGTGGAATGCCAGTGGCACGTGTTCCACGGTTTGTCTCCAGACATCACGCGGAATGCCAGTGGCACGTGTTCCACGGTTTGTCTCCGGACATCACGCGGAATGCCAGTGGCACGTGTTCCACGGCTTGTCTCCAGACATCACGCGGAATACCAGTGGCACGTGTTCCACGGCTTGTCTCCAGACATCACGTGGAATGCCAGTGGCACGTGGTCCACGGCTTGTCTCCAGACCTCACGTGGAATGCCAGTGGCACGTGTTCCACGGCTTGTCTCCAGACATCACGTGGAATGCCAGTGGCACGTGTTCCACGGCTTGTCTCCAGACATCACGCGGAATGCCAGTGGCACGTGTTCCACGGCTTGTCTCCAGACATCACGCGGAATGCCAGTGGCACGTGTTCCACGGCTTGTCTCCAGACATCATGCGGAATGTCAGTGGCACGTGTCCCACGGCTTGTCCCCGGACATCACGTGGAATGCCAGTGGCACGTGTTCCACGGCTTGTCCCCAGACATCACGCGGAATGCCAGTGGCACGTGTTCCACGGCTTGTCTCCAGACATCACGTGGAATGCCAGTGGCACGTGTTCCACGGCTTGTCCCCAGACATCACGCGGAATGCCAGTGGCACGTGTTCCACGGCTTGTCTCCAGACGTCACGCGGAATACCAGTGGCACGTGTTCCACGGCTCGTATCCAGACATCACGTGGAATACCAGTGGCACGTGTTCCACGGCTCGTATCCAGACATCACGTGGAATACCAGTGGCACGTGTTCCACGGCTTGTCTCCAGACGTCACGCGGAATACCAGTGGCACGTGTTCCACGGCTTGTCTCCAGACGTCACGCGGAATACCAGTGGCACGTGTTCCACGGCTTGTCTCCAGACGTCACGCGGAATACCAGTGGCACGTGTTCCACGGCTCGTATCCAGACATCACGCGGAATACCAGTGGCACCTGTTCCACGGCTCGTATCCAGACATCACGCGGAATACCAGTGGCACGTGTTCCACGGCTTGTCTCCAGACGTCACGCGGAATACCAGTGGCACGTGTTCCACGGCTCGTATCCAGACATCACGCGGAATACCAGTGGCACGTGTTCCACGGCTTGTATCCAGACATCACGTGGAATACCAGTGGCACGTGTTCCACGGCTTGTCTCCAGACGTCACGCGGAATACCAGTGGCACGTGTTCCACGGCTTGTCTCCAGACATCACGTGGAATGCCAGTGGCACGTGTTCCACGGCTCGTATCCAGACATCACGCGGAATACCAGTGGCACGTGTTCCACGGCTTGTCTCCAGACGTCACGCGGAATACCAGTGGCACGTGTTCCACGGCTCGTATCCAGACATCACGCGGAATACCAGTGGCACGTGTTCCACGGCTTGTATCCAGACATCACGTGGAATACCAGTGGCACGTGTTCCACGGCTTGTCTCCAGACATCACGTGGAATACCAGTGGCACGTGTTCCACGGCTTGTATCCAGACATCACGTGGAATACCAGTGGCACGTGTTCCACGGCTTGTCTCCAGACGTCACGCGGAATACCAGTGGCACGTTTTCCACGGCTTGTCTCCAGACGTCACGCGGAATACCAGTGGCACGTGTTCCACGGCTTGTCCCCAGACATCACGTGGAATGCCAGTGGCACGTGTTCCACGGCTCGTATCCAGACATCACGCGGAATACCAGTGGCACGTGTTCCACGGCTTGTCCCCAGGCATCACGCGGAATACCAGTGGCACGTGTTCCACGGCTCGTATCCAGACATCACGCGGAATACCAGTGGCACGTGTTCCACGGCTCGTATCCAGACATCACGTGGAATACCAGTGGCACGTGTTCCACGGCTCGTATCCAGACATCACGTGGAATGCCAGTGGCACGTGTTCCACGGCTTATCTCCAGACATCACGCGGAATGCCAGTGGCATCCTTGCTGTTCCTCTCGCAGTTTCTAACCATCGTGGTTTGAAAAATAACCATCTTAAAAAAATAATCAAAGACACCCTCTAGTAAATTACATCGAGTAGATTGTGAAAAGCACAAAAAATAAAGGCTATAGACTATTCGGGATTTGTTCAATTTCAAATAAAGAACGGTGAAACAGTGCTTTATTTTAATATTGAACGGAAAAACTGTGCATTATCTAGATAAAGAACAGTTGTTAATATTGACTCTTCAAGTGTCACGGTATAATCAGTCGAGCTGAGCTGAGCGGAGCCGAGTTGGTTGCTGTTGAAAGAACTTGCAAATTTCAAGACAAACAATGGAACGCATAAGTGAATGTTAAGCACCAAAGGGGCGGGGGTTAGATCAGAAATCTCAAAATATATGGAAATTCCGCAGTTATATCCGTCATATCGCTTTTCAGGGGGCGATGTTTTTACGACACTAAGAAGCAATGACTTCCAAAATGTGTACTTCATCCACGCCTTCCCACCCCTACCCTCCCCCCTGGGGCTTCACAATGACGAACCGTTGTTTCCACAATGTGCCTCATGTATTCGTCGGGCAGTGCAATTGACACAATAGTCAATTCCTGTGTCCAAACGTGAGCACATGTCATGCCTTGTTATAACAAATTTATAAGTACGTTAAAGAACTCGCTGTCGTGCTTTCCCCAAATAAACCACTCGACGCTATCGCGTCGCTTTATCGCTTTATCGCTTTATTTTGGCGAATGCCCTCCAGCTCGTTCTTTAACTAGTACTTAAAGCTCACTTGGATAAAAATACCTCTTCACTGAAACTATTAGCGGAGACAAAACCTTATGTTGGGAGCTTGACCCGAAATCGATGCACCAGTTGGAAGCGAAAGCAAACGCTATTTGTTCAGAGGTTTTAAAAGAATGGATTTATGTTAAAAATATAATACGTGGGGAGCATCCTTTTGATGCGCCAATTTGGAATTCTTACTGTTTGAGGAAAAAAACATTTACTCGACTAAAAGCTGAACAATATGTTAAGTGAGGACGGTTCTTATGGATGGAGATTCACGCAAAGAGAGGTCGAAGCCTATGATGTCATGTCTTTAATAATTAAATCAGCTGCCCCACAAAATTAACGAATTAATTATTCAATGTTAACACTGGATGTATACTTCAAATGAAAGTTAATTTATAAGCGACGGGCTAAATGACGATGTCTGTTGCCAAGCAGAGCGCTCTTGGTGACCGCCCACCGGCTGCTGTCATAGTGAGTAGTTGTGACGTCAAACTGTTATAAACATGACGTCACAATGGGAGTTCCTAAGCAACCGAATGATATGACAAGCATGTGCATGGCATTCGTCATCCCGCCAAAGATATTCTTTATGGCAAGATGTATCCACTCGCAATATCTGAATTAATAAATATACGCTCGCATTTTTTAGGTAGCACCTCAGTGGCGGATCTAGGAGGGGGGGGGCGTTAGGGGGGTTGCAACCACCACCCCCCCCCCCCTTGGGAGCCAGAACATACAACATACATGTTAACATACATGTTAAATTCCCAAGTCTCTAGAGAGCAACCCCCCCTCCCCTTTGGGAACCTGAACATACACTGTTAAAGTCGGGTTCTCTAAGCCCCCCCCCCCCAGGTCGCAAGTTTTGCAGAGCGCACACTCCTCGGTGGGAAGTTTCAGAGAGCAACCCCCCCCACCCTTCAAATTCCTAGATCCGCCCTTGCCTATCCATATTAGGAACTTCGCGGATTTTTATAGTTTAATGCATACATTAAGCATTTCCTAGACAATGGAGAGCACAATGCCAAGAGGAGGGGAAGAAACAACCTGGGATAGATAGAATGCATGTTAAGTTTTTAAAGCAGAACGAGAGACTTTGTAATGTTATCTACAAGCTACTCGTGAAAGGGTACTTTTACGAAGACAAGTCAATCGAAATGGGAACAACAGGTCAACCAGAATATTGATGAATACCAATGGCGAACAATTTATAAGTTATCCTTGAGCTCCACTCTGGACGAAAGACTCCTGAGTTTTCAGTTTAATTTTTATATGGTTACCAACTCCCCCTTCTTATTGCGTAAATTAGCTGAATCAGAAAGATACGCCTTATGTAGCCAGAATGACAAAGCCACAGAACATATGTTTTGGGATTGTGTTATATGAAGACAGATATGTTACTTATTGTTACCAAATACCATATATATATTTGCAAGTGGAAAAGAGATACGCCAAAGGTAACTGCTATAATTCGGCTTATCAAATACTATTTCGAGCTAGAGAGCAGAGTGGCAGAAACACCGTGAAGAGCCAGGGAGAGTTTTGAAACCAAGTGGGACCCAATATATGAGTGACACACTGCGCATGCGTTGTGCTATTACGGTCACCGAACTGTTGTCACTATAGTTCCCCAAGCCAAAAGCAGCCGTGGTTTGTCCTGCGTATGAGAGGGCTCGGCGGACGGTGCGATTCATGAGCGTGAGACGTTCTTGCGTGAATTCTTGGTTTTTCATGAGTGCGAGATGGCTTGGCAAACGACATGAAATCATGGCATGGCGTGACCGTGAGAGCTTGGCAGATGTCCGGAAGGGGAGGTCCAGCGTCCATTGTCAATTTTTCACAATTCCCAGCGTCGAATGTTAACTTTTCACGACGTTCCGTCCCGCTTTTTGGCTAAATTCAGTGTCGTTTTTTCAAAAACCTGTGTCGATGTCGCTTTTTCGGATCCTCAGTGTCGGAATTTGGGGGTCAATGTCGATATGAACACTTCACATGCCATAACCGTGAAGGGTATGGCCGACGGTGGATGGCCAGGGCATTCGAGTTACCAGCAATTCATTATCGCTTTACGAGAAAAAAAACCCCGCAATTCCGTAACCGTAAAGGGTTTAATGTGAACCCCTTCCCATCTCCCATTCGGGTAACACAGAGTGACGTATCACTAAAGGTTTCCTTAATAAGTTTTGCCTTAAAGTTTCCTGAACATCCTTAATAAGAAAGTGCCCGCAAGGTACTTTTTTCATATTTAACTCAAACTTTAAAGATAGGTGTTTACATGTGAATGAACTTCCCAGTGAGTTTATAGTGAATTCAAGGTCATCGAGCCCAAAGTATAAATAGGCACAACAGACATTGACACATATTCGAAAAACATGCACAATTTAGTTGTGACAGTTTGGTGGCCATTTACACCGTCACTTCAGCGTTTTTCGGGTGGACATAAGAACATAGTCAAGTAGACGTTCAGACAGTCGGTATTAACAGCTAGTGACAGATACTATAAGTGAACAAGAAATCAACGGGACGTTAACGACGGCAAAGAATATGGCTAACAGGACTGGGGCGACGAGAGGGGCGACCAATCAGGTTGTAGAATGACAGAATCTATTGAGAGATCGGCGGCCATTCCAAAATAAAAAATCGGAGGAGTCAATTTCCCCGTAGACTGGTCATGGGCGAAGGAGCGAGAGGGTATCTCTCTATGACGCGCCCTGGTGCCCAGACTAAGGAGCGAGAGGGTACCGCTCTATGGCGCGCCCTGATGCCCAGACTAAGGAGCGAGAGGGTGCCGCTCTATGGCGCGCCCTGATGCCCAGACTAAGGAGCGAGAGGGTACCGCTCTATGGCGCGCCCTGGTGCCCAGACTAAGGTGCGAAAGGGTACCGCTCTATAGCGCGCCCTGGTGCCCAGGCTAAGGAGCGAGAGGGTACCGCACTATGGCGCGCCCTGGTGCCCAGACTAAGGAGCGAGAAGGTACCGCACTATGGCGCGCCCTGGTGCCCAAACTAAGGAGCGAGAGGGTACCGCTCTATGGCGCGCCCTGGTGCCCAGAATAAGGAGCGAGAGGGTGCCGCTCTATGGCGCGCCCTGGTGCCCAGACTAAGGAGCGAGAAGGTACCGCTCTATGGCGCGCCCTGGTGCCCAGACTAAGGAGCGAGAGGGTACCGCTCTATGGCGCGCCCTGGTGCCCAGACTAAGGAGCGAGAAGGTACCGCTCTATGGCGCGCCCTGGTGCCCAGACTAAGGAGCGAGAGGGTACCGCTCTATAGCGCGCCCTGGTGCCCAGACTAAGGAGCGAGAAGGTACCGCTCTATGGCGCGCCCTGATGCCCAGACTAAGGAGCGAGAGGGTACCGCTCTATGGCGCGCCCTGGTGCCCAGACTAAGGAGCGAGAAGGTACCGCTCTATGGCGCGCCCTGGTGCCCAGACTAAGGAGCGAGAAGGTACCGCACTATGGCGCGCCCTGGTGCCCAGACTAAGGAGCGAGAAGGTACCGCTCTATGGCGCGCCCTGGTGCCCAGACTAAGGAGCGAGAGGGTACCGCTCTATGGCGCGCCCTGGTGCCCAGGCTAAGGAGCGAGAGGGTACCGCACTATGGCGCGCCCTGGTGCCCAGACTAAGGAGCGAGAAGGTACCGCACTATGGCGCGCCCTGGTGCCCAGACTAAGGAGCGAGAAGGTACCGCTCTATGGCGCGCCCTGGTGCCCAGACTAAGGAGCGAGAAGGTACCGCACTATGGCGCGCCCTGGTGCCCAGACTAAGGAGCGAGAAGGTACCGCTCTATGGCGCGCCCTGGTGCCCAGACTAAGGAGCGAGAGGGTACCGCTCTATGGCGCGCCCTGGTGCCCAGACTAAGGAGCGAGAGGGTACCGCACTATGGCGCGCCCTGGTGCCCAGACTAAGGAGCGAGAGAGTACCGCTCTATGGCGCGCCCTGGTGCCCAGACTAAGGAGCGAGAGAGTACCGCTCTATGGCGCGCCCTGGTGCCCAGACTAAGGAGCGAGAGGGTACCGCTCTATGGCGCGCCCTGGTGCCCAGACTAAGGAGCGAGAAGGTACCGCTCTATGGCGCGCCCTGGTGCCCAGACTAAGGAGCGAGAGGGTACCGCACTATGGCGCGCCCTGGTGCCCAGACTAAGGAGCGAGAGAGTACCGCTCTATGGCGCGCCCTGGTGCCCAGACTAAGGAGCGAGAGAGTACCGCTCTATGGCGAGCCCTGGTGCCCAGACTAAGGAGCGAGAGGGTACCGCTCTATGGCGCGCCCTGATGCCCAGACTAAGGAGCGAGAGGGTACCGCTCTATGGCGCGCCCTGGTGCCCAGACTAAGGAGCGAGAGGGTACCGCTCTATGGCGCGCCCTGGTGCCCAGACTAAGGAGCGAGAGGGTACCGCACTATGGCGCGCCCTGGTGCCCAGACTAAGGAGCGAGAGAGTACCGCTCTATGGCGCGCCCTGGTGCCCAGACTAAGGAGCGAGAGGGTACCGCTCTATGGCGCGCCCTGATGCCCAGACTAAGGAGCGAGAGGGTACCGCTCTATGGCGCGCCCTGGTGCCCAGACTAAGGAGCGAGAGAGTACCGCTCTATGGCGCGCCCTGGTGCCCAGACTAAGGAGCGAGAGAGTACCGCTCTATGGCGCGCCCTGGTGCCCAGACTAAGGAGCGAGAGGGTACCGCTCTATGGCGCGCCCTGGTGCCCAGACTAAGGAGCGAGAAGGTACCGCTCTATGGCGCGCCCTGGTGCCCAGACTAAGGAGCGAGAGGGTACCGCACTATGGCGCGCCCTGGTGCCCAGACTAAGGAGCGAGAGAGTACCGCTCTATGGCGCGCCCTGGTGCCCAGACTAAGGAGCGAGAGAGTACCGCTCTATGGCGCGCCCTGGTGCCCAGACTAAGGAGCGAGAGGGTACCGCTCTATGGCGCGCCCTGATGCCCAGACTAAGGAGCGAGAGGGTACCGCTCTATGGCGCGCCCTGGTGCCCAGACTAAAGAGCGAGAGGGTACCGCTCTATGGCGCGCCCTGGTGCCCAGACTAAGGAGCGAGAGGGTACCGCACTATGGCGCGCCCTGGTGCCCAGACTAAGGAGCGAGAGAGTACCGCTCTATGGCGCGCCCTGGTGCCCAGACTAAGGAGCGAGAGGGTACCGCTCTATGGCGCGCCCTGATGCCCAGACTAAGGAGCGAGAGGGTACCGCTCTATGGCGCGCCCTGGTGCCCAGACTAAGGAGCGAAAGGGTACCGCACTATGGCGCGCCCTGGTGCCCAGACTAAGGAGCGAGAGGGTACCGCACTATGGCGCGCCCTGGTGCCCAGACTAAGGAGCGAGAGGGTACCGCTCTATGGCGCGCCCTGGTGCCCAGACTAAGGAGCGAGAGGGTACCGCTCTATGGCGCGCCCTGGTGCCCAGACTAAGGAGCGAGTGGGTACCGCTCTATGGCGCGCCCTGATGCCCAGACTAAGGAGCGAGAGGGTACCGCACTATGGCGCGCCCTGGTGCCCAGACTAAGGAGCGAGAGGGTACCGCTCTATGGCGCGCCCTGGTGCCCAGACTAAGGAGCGAGAGGGTACCGCTCTATGGCGCGCCCTGGTGCCCAAACTAAGGAGCGAGACGGTACCGCTCTATAGCGCGCCCTGGTGCCCAGACTAAGGAGCGAGAGTGTACCGCTCTATGGCGCGCCCTGGTGCCCAGACTAAGGAGCGAGTGGGTACCGCTCTATGGCGCGCCCTGGTGCCCAGACTAAGGAGCGAGAGGGTAACGCTCTATAGCGCGCCCTGATGCCCAGACTAAGGAGCGAGTGGGTACCGCTCTATGGCGCGCCCTGGTGCCCAGACTAAGGAGCGAGAGGGTAACGCTCTATAGCGCGCCCTGATGCCCAGACTAAGGAGCGAGACGGTACCGCTCTATAGCGCGCCCTGGTGCCCAGACTAAGGAGCGAGAGTGTACCGCTCTATGGCGCGCCCTGGTGCCCAAACTAAGGAGCGAGTGGGTACCGCTCTATGGCGCGCCCTGGTGCCCAGACTAAGGAGCGAGTGGGTACCGCTCTATGGCGCGCCCTGGTGCCCAGACTAAGGAGCGAGAGGGTAACGCTCTATAGCGCGCCCTGATGCCCAGACTAAGGAGCGAGACGGTACCGCTCTATAGCGCGCCCTGGTGCCCAGACTAAGGAGCGAGAGTGTACCGCTCTATGGCGCGCCCTGGTGCCCAAACTAAGGAGCGAGTGGGTACCGCTCTATGGCGCGCCCTGGTGCCCAAACTAAGGAGCGAGTGGGTACCGTTCTATGGCGCGCCCTGGTGCCCAGACTAAGGAGCAAGAGGGTACCGCTCTATGGCGCGCCCTGATGTCCAGAATAAGGAGCGAGAGGGTACCGCTCTATGGCGCGCCCTGGTGCCCAAACTAAGGAGCGAGAGTGTACCGCTCTATGGCGCGCCCTGGTGCCCAAACTAAGGAGCGAGTGGGTACCGCTCTATGGCGCGCCCTGATGCCCAGACTAAGGAGCGAGACGGTACCGCTCTATAGCGCGCCCTGGTGCCCAGACTAAGGAGCGAGAGTGTACCGCTCTATGGCGCGCCCTGGTGCCCAAACTAAGGAGCGAGTGGGTACCGCTCTATGGCGCGCCCTGGTGCCCAAACTAAGGAGCGAGTGGGTACCGCTCTATGGCGCGCCCTGGTGCCCAAACTAAGGAGCGAGTGGGTACCGTTCTATGGCGCGCCCTGGTGCCCAGACTAAGGAGCAAGAGGGTACCGCTCTATGGCGCGCCCTGATGTCCAGAATAAGGAGCGAGAGGGTACCGCTCTATGGCGCGCCCTGGTGCCCAAACTAAGGAGCGAGAGGGTACCGCTCTATGGCGCGCCCTGGTGGAGAAATCGTGGATGGCGGTCACCTCTAAATTCAAAATTTTATTGTGTGTCCGCGATTCACTTATCAGGAGGCGATACTCTAATTATATTCAAACCGGAAATGACGCCTACTGTGTGAGCAAAACAAGAGCGCGTGATCGGCCCTGATCTCTCGTTTCACGCGTTTCCCCTAAAGGCTACATCCAATGTGAATAGTTCCCTCCGCGAGATAACTTCCAGTTCCAACGCAATGAAGCGTTAACACTCGCCAATTTAATTTTAAGATGCAAGCTTTCGGGGCAGATTGAGATTACATTATAAAACTATAAAAATCCTCAAGTGCAAGTCATTTAAACTCGCGTCTTAGGTTGTTATACGTGGGCAGCTTACCAATATCTTCTGGGAATGGAGACTAATCTATGGATAAATGTAAACAAGGACATAAAACCCAGCTTTCTTGAGTTGGCTGGCAGGTTTGAATAGGGCAGCTTTAAGAGATCATGTGGCGAGAATAGGGAGAGTCAAAGGTGAAAGAACCATGTCTCCGGCCGTCGCCTCAGTCGAAGCATGAGCTTGTCCTGATATATGGCATCGCCCTCCTTGACCACATCGTCAGCGCTCCTCCCACCTCGACAAATAGCCGAAGGCGCTACCTACCAGCTTAACCCCCCCCCCCCCCCCCACCGCCTACCCCTCACCAGGGACAGGTGATAATGTGTGTCGTTGACGCCAGGCTGGTCGGTCTATCAGCTTAACCCGCCCCCCCCTTCCTACCCTCCACCAGGGATAGGTGTTTATGCGTGTCGTTGACGCCAGACTGGTCGGTCCATCAGCTTAACCCCCCGCCCCTCGTACCCTCCACCAGGGATAGGTGTTTATGTGTGTCGTTGACGCCAGGCTGGTCGGTCCATCACCTTAACCCCCACCCGCCCCCCCTACCCCGCACCAGCGACAAGTGTTTATGTAACGGCCAGGCCTCTTTTTGTGCCGACTTACAAGTTTAGTGGCACCATCTAGCGAATAGCGGCAGCGTAAGTCAGGATAGGTAGAAGAGCACTCGCTAGGGGGAGTTAGCGTAGCAGGACAGGAAGTAGGATGGTAACTCGGTAGGGGGCTTGGGTGACATTGGGTTTGTAAACTTCCGCCAGAAGAGGAAACAGAGAGAAAATTTAGATAAAGAAGAATAGAGGATTAAAGGTTTTTAACGTTAGTATTTTTATGAATAGTTTAGCTCTCTTTTTATGTATGTTATCTAGCAGGTTTCTCAAGTACTTTGAAGTGTACCCAGGCGTGGTTTAGTTCTATTTTCAATTGTAGGTATACAGTTACTTTGATTATTGCCCAATGGCTGAGAGAGCCTGGGGGACGCTTGGGGCTCAGGCTGGTATAAATAGAGGTGCATCGGGAGGCCTCGGGACCCACATAGAGAGCCACAGACACAGAGACAGAAGCTGTGGCAGACTCCAGGGGTCATACTTGCTATAAGCTTGCCACAGTAGCCGCGGCTGTAGTGAGTGTGATTCCTGGGTCTGGTTCCTTGGCCATATTCTTGATATGCAAGGTGCTCTCCCTTCCTATTAGTTGCTGTGAGTTAGTTGAATGGCACCTTGATCAGCACCTGTTACCAGTGGTTACCCAGTGAAACCCGCACCAGGCAAGTAATCGCTGGCTGACCATGCAGATGTGGGTGACTGGCGCACATGTGGTCTTGTTTACCACCAACTTACCTACCCCTGCCTCCCACTGATCTAGTCAGCTGACAAGGGGATGGGGCAAGAGGGGAACAGGAGTTAGAGGGAGGTAAGCAGGGATACATCCCCAATGTACGGGTTGTCTCCTGCATGACAGTATTTACTTCTTCAATGTGTTTCAACGGGACTTCCATTAATCACATGACGTAATAAATGACGTAAAATGTCTGGTGCACACCACGTCACGGGTCGGTGCAAGCCGTCTACTGCGGAGACGTCAGTCATAGCGGTCCCTTGTATGGTCTACATTCCGGCTGTGTTTGGTCCACAGGGCGTTCACGGATCGGTGCAGCCCGTCTATGGCGGAGGCGTCAGTCATAGCGGTACCTTGTATGGTCTACATTCCGGTCGTGTCTGGTGCACACCACGTCACGAGTCGGTGCAGCCCGTCTATGGCGAAGGCGTCAGTCATAGCGGTACCTTGTATGGTCTACATTCCGGTCGTGTCTGGTGCACACCACGTCACGAGTCGGTGCAGCCCGTCTATGGCGGAGGCGTCAGTCATAGCGGTCCCTTGTATGGTCTACATTCCGGTCGTGTCTGGTGCACACCAAATCACAGGTCGGTGCAAGCCGTCTATGGCGGAGGCTTCATTCACAGCGGTCCCTTGTATGGTCTACATTCTGTCCGTGTCTGGTGCACACCACGTCACGGGTCGGTGCAAGCCGTCTACTGCGGAGACGTCAGTCATAGCGGTCCCTTGTATGGTCTACATTCCGCCGTGTCTGGTCCACAGGGCGTCACGGGTCGGTGCAAGCCGTCTATGGCGGAGGCGTCAGTCATAGCGGTCCCTTGTATGGTCTGCATTCCGGTCGTGTCTGGTCCACACCACGTCACGGGTCGGTGCCAGCCGTCTATGGCGGAGGCTTCAGTCATAGCGGTCCCTTGCATGGTCTACATTCCGGTCGTGTCTGGTCCACAGGGCGTCACGGGTCGGTGCAAGCCGTCTACTGCGGAGACGTCAGTCATAGCGGTCCCTTGTATGGTCTACATTCCGCCGTGTCTGGTCCACAGGGCGTCACGGGTCGGTGCAAGCCGTCTATGGCGGAGGCGTCAGTCATAGCGGTCCCTTGTATGGTCTGCATTCCGGTCGTGTCTGGTCCACACCACGTCACGGGTCGGTGCCAGCCGTCTATGGCGGAGGCTTCAGTCATAGCGGTCCCTTGCATGGTCTACATTCCGGTCGTGTCTGGTCCACACCACGTCACGGGTCGGTGCAAGCCGTCTATTGCGGAGGGGTCAGTCATAGCGCTCCCTTGTATGGTCTACATTCCGGTCGTGTCTGGTCCACACCACGTCACGGGTCGGTGCAAGCCGTCTATTGCGGAGGGGTCAGTCATAGCGGTCCCTTGTGTGGTCTACATTCCGGTCGTGTCTGGTGCACACCACGTCACGAGTCGGTGCAGCCCGTCTATGGCGGAGGCGTCAGTCATAGCGGTCCTTGTTTGGTCTACATTCCTGTCGTGTCTGGTCCACACCACGTCACGGGTCGGTGCAAGCCGTCTATTGCGGAGGGGTCAGTCATAGCGATGCCTTGTATGATCTACATTCCGGTCGTGTCTGGTCCACAGGGCGTCACGGGTCGGTGCAGCCCGTCTATGGCGGAGGCGTCAGTCATAGCGGTCCCTTGTGTGGTCTACATTCCGGTCGTGTCTGGTCCACACCATCTCACGAGTCTGTGCAGCCCGTCTATGACGGAGGTGTCAGTCATAGCGGTCCCATGTTTGGTCTTCATTCCGGTCTTGTCTGGTCCACAGAGCGTCACGGGTCGGTGCAGCCCGTCTATGGCGGAGGCGTCAGTCATAGCGGTCCCTTGTGTGGTCTACATTCCGGTCGTGTCTGGTCCACACCATCTCACGGGTCTGTGCAGCCCGTCTATGGCGGAGGTGTCAGTCATAGCGGTCCCTTGTATGGCCTTTTGGCCTTGTGGAGGCGTGGGGGTGTTGAGGCGTGGGGTGTAGAAGTGTAGAGGCTTGTGGTGTAGAGGTGTGGTGTGGAGGTGTGGAGGCCTGGAGGTGTGGAGGTGTGGAGGCGTGGAGGTGTGGAGGTGTGGAGGTGTGGAGGCGTGGAGGTGTGGAGGTGTGAAGGTGTGGAGGTGTGGAGGTGGGGAGGCGTGGAGGTGTAGAGGTGTGAGGAGCGTGGAGGTGTGGAGGTGTGGAGGTGTGGAGGAGTGGCGGCATGGAAGTTTGGAGGTGCAAAGGTGTGGAGGTATGGTGGTGGGAAGAGGTAGAGGTGGGAAGGCGTGGAGATATGGAGATGTGGTGGGCTGGTTGTATATTCAATACACTTTAACCAATTCTTGTCATATCGCGTCAATTGGAAAAGGAAGGAAGAGTTGAGCCATGTCCCCGGGGGGTATCCCCCTACTCTTTGCGAAGAAAGACACGGACCCTGTATCCGGCGACCACAGGGACGTGGCCACAGCGGGACGAGAACCGCACGTGGATCTGTTTGCTGAACCTCCGGCCGATCCCCGCGGCCACGTACCATGAATACGCGCCGCTTGTTGATGCGTGCGATCAATGGCGCAAGTAATTATCTGTTACGTGCGGCGCTTTCCCCGCGACACCGCCCGTCGGCCTGTCAATCACGCCCAGGTAGGCGTGTCATGCTGGAGGACGCCAGAGGAGGGGGGCGGGGCGGGGGGGGGGATCGCCTCACACGAACCACGCCGTCAGCAATATAAAGAAGGAGCGTACAATCGAGTGTTGTCACTGCGCCAGAAGCTAAGGTTCGAGAACAACACTATGATGACTAACGCTGACACTGTTTACTGCAACAGGTGAGGACATATTGCGTAGCGTACGCAGCGGGACAGTTAAAGACTTTCTTATTATTTTATATCATATGTACTATCCAATTGTAATGGGGTCTATCAGTAATTGCTTACCCAATTTGTCCTCATAAAAATCTTGTTATCCGTTTTTTTCTCTCTCTTTTGAGGTGGCCACCATGCCGGCGACTATATGTCATAATGGTGGTCTCCTCGGCCTGGGATTATATTTTGTTCGTTTTGGCTATATGCTGTATTGTATTGTTGTTTTTCCATTCGAAATCAACGATGATTCTCTCTCTCTCTTCCGGTATATTTTATTGTGCGCGTTCACTTGGCCTGATTCCGGAAAGCTGGCGAGTGTATCCATGGTGATACGATCGTTAACCAGTCGCCTGCGCCAAAGTGGACCTGCAGTCCTCTTTATACGGCATATACTCACGTGTTAACGGGTACATCAGTTTTAATCTGTAGCTGAATCATACTTTCTTCTCGGTTCAGCGAGGCCTGATATGACCTTGAGTTGGATTATGTGATGTCACAGAAGTCAATGGAGGTCACGTGGGAGTGTTAATGACATTTGTGATGGCCGGGACATTACATTTGTCGCATCTTACACTAACTGGTCGGATAACTGTCTGCTGTGTGTTTAGTTGATTACTGTCCCATAGTGAACTGCCATACGTGAAATTGTCTTTTTTCTTCAAAACTCATACTGGGTAAAAATCTGGATCAGTGGTCTCTCCTTTGGGGGGTGGGGGGGCAAGGGGGGTCGTGTTCCCAAGTCACGAAGAATGCATTTCTTTATTCCCAGGTCACGATGAATTAAAAGGAAAAGTCCTCGTATACAATGGAAGAGGCGGATTCATGATATAAATTGGCCAGTTCCCAATTTACGGTTATTACATATTAAGATTCCCAGTTCACGATTAAAGAAAATCCTCGATCACGGTGGTCGGCTAATATGCCATTCCCAGTTCACGGTGAAATGAAAAGCACATTCCCGAGGAACGGAAATACCTCTTGCCCCCTCCCTCCTTTAACTGTCGAGGTTAGGAGTAAATACAAAGAAACGTTTCGTGTTAGAAGATTGTGAAATATCTCTTTCTGGCAGATAAGTAAAGATTATTATAAGTGTATACCTTTACCTTTGATCTGAATTTTTTCCCAAATTGATAGTCCACTTGTTGAACATGTTTACTCTTGGTGTACTGTCCGTGTCCGGGAATGTAGTTCCTCCTGTAAGCCTCTCTTCGGATATCATCATTAGACCCACTGTTGTAAGAACCACCGTGTAAAGACCCAGAGTGTTAAGACCCACAGTTTTAAGACCCTGTGTTAAGGACCAGTTTTAAGACCCACAGTGTTAAGGCCCACCGTTATAAGACCCACAGGTTCAAGACCCAGTGTTAAGGCCAACAGTTTTAAGACCTACAGTGTTAAGGCCCACCGTTATAAGACCCACAGTTTTAAGACCCAGTGTTAAGGCCAACAGTTTTAAGACCTACAGTTTTAAGTCCCAGTGTTAAAGCCCACCGTTTTAAGACCCACAGTTTTAAGTTCCAGTGTTAAAGCCCACAGTTTTAAGACCCACAATTTCAAGACCCACAGTTTTAATACCCACAATGTTAAGTTTAAAAGGGAAAGCCAAGACCAGCGATGAAGTTTTTTTGTAATTATTCTGATAACGGAGTAATCATCGAATGAACGCTAACCACTGCCCAAGTCATGAAGGTAGCATAGTGCAGTTTAGCCCTGGTACATGCCTCTCTTACCACGCCCGTAAACGGAGCAAGGGTGAGAGCCATGCCGTTCACCAGGCCTAAAATTAGAAATCGCGGACCGGTGGCTCAAGTTGAAGGTCCTAACAGAATAAATATGCAGTGCCTACCCGTCAAGTTGCTCCATTAGATTCCTGAAGCTTTCATGACTTTCGTCGGACAGTCATTTCTTTGGTTGGTAGTGTATTTTCTTGTAATCCGGGCGATTTCTGTCACCTCTCGCTTCGTTTTGAATGTTCCGCCAACAAACGCCGCCTGGCAGCGAGTGCTCACGCTAAGTTTGTTTACTTCCGGCGAGCGGCGGAGCATTCAAAACGAAGCGAGAGAGGACCTTCAACTTGAGCCACCGGTCCACGATTTCTAATTTTAGGCCTGGTGAACGGCATGGCTCTCACCCTTGCTCCGTTTACGGGCGTGGTAAGAGAGGCATGTACCAGGGCTAAGTGCAGCTGATGATGATGTCACGGTAGCGGTCCGATATTTTCCACCTGGCGCGCCCGCTGTTGCACCCCGTCACCAGGCCTCAATTATTTGACTCGTGAGTTCAAAAACAACTCACCCGCCGCCAATCGTATTAGCTTAGGGTGTTAGGATACATGGTTTATGGTATCACAATTAAGTGTATGGGCTGGATCGTGTAACGTGAGAACACAATACATATCACAAGTGAAACGGTGCGATCTCTCAACCGGTGACATCCCCGACTCGGCACCTACCCCCCCACCCCCCCTCCACACACACACAGATACCATTCTGAACCCACCGCAACCCAGCCATTAGTTTAATGTTCCTGTTGTGCTCTTGTATTTAATACTTTGTCACACGATATTTAAAGTTCTTTTTTTAAGTTAAAGTTAAGCATGGACAGCACAAGGCAACATTTGGGATGACATTCACTATTGATGACGCACTTCCTGTTTTAGGTAGCTCTCGTGTAAATCTCCTTTAGGTGTCATACCAATATATCTAAGAATATAACATCCCCTCCTCTTGAAAGATAGATTGCCGATATATATAGTTTAGAAGGACGTAACTTATAAGCGAAGCTTGTCAGAGCTTCTTTTTGATCAATTTGCTAAATTCAAAATGCAAAATAATGTTGAAGAAAACAGATCAATATTACTTGATCAATTAATGATATAGTGACACGTTCAAGGGAACTTATATCTACATTGTCAATATATGCCAGTCTTTGTGGAGCTTTGATAACTCGTCCGGAGCGGGTCATCAATGGGACTGTTCGGAAGCGTGGGTTCGAATCCCACCGCTGCCACCATGTTGTGCTCCTGTATTTATTCAAAATACTTCGTCACACGATATTTATTGTTCATTTCTTTAGTTAAACATGGACAGCACAAGGAAACATTTGATCAGGGCTAGTTTAGCCAAGTGAAACGCATACTTCAATATTCATGAGCAATGTCACTCGCAGTCCCGTCGACCCGAACAGCGCTCCCAACAGCGACCCCAACAGCGACCCCAACAGCGACCCCAACAGCGACCCCAACAGCGCATTTAAGGGTATTTCCCGACAGGCACTTCCCGAGGAGACGGTTACTGTCCGTCGCTGCAAATCATTTAACTGTTTTCAACAGATTTTATTCATAAAATGAATGCCTTGGTATGCCACAGTTCACAGTGTAACGCGTGCACAACAAGCCAGAAGCGCCCGTCAACTTATTTGTTACCAGTCGGCCAAACAGCGCTGAGTCAGTGAGTGTCACTGGGCGCATTTCTTTGGGCCAGGTTCGGTATCCCGCCCGGGCCCGCAACACGTGACAGGGAACTTCTGAGTTTGCCGATAGGGATATGCCTATTCCAATGAAATGCACACACCGTTCACATCCGGTGCACATTAAGGCACTGGAACCAACCTACTCTCATCACCTTTCAATCAGCCGCCATCTTTTCCAGAATGCCCCGTGCTGTTTAGAACGGGGCATATCGGCATACCGTATGCATGCGCGCGCACCCATACCCGGGTCCTAGGCCTGACGCATGGCCCTCACGACCTCAACCTGTCACAGCGTCAGCCGCCGTAGTGTCTTAGCCCTAGGCCTGACGCATGGCCTTCACGACCTCAACCTGTCACAGCGTCAGCCTCCGTAGTGTCTTAGGCCTAGGCCTGACGCATGGCCCTCACGACCTCAACCTGTCACAGCGTCAGCCGCCGTAGTGTCTTAGCCCTAGGCCTGACGCATGGCCTTCACGACCTCAACCTGTCACAGCGTCAGCCTCCGTAGTGTCTTAGGCCTAGGCCTGACGCATGGCCCTCACGACCTCAACCTGTCACAGCGTCAGCCGCCGTAGTGTCTTAGGCCTAGGCCTGACGCATGGGCCCTCACGACCTCAACCTGTCACAGCGTCAGCCGCCGTAGTGTCTTAGCCCTAGGCCTGACGCATGGCCTTCACGACCTCAACCTGTCACAGCGTCAGCCGCCGTAGTTTCTTAGACCTAGGCCTGACGCATGGCCCTCACCTCAACCGTAACGTAAAGTAAAAAACACACTATCGCACACTACCGTTCGCGGTGTGGAGCCCCTTTTTAGCAGTGGACTCCCCAGAAAGCCCTCCCCCACCCCGTCTCTATAGTCAAGTCGCTGGTAGAACCAAACAACTGCTCCCACGACCTCTTGTCATAGGGGGGAGGGGGTAGTGGGGTAGCGTCTGTCATCTGTCATCGACGGGTGTGAATAGTACAGGCTTAGGCGGCTTTTTTCAGAGAAATTGATTTACATAAATCGTGTAATGCTGCTGACTAGGCCCGCTTGGGTAATATAAGAAATATCGCAAGTGAATTTTTTATAAATCTTGTTAGTGGGTTGGGGCATCAATTACGTTGACAACTTGACAACTAACATTTTGGCTGGTAAAAAAAGAGTTCAGCGTACATGAACGATATGGCGCCACCTGATCAGGTTTTCACATTTTGAGCCCGCAATTTACAATTCTATAAAGAAAAGTAGTTCTTAATGTCAAATAAAATTGTGAGCCCTAATATTTTTGTCTAAACTTCCTGACAAAAAGGGCCTTCTTGTGCTGGGCAGACATTACACGAGTGCCCGCCAAATTGAAAATCTGCCCACCAAAAACTAAACTGCCTGCCCATATGGCGGGCAAGGGGGTCTCTTTTTTTCAAAGTAGTAGACTTCAAATGAGTCGACTATAAATGGCATGAAGATCGATGGCTAAATTCATATATTATTATATATAATTTCTTAGGTCTAATACACTTCCCATTTCCGATACTTCTAAACTATAACAATGAATCAATCATTAAAGTAGCATTTAAAAGAATTTACAAATGCAATATTTAATGAAATGCAGGACCAGCATACAAATACATTTATATCATAAGCCTTAATTGTTATGGATCTGCTGTGTCCCTGATGCATAGCCCTCACAACCTCAACCCTAACGGGTTTGTCCCACCGTGTTGTCACAAGGGTCAAGTTTATTGGGCTATAGTCTAGATCATGACAGATCTGTTAGAAGATATATCTATGTCCATAATTATAGTATAGCTCATAGATACCAGGATAGCCAGTAACTGTAGTGAGCTTACCAGTATTGGCATAAGTGTCCCCCGCTGCCCCCCCCCCCCTAACTCCCTAACTTGGCCTAAGCCACGCACTGATGCAGCTTCAGCTTCTCTGGACACTCAATGACCAGTCTAGCCTATACCATACTATAGTAAAGGGTAGACTATACTGCTATAAGAGGACCATGCTGGTGGGGTCCGGTACTTAATTGTCACAAAGTGACTTGACATTATGTAGGTAAACTTAATATGACGCACCATTTCCGGCCTTTGGGATGTACGTATAATTTGCAAGAAACCGAAAGGCAGTCTCCATTTCGCATGTTCTGACCGCTGCGAGCGCCTCTTCTGCGCTGGCGAACGATCGCGTTCCTGACAACGCCATGTTCCTTCGTGTGAACTGCCAAGTCGTGAAATACCCTGAAATGCTAAAATAGCGTGGTTGGGGTCGACTGGACTGCAATTGACGTTGCTCATGAATATTTAAGTGTACGTTTCACTGGGCTAAACTAGCCCTGACCGCAACATTTGGGATGACATTCACTATAGGGCTAATATGGATATGTGCTACCTAAAAAATGCGAGCGTATATTGATTAATTCAGACATTCCGAGGGGATACATCTAGATTAATATTCACAATTAATCTCACTTGGGCTTGCCATAAAGAATATTTTTGGCGGGATGACGTATACCATGCACGTGGTTATGGCATATCATCCGGTTGCTTAGGAACTCCCATTGTGACGTCATGTTTATAACATTTTGACGTCACAACTACTCACTATGACAGCAGCCGATGGGCGGTCACCAAGAGCGCTCTGCTTAGCAACAGACATTTAGCGCGTCGCTTATAAATTAACTTTAACTTGAAACCTAGATCTACATCTACATTGAATAACTTATTCCTTAACTTTGTGGGCCAGCTGATTTAATTATTAAAGACATGACATAATAGGCTTCAACCTCTCTTTGCTTGAATATATTTATGTATAGCTGATATTTATTCCTAATCCGAAAACGTCTCATGGGGGCTGTTACGCGAAATTAAAGTCCTAAGCCTATGCTTGAAATGGACATTGAATATGCATGCATGTTACCTTAAGAGCTCGCTTGCGCTCGCTATAAAATATCGTTCGCCAAGACTTCAGGTTAACTTATTTGGGAACAAACACAGCACGTGTTCGGAACGAGTTTAGAATGTCTGCGCACACTGGTATCCTGACTATCTGTGACGTAGGCGTGACGTATATGTTACACGAAGACAGAGACGGGGAACCAGGCTACCTGCACAAGAGCCAGGCGCCTATTTAAGAATAGCTGCACAAAACGGATAGACGACATATTTTTCATTCATTTGCGTCATCACACTGACGAAGATTTGCTACGCGGGACAACACGGCTGAAAGGCAAACGTATTTTTGCATCCTTTACCATATGGCTTAATGACGCATCCGTGTGTTGTTACTCCAGGCACTGCACATTTTTGACAGCGGAATGCTTAAGTCGAGCACTTGCTCTCGCCATTTTGTTACAGCTGCCCCAAAGGATCAACTGAAAATGTCTCTGCCAGCTCCTTTTAATCGTTAGTTCCAACAGATAATATTTAAAGTGGCGTAAGCTTTCTATTTCTGGTACTAAACCGGTTACCTTAAGGTCTGTACAGCCGGCCTCCACTCAGAGATCTAGTATACCTCAGGTTATATAGATATCTAGGAATACTTGTCCCCTTGATTTACTTTACCCCAAATAGCTTGTGAGCTTGTTGAGGTGGGCGTTGATGCGTGTATTTCTATCAGGGACCTCGTTCATCCAATAAAGTCCATGCAAATAAAGAAAAGACCTCTCAGCGTCACGTCACCGAGGTCCGTTTTGTAGAGGGTCTTTGGTCCAGTAAGTTTTGTTTATAAGTGCAAGTTCTTTATATGGCAGGGGTGGTGGTGTGGGAGTCACTGGGGGGGAGGGTGGTGGGGGTGGGGGGGGGGCATGTCTATGCATGTCCGTAAGCACCAAGCACAACAGACCTTTTTCTCTGAATGTTGTCATAGGGCGACGAAGGTTTTAGGAAAAAATGCATTTTTCGTGCGTAACATATTATGTACAATTTTGGCCAAAACTTAGTTTTGGTGTAAGTTTTATCTAAGTTTGCGAACGCGTATTCTGCAAACATCGAACTTAAGCTAAGATCTCACTTGAGAACCTTTAAAAACTTCAAGGTGACTTCAGTTTTGATGTTTGACAAGATAGACCGCATTCATGCATATTGGCGTCGCAGTATCAGGCGTGATGCGAGTTTTAACGTTGAGAGCCGTACCAGTCAGATTGAACCCGCCTGAACCCGCTTCAAATATAGGGGGGCGAAAAAGAAACATTCGCGAGAGATTTATTTGGATCGCGCTTCATTAGCAGGGGCGGATCTATGAATTTGGAAACAGAGCGGGGGGGGGGGCTCTCCGCTCTCTAAAAAATTCGACGGGAAGGGGAGGGGTTCCGCCTCAGTTGGCTTTGATTTTGCGAGGGGAAATCGGCAATAAGCAATAATGGTCAGTGAAAAATTTCGTCTTGAACACTCATTGCTTGAGTGGGGGTGGGTTAAAGAACCCCTTCTGGATTCGCCACTGGGTTGTATCTTCAACATGTCAATTTGCGAAGCCCGACTTGTAGTTGCCAAGGGGGGGGGGGGGGGCGCGCAATCCCCCTAACCCCCCATCCGTCTCTAGATCCGCCCCTGATTAAGCCTTTGCTCTTGTACCAGATTTTGATCGCACCGTTTGAACGGCATTATGCGCGCGGTCGGTAGGGCTCTAGGGAGGAGGGGGTTCCGGGAGTCCGGGGGTCTCTTTTTGAGGAAGAAATTCATTTTACAATGCAAAATCTGACCCCCACCCCGAATCCCCCGTTCGTCAAAATATGTGAATTAGTGGAACCCCGCCCCGGTTAAAACAAATTGTCAAAACTCCCGTCACGTTTCAACAACAGGTTACTGCTTTTATTCCATGATATATCTCAGTAACAGCGCATTCATCAAAGTAGCGCGAATGACGATACATAGCAGGGTATATATTCAATCGTATGTCTTCAAGTGTATCGGAATTGGTTTGAAACTATAAGATAAGGCAACATTTTAGTTCTATTCTGGTAACCGCTTTCTCAACACATTTTCGTCTTACAGTTTATATTAGGACTGCGTGATATAATGAGACTATAAGTTAGCGTCAGGTATACGGCTTTGGTTCTGGCTAGACACGAAAGAAACGTGGACCGTGACGGCGCGAGTATACCATGGTGACAGCCCACAGACGGCTCTGTCCCCGGTGTTTGTGCGTCAGTCACACACCCTTGATTCATGGGCCTGTCCTGGGACGGGGTACAGGTGCCCCCCCCCCCGCCCCCCTTAAGTACATCAACGCAATAGGGACACTCTGTATCTGCAAAACATCAGCAGTGTCAAAGACATTATATCAGCGAATAAAGATCTTTTCAAAGAGGAACCAGGGACTCTCCCCGGTACAGTCCACCTCACAATAGATGACTCAAAACAGCCAACCACAATATCATCATACAGGGTCCCAGTGAGTTTGAAGAACAAAGCGGAAGCTGAACTGAAACAGCTTGAGGAAAAAGATGTAATCGCCAAAGTGGACAAACCGACAGAATGGGTCACTGCCGGAATGTGCTACGGACCATGCTCAGTGCCGGCATTGACTTCAGGCCATTGACCGCAACCCACCGGACAACATCCGCTTTCTGAAATAACTTTCAAAGAGTCGACTGACTTTTTGTATTTTATTAAGACGAAATATCAATATTTCGTCTTATGTCACTCGGGCTAGGTTTTTTAGCCACTTCACTCCCTGAAGTTTGTATGTTTCTTTCGTACCCTCTACTGTCCTAACGACAACAGCTATCGTTCACCAACTTTTATGGAAATGTGGCATGTCCGAGCCTCTACAATTTTCAAGTGACGGACGTCCCAATGTCAAAGGTCAAAGGTTAATGCCATCCAATTAAAGGAAAAACGTAAAAGTACTATTTCTTGCTTAATATTTGTCCTGAAGAGATGCGACTAACGTCAAAATGTTCCACTGATTAGGGGACACAACTTTAACATGGACCATTTTTTGCGCGTAGGAAGAAGTTTCGCGCAAAATGACGTAGTTCACCTTGGCCTTATGTTCAAAGTAGATGCACATTGTTTTCCCACTTTGACTTTCTCAATCATCGTCAATCTCCAATGATGTATTAAGAAAGTCGGTATGACCCATTCCCCGAAGAAAAATTCGCCGTCAATAACGTCACATGACGCTAACAAAATGAAATATTTAAATACGAAGTAAATTCACTGTTTAATGAAGAGAGATCGGATTCGGGTCACAGAACGTCTCAATTTTCCGCCTAGTTGTTTCTTAGTTAAGAAAAGATACTTTCTATTTTACTTTTCCCGCTAGAGGGCCAAACATTTCTTATGGAGATTCTCATGTTAAAGTCAGCCTGGGTCCAGACCGCGCGAGCTGGGGAGGGCAGTGAGTGAGCGGTTCGCGATAAGGCACCGTATTGTTGATATATTGTGACGAGATATATTGGGAAAGGCAGGAGGGAGGGGGGCACAGTCGTGGGAAGGGAGAACAGGAACCAGGAATGAATCGCCCCACCAGCCGCCCACCAGCCTCACGGACTCCTGTCCCTCCTCTCCACTTCCATCCACCAGGCTCCTGCAGTCATCCCTCCCACCTTCTTCACCCTCAGTCGTCAGAATCATACACTACAGCGCTGGTAGAGGGGGTGAGTTGGCTGGTGGCGGAATCCAGGCTGCTCAAAATCCACAGTCAACCAGGTGGTATCTTTCAAGGCGACGCAGCCACGCACCGCGGTCGCCTATATACTGTGGCCCATAGGTACAACGGTTGCGCTGAGGGTATTGCTCCGCTCAGCGAGGTGAAATGTCAATACTCCTCCGGTCAGGCCCATGGTACCTGGTATGTTAGAGTACATATGGATGACATGGTATTCCATTGCTGGACTCATTTAACGAATAATTGCGTGAAACTGCAATCTGCCGATCTGTAATCTGCCGATCTGCAATCTGCCGATCTGCCATCTACCGATCTGCCATCTGCCGATCTGCCATCTGCCGATCTGCCATCTGCCGATCTGCAATTTGCAATCTGCCGATCTGCAATCACCCTGTCCCCTTCATGACAATACTCCCTCGATCAGCCTCATGCCTCATACCCCCCCCCCCCCGCCCCCCAAGGCTATGCTCCCTCGATCAGCTCCACGCCCTCTCCTCCCTCATGGCAATACTCCCTCGGTCAGCCCCATGCCCCCTGCCTCCCATGACAATACTCCCTCGGTCAGCCCGATACCCCCACCCCAAAAAAAACAATGCTACCTCGGTCAGCCCCACGTCCCCTCCCCACATGACAATACTCCCTCGATCAGCCCCATGCTTCATCCCCCCCCCCCTCCCCCAAGTCTATACTCCCTGGGTCAGCCCGACGCCTCCTCCCTCCTCATGACAATACTCCCTCGGTCAGCCCGACGCCTTCTCCCTCTTCATGACAATACTTCCTCGGTCAGCCCCATGCCCCCTCCCTCCACATGACAATACTTCCTCGGTCAGCCCCATGCCCCCTCCTCCGATGACAATACTCCCTCGACCAGCCCCCTGCCGCCCCCCCCCCCCAAAAAAACAAAAAAACAATACACCCTCGGTCAGCCCCATGCCCCCTCCCTCCACATGACAATACTTCCTCGGTCAGCCCCATGCCCCCTGCCCCCCATGACAATACTCTCTCGGGCAGCCCGATGCCGCAGCCCCCCCCCCCCTAAAAAAACAATACTACCTCGGTCAGCCCCATGCCCACTCCCCACATGACAATACTCCCTCGGTCAGCCCTATGCCCCCTCCCCATATGACAATACTCCCTCGATCAGCCCCATGCTTCATCTCGCCCCCCCCCCACCCCTCCCCCAAAGCTAAACCCCCTGGGCCAGCCCCATGCCCTCTTTCTTCATGACAATACTCCCTCGGTCTGCCCCATGTCCCCCATCCCCAAGACAATACACCCTCGGTCAGCCCCATGCCCCCTTTCCCCCGAGACAATACTCCCTCGGTCAGCCCCATGCCCCCTTCCCACATGACGATACTCCCTCGGTCAGCCCCATGCCCCCTGCCCCCCAAGACAATACTCCTTCGGTCAACCCCATGCCCCCGCCCCCCTAACACAATGCTTCCTCGGTCAGCCTGGGCTAGGAGCTTGGGCTAACGGTTTAAGCTAGCGGCCTGGCCTAGCAGCCTGGGCAAAGCTGCCTGGGCTAGGGGCTTGGACTAGCGGCCTGAGGTAGCGGCCTTGGCAAGGTCTAGATTGGCGCTCTGGCTAGCGGCCTGGGTTAGCATACTGAGCTAAACCTGGGTTAGCATACTGGGGTAAACCTGTGCTAGCGGTCTAGGCTAGCAACCTAGGGTAGCTTACGGGGGTAGCGGGATAGGCCTGGTTTAGGGGCCTCGGCTGGTGCCCTGGGCCAGCGGCATGGGCTAGTAGCCAGGGCCAGAGCTAGCTTCCTGAGCTAGCTCAGGCCCCTGAATGAAAAAAAAGAACACATTTCTTGTGGATCTAGGAGCAACGCCTCCGCCGTTTTCCGATATGACGAACCAGGCCAGCAAAAATACTGAATGTCTTGAAAACAAGAGGGATAGAACTATTATTTTAATACCTGTACATATTTTTTCGGGGTCGCTGAATTCGAACGAAAATAATTATTGAATATCCTGTTGCAACGTGTTTTTTTTCAAAATGGCGGACAAGATCACGAAAATACTCAATATTTTGAACATTAACACTGATGATTTTTTTGTTTATGTATACTTTTTGGGGAATAAAGAAGTGCTATTGTGTAAGTTAGGGCAACGCGTCTGCCATTTTTCCAAGATGGCGGACACGGTCTGTAACAGTACACAACATCTCCAAAACAAAGTGGGATCACTCTATTTAGGTCTATGTATTGGTTTTCGTGGTCAAAGAATTCAACAACTTGTCTTCAAGAGCAAGGCGTCTTTAGTTTGCCATAATGACGGCTATTTCAACAATAATACACAATATCTGGAAATCTAAAAGGTGCAGGGGCGTCATTGTGAGGATAACCATATGTACCGTGGTCACAGATTTACAAACAATAGGTTACAGATTTCGAGATCTATGATCATTTCGCTCGTATCTCGTAGCTTTGCTCGCAAAAATGCGTGTCAAGTTTGCAACGGAAACCTGAAAGACTTACTCTCTCATTGAGAATCATCCGCGCCCGCCATCACTACGAGTAAATGTAATGGGGTGACTACAAGTAGAACGCCATCCCAAGCAATTGGAGAAACTCTCTGGTGACAAGGCAGAACCTTCTGAGTGAGAATGTTTAGGCTATAGATACAGGGTTTAGGCTACAGATAAACAAGTCATCCATAATGGTTCATGTGGCATACTTCGAACCGGAAAAGCTATGGATAGACATCAGAATAACAGTTTTATCACTGTCAGTTTCCAGGATACTATGGAAATGGCCGCCATAGACGTCAGGTGTCAAATCTGATTTGAAACTATAGCTCAATTTGATTAGCCATGGTGGAATTTCGAACATGTGTGCCAAATTCATGTTCTTACCACAACATGGACGATTGTTTCGCATGTGCGCGGGACTATCAGCTATTATACGGTAGGGTGGCTTCCGGTGTATTTTACGTCACACGTCGGCTTGAGAGACACCTTATGGCGAGGGGGCTAAGTGTGCCTCAACGTCATAGCTAACGTGCTCCTACGAAAGATTGGGCCTGTTTGATGTTCAGCTAATTTGGCAATAGCTAACATCAGCCATAAGTTCATGAGTTCACCCATGAGTTCATAAGTAGGTATATTTAACAAAATAGAAGCCATCGCGAATGTTGTCGTGACCGACAAATGACGTCATGTGAAGTCACGAAGACATAAAAATAAAAGGTACGAAAGTACCGTTAATAATGCTTCAAGAAAAGCGCTCTTGACTTCAAACTGGATGTTCATTTAAAGCTCCGCCTACAGTGTCCACACTGCCTGTCGAAGGCAGTATTTAGCTCAAATTGCGCTTAAAAGGCTCTTTAGCCGAAATTGGCCCTGACGACTCGTAACGTCGCCATTGTTACAGCTTTCAAAAGTACTTATTTATTTTCGTCCTTGACCTATGGTCTAATATCGCTTGTTATTTTGCTTATTGGACGGCCGTTGACTTGCATTGGATTTTATGATTTTGGCGTTGACTTCACAATGGATGTTGATAATGTTTGTTAATTGACAGGCGTAGCGTGTGATAATGTAGTTTTATATTGTACAATTAGCGCATTTTTCATTTCTTATGTCCCCACGGGATTTTTTCTACTTAACTTTCGTGCGCACGATACGTGTTTTTTTTTGTCCGAATAATTTGGACGACGCTTGCCGTGTAGAGGTCCTGCGCTGTATGGCCGCCCAGCCTGGACTCCTTGGCGCAAAGCACGGTATATGGGTAACGGGGTCGGTCCCTGGTGCGGCCAATACATGCCCGTGGTGTTCTTTGTGCCCTGGCTAAGGGAGAGTATGTCTGGCTCCACCGAGTAATTGCTTCGCATTATTTAAAGCAACGCCAGCTCTGCACCCTCGTAACGCCGGGTACGTAGAATTACTGCGTTTGCTAGCGCGTTTTTTTTTTTGTATTCCGCTTGGCCATGGAGGTCACCCACCGCCAGCGAACTAATGTTCATGCGTCATGTTAGATGTGTCAGTGTATTAGTTTGCAACCTGTCATTAGGCGTTTGTTTTGTTGACCCTGGAAACAACGAGAGAGATAGTTGGTCCATTCATCTATCACTGACTGTCACTGAGGGATTATGAATAATCAGATGATGTTCTAATTCTCGCTCGATCCCCGCTTGTGGCCTCTAGTAGTCCACATAGCAGCTTATCTCCCCGTTCCAGGCGGGTTGCAGTTGGCACTATCTCGCACCAGCCCCCGACCCCGCCTGCTGCTGTCAGTGTCAGGGTCAGTTTGCGGTCTCTACCCCGTCTCACTACCCACCTATACACTCCACACGTTTGGGTGGCGGTGGCTGGGGTTACGCTGGAATGGGAGTGCTAGTGGAGGATATGGCCGGCCGCCTCTCACTCGCGACGGTCTTATCTGTTACGCGCAGGCCTGCTTATGCCGCTGTCATCATGTTGCAGATTCTGCGATGTTAATTGATGCTTGGAAAACATGATTCTGTTTACGGTTGATTGTAAAATATTGTCATAATGTAGTTTTCACACACTCAAGAAACGTCACTATAATGAACAACTAGATTATCGAGCATGCTGTAGGCCCGATAAGTTTCTCAAACTTGTATTTTGTCTTTATAATCAATGTACCCAGATAACGGGCCAGACCAAGTTCTTGTAGTTTGATGTGCTGTATGAATTAGATTTGTTTAACTCTTTTGAAGCCTCGTGTATTGCCTGGTGTGTGGTGATGTAGGAGCGGGGAGGCCCCGTGTTAAGAAGGGGGGAGTTTGTAGTATCCGTGCGTGACATGTGCAGGAACGGGGTGGTGGCGGCTGGTCCTCCTGCCACCGGTCGCTAAGCCCCACCCCCTGCCACCTGATTGGCTGGCTCGGCTGAGCCAGAGATCCGGTGGCACTGTCAACCGGACCAGGGCTCCCCTGAGGTGATCCAGACGGGAGAGTAGTGAACGGGAGTCTAGGGACGACAGCGGTGTATACAAATTCAGTTTTGTTACTTAAAATATAAAAATTACCGCTGGAAATAATCAACGTGTCACGATGTGAATGCCAAGACCGTCGGATCCGGATGGGTACGTGGGTGGGGCGAGGACGGCCTTCCTGCCGCTGTACACCTTGTGTCAATGCGTATTTCCCGAAAGAGTGGCCCCAGGTTGGTCACCATTGGCACCAGTGTGGTAGTTGAAGTCAGAGGCCTCCGGAAGTTCATCCACGCCAGGTTGGGGATTGAACTACGGTGGCCAGACTACAAGGCGCGCACTCTAACCACTGCTACCGAAGCCGGCTTTATATTAGACCTGTATCAAATGGTTTGAATACATATAAAGGAAAACTTAATTTTATGTGGCTTTTGACAATTTATTTTGCCTCTCCTTTCAACAATTCCCGCACACACCCCTGCAATGGTAAACCTAAAGGTGGTGTGTGTTATAACTCCCTCCAATGTACTTCATCCTTGTAGATTGCCGGCTCGTTCAGTGGTAAACCTAAAGGTGGTGTGTGTTATAACTGTCTTCACTGTACCTTATCCTCTAGATTGCCAGCTCATTCAATGATAAACCTAACGGTGGTGTGTGTTATAACTCTGTCCACTGAACTTTATCCTTGTAGATTGCCGGCTCGTTCAGTGGTAAACCTAAAGGTGGTGTGTGTTATAACTGTCTTCACTGTACCTTATCCTCTAGATTGCCAGCTCATTGAATGGTAAACCTAAAGGTGGTGTGTGTTATAACTCTCTCCACTGTACTTTATCCTTGTAGATTGCCAGCTCATTGCGGGTTCGGGGGAAAGTAGAATAGGCCCGATGCACCTCCATGTTTAACATCTGCATGTCGTAAGAGGTGACTAAATGGAGGCGAACCGTATGTCGTGGTTCGCAACCCGTGTCGGAGGAAGACGGGACTCTGCTGGTTGAGTGGAAACTCTGTTTCTGCAAGATACCAGTTTGACCCTTATTTCTCCTAGACGGGAGGTCAGATTTGGCCTGGTCTGATCAATCGGCTCGTCACGACAAGTCCAAGGATTCTTGTTCAACAACATCATATCAAACACATTTTCACCCTATTATTCATACAACCGTATGCAATGAGTCTTTTGAGACACCTCATAATTCAGTTGCTCTGAACAAGATCCTGTTAGGACGGTGGCTTGGGCTAATCAAGTGGCAAATACCTCTTTTTTTCCAACAGAAGAATAAGTATTTGTTATGCGAGTATACCGTCTGTGTATCCTTGGCACTGGGTGCTGGAATACCACACCGAATCAGTGTCCCGAGAGGACTCCGAGGTGGGTGGGGACCACGGACGGTGAAATATTTAAACCCAACATGAGTACCCAAGAACCCACACCTGCAGAAACAAAAGCACGAGAAGAACGATCCAATAAGAAACTTCGAACAAGCTCTCCTACACATGAACCAAATCAACAAAACGACAATTTTTCAAGATTTTGATGGCACACGCCACAAATCCAGATTTACCTCTTTCGAAATTGTCACCATTTGCACTGGATAAGGCCATCCAAAGTCTGGCCGGAGAACCAAAGGATGTCAAACGACTCCGCTCTGGTGACCTCCTCATCGAGGTCACACGGAAGAGTCATGCTGACAACCTCCTCCGAGCCACGACCCTCCTCCATATCCCAGTTACAATAACTCCTCACCGTACCCACAACAATAGCCGAGGTGTCATCCGGTGCAGAGACCTACAAATGTGTTCTGACACAGAGATAGTTACCGAGTTGGCCTCACAGAATGTCATGGAGGCCAAACGGATATCAATCACGAAAAATGGAGAAAGAATTCCAACAAATACAATAATTCTCACAGTTGCATCCCACATCCCTCCTACAACAATAAAAGCTGGATACCTGCGAGTACCAGTCGATATCTATATACCAAACCCACTACGCTGTTTCCAATGCCAACGCTTCGGCCACGGAAAGAACAACTGCAGGAGGCAAGTCACCTGTGCTCGCTGTGGCGACGAGGGCCATGAAGACACCTCCTGCAGCAAACCGAGTCACTGCGTAAACTGCAAAGGCAGTCACTACGCATACTCAAAACAGTGTTCAATGTGGCAAAAAGAAAAAGAGGTACAGACAATAAAAACTAAAAACTCCATATCCTATCCCGAAGCGAGAAAAATTATAGAAAGTAAAACTACAAATGTAGCTGGAAACAAAACATTCGCTGAAGTGACGGGCTCGACCCAAACCAAATCCAATGAAACAACATCAAAACCAAACATGGTTTCCATAGGAATAAACACTGAATGCAGAATTCACAATTACAACAGAAACCCCAGAGGAGACAGGAACATCCAGCCAGACAGAGCCCATAATAGAAATTCAAACAAAGACACCTGCAAAGAAACCTTCTACAAAACCCACTACAAAACCCACCACCCACAAACTGAACAAATCGAAACCAGCAAAACTAAACCGACCACCCAAGGGATCAACGGATCCCATCAAAGTACATAACAAATACACGCAACTAGAGAAGGAGGACGATGAGGAAATGGAGACAGACACACAAGAAAGGGGAAGGGACAAACGAAAACACAAGGCAGATACGCCACCCATATCATAAACCATGGCTTCCATTATACAATGGAATTGTCGAGGTATGAGAGCCAATCGTGATGAAATCCTCTTGCTAAAGCCGGACCACAACCCCATAGCGTTTTGTCTCCAAGAAACATTCATCAAAAACCAAGGCGATATAACAATTAGTGGATATACATCATATGATAATCTAGGACTTAATACGGGAGATAAAATCACAGGCGGAGTTAGTATCCTTATAAAGGAGAAAACTCCACACAGCCAAATACCCTTACAGACCAACCTACAAGCTACGGCCATACGAATAACATCACACAAAACCATAACCCTGTGCTCTATTTATATTCCACCTAATTTACGTCCAACACGACTAGAACTAAAAAATGTAGTAAAACAACTTCCAGCGCCGTATATACTTCTTGGCGATTTCAATGCCCATCATACGCTATGGGGTTGTAAAGACATACAACCCAAGGGCCGCCTGCTGGAGGACTTTATCTTAAAAAACAATACCGTTCTGCTCAACGATGGATCATTAACTTATATACACCCCGGGAATGGTGCCAAAACGGCTATAGACCTAACTATAGCCCATCCCAGTCTATGCCTTGATTTCAACTGGAAAGTGGAAGATGATCTTCACGGCAGTGACCACTTCCCTATCCTTCTTACTAGCCAATTTCCCGCTCCAGATGAAAATATTGCTCACTGGAAGCTAAATAAGGCTGACTGGACTACTTTTAAAAAAATGTGCTTTGAAAAATCAGTGGGAAAAAAGCAAACAACAGCATAAACCACCTGAGCCATGAAAACACAACCCTCACCGAACCAGTGCAAATAGCCAATACCTTGTCGAAAGCCTTTGCAACAAATTCTTCCTCAAATAATTACACGGCTAAATTCCAAAGATACAAGGCGGTTAGTGAGAGAAAAAAACTCAATTTCAAATCCAAAAATGATGCATATTACAATAGCCTCTTCTCCATGGAGGAACTCCAGTCTGCCCTGAGGAAAACTAACAACACTTCACCAGGGCCAGACAATATCCCATACCAATTCCTGAAACAACTATCCGATACATCCTTGGAACTTCTTCTCGACATATTCAACTTCATTTGGCAAACCGGGCAAATACCCCCATCGTGGAAAAAGGCGATAGTCATTCCTATCCCTAAGCCTGGGAAAGATCACACCAATCCTTCTTCCAACCGACCAATAGCTCTTACAAGTTGTATATGTAAAACACTAGAAAAGATGATAAACAACCGCCTTAAATATTTTCTGGAAACAAATAATATCATCACTAAGTTCCAGAGTGGCTTTCGACAAAACAGAAATACCACCGATAATTTAATACGATTGGAGACCTATATACGCGAGGCATTCATCAAAAAAGAACACGTGGTGGCAGTATTCTTTGACTTTGAAAAGGCATATGACACCACATGGAAATATGGTATTTTAGAAGACCTCCGTGATATGGGACTCAGAGGTCATATGCCAAATTTTATTCAAGAATTCCTAAACAGACGTCTATTTCAGACAAGGGTCGGAACTACCCTCTCCGAAGTATACGATCAGGAGATGGGGGTTCCCCAAGGCAGTATCTTATCTGTAACCCTTTTTAGTATTAAAATCAACAGCATCATAAAATGTCTCACTAATAACATAGATCCTTCTCTATTTGTTGATGACTTTTTGGCCTGTTTCAGGCCCAAACATATGCACACAATAGAAAGGCAATTACAAATGAACCTCAATAAGTTACAACAATGGTGCGATGAGAATGGATTTAAATTTTCAAAAACTAAAACAGTGTGTATGCACTTCTGTCAACTCCGGAAACTCCATCCGGAACCTGAACTTAAATGAATGGGGATCAAATACCAGTTGTGCCAGAAACAAAATTTCTCGGCCTTTTATTCGATAAAAAACTGACTTTTATACCCCATATTAAACAATTGAAACAGAAATGTACCAAAGCACTTAATATAATTAAAGTGCTATCTAATACAGAATGGGGAACAGAAAGAGAGACATTATTAAATATCTACAGAGCCCTGATACGGTCACGGCTGGATTATGGGTCGATGATTTACGGATCAGCACGCAAATCATATTTGCAGATGTTGGACCCTGTGCACAACCAAGCACTTCGTTTATGTCTGGGAGCTTTCCGCACATCTCCTGCGGAAAGCCTGTACGTGGAGTCTGCTGAGCCATCTCTATACCACCGTAGAGATAAATTAGCACTACAATACGCACTTAAGCTCAAAACGAATCCCAATAATCCTACCATTGAAGACGTATTCCATCCAAAGTTTACAACACTATTTGAAAACAAACCAAAGACAATACCCACCTTTGGAATTCGAGTCAATAACCTTTTGACAAGATACAATATCAATTTCAACGATATACGAACCTGGCACCTCCCAGAAATCCCACCATGGGAAATGGAATCTCCAAAAGTTCTGTTAGAACTAACAACTTACAACAAATCTGACACAGACCCATCAAAATTTATAGAACTTAAACATACTATTCACAATCAACACCCCAACCATTTCTCTATATATACCGATGGCTCAAAAGACTCCCACAGGGTGGCCGCTGCAGCTGTGGCTGGTGAACACCAGTGCAGCAACCGCCTCCCAGACCAATGTTCTATATACACCGCAGAAGCAATAGCTCTACTGATGGCACTTGAATATATAGAAAAATCACTACATGATAAATTTATCATCTATTCAGATTCATTATCCTGTATACAAGCCATAAAATATCGGAAATATGAAAATCTCTTAATACAAGATATACTCATAAAATGTCACGATTTAATATGCAATGGAAAGGCGGTAGTGTTCTGCTGGATCCCTAGCCATATAGGCATAGAGGGAAACAGTCTAGCAGACGCTGCCGCCAAAGAAGCTCTAAATGACGACGTCCTTCCAGTCCAGTTTCCATACACGGACTTGAAGCCGTACATCCAAAACGAAATTACTAAAAATTGGCAGTCGTCCTGGGACGAGCAATCCTCCAACAAATTGCAACGGCTTCAGCCTACTGTGGGTACCAAACGGCCAAGAATCCGCGGTAGGCGGAGGGACGTTGTCATTCAAAGACTCCGAATACTTACCTTACCCATTGCTATCTCCTCAAAGGAGAACCACCTCCCGAGTGTGTTCCCTGTCAGGAACCCCTGACTGTGAAGCACATTCTGTTGAGGTGTGTTGACTTTCAACAAACAAGGGATCAATATTACAGAGTAGAAACTATGAAAGAACTATTTAATAATATACCACAGCAAAAGATTTTAGATTATTTATCTGCAATAAATCTAGTCAAATGCATATGATATCTAGTCAACGTTTACGGCCAAACAGTGCAAACGATTTTAGATTATTTAACTACAATAAATCTAGTCAAATGCATATGATATATTCTACGTTTACTGCCAAACAGTGCATTTTGCTGTAATTATTAATCTCAAAAGCTTGGTTTTAAAAACCAACTCATGGTTTTATATTCTGACAATTTTTGACTTTGCCGTTTCGCCATTCTTCACTTTCATGGTTTTATGACAATCTACTCAATCATTTTACTTGATATCTTCAGGGTTTTATTAATCTATTAATCGATTCCACAAAGACTGCATTCATGGTTTTATGCATATCACGTGTATTGATTTTCAGGGTTTTAATATTGACTAATATTGACCAATATGGCACGATATAGCCTTCCAGGCTGAAAGTGCCGTTAAGCCCCAATCAAATCAAAATCTTTATCCTTGTAGATTGCCAGCTGATTGAATGGTAAACCTAAAGGTGGTGTGTGTTATAACTCTCTCCACTGTACTTTATCCTTGTAGATTGCCAGCTGATTGAATGGTAAACCTAAAGGTGGTGTGTGTTATAACTCTCTCCACTGTACTTTATCCTTGTAGATTGCCAGCTCATTGAATGGTAAACCTAAAGGTGGTGTGTGTTATAATTCTCTGCTCTGTACTTTATCCTTGTAGATGAGAGACGAGATGGTGTCGTACAGAGTCATACTTCCACTGGTGTTTGCCGTCACCTTGGTTGGGGCACGGACCACCAGCCAGCAGCATGTGACGTCATGGCCTTACCCTTGCCCTCAGCTGTGTGGTTGCCAAGGTTCCAGCGTCATCTGTAGGGGTGGGGCACACCCTGGAGCCATAATCAGACAGCTGCCTAACACCACGACCACGCTCCGATATTACTTCTCTAAGGCCTTGGACGAGGATGACGTGTCTCTCGGCCACCTGACCGCCCTGGAGACACTGGAGCTCTCTCGACAGGACACCGACTATGACAAGTATGACCTAATTAACTCTATCACGAGATGGGACTTCTTCAAAGGGCCCCAAAACCTAACACGGCTCGAGATACACCTCAACTTGCAACAGCTCCATCCCGATGTCTTTCGGTTCACACCCAGCCTCGAGTTTCTGGATCTGTCCGAGACTTATCATTTAGGCAAAGGGCGAATGTCTCAAGTTCTGGACGGGATTAAACACTGGAAAGTGCCCCTCAAGTTCTTACTGATCAACAGCTTCAACTTACCCAGCGCAATTCTTCCACTCAATGCGATTAATTTTCGCCATGACATACTGAAGCACCTCGATCGGGTGCCCTTAACGACCATGGAGATACGCCGCAATGGCTACTTGGTCTACGAGCCGGGCCTGGTCGAGTTCCTGCCCTCCCTGCAGGTGCTCGACGCCAGGGGCAACATGGGCACTGACACCGGGAGGTTCGCCGACTGCACTACGTTAGATGGCATGCTGCATCCAAACCTACGGACGGTATCCTTCGACGGCAAGCTCGATGACAATTCTCACCGCACGAAGAGGTCATCGTTTCTGCGAAGCCTTGCGCGGGACCGGTGTGTTAGTGATATAAGGGCTTCAGTGGTTAATTCCCTCTTCTCGCCGGTCGATGAAGAGGATCCCATGTGCCGCGCGGTCCAGTGTATGTGCGCCAACTTCACGGCCATCCCGTGCAAGTACGTCCCCCCGTTACGGGAGGTGTGGGTCCCAGCCGATCCCGACTGCTACATGTCCATCCGGGCACCGATGGCGCCCAAGATAGAGTCCTTCCAGTACTCTGACCTGTGGCTCACCCTGAGCGGCAACATGATGGGCATCGTCGCCAACACGACGATCTGCGTGTCTGAAAACAACAAACTGCGGTACATAGACGCCTCGGAAAACGACTTCGGCCATTCCCTCAACACGGACCTGATCACCATCAAGGGGCTGACCCACCTCGTTTACCTCAACCTGCAGCACAACAACGTCCAGCTGAGAAACGTCAACGCCTTCGCCAGGTACTACGCCAGCCTGCAGACTCTCCTCCTAGGCGGAAACACTGTCTACTTGGAATCGGATTTGGACAGCGTTTTCTTCCGAGATTTGCGTCAGTTGCGCTCGCTGGATCTGCAGCAGTGCGGACTGTCAATCATTCCCGAACAGCAATTCGCCACGCTGTATGATCTGGAGACACTGAAATTGACCGGGAACTCCCTGCGTTATGTCAGCTTTAATCTGACGGCCTTGAAGTCGCTGCAGACTTTGAACCTGAGCCACAATGAGATCGCAACGCTCTCCCCGCCAGCGATGCACATGTTGGCGAGCCTGTCGAGGCGGCGGCTGCTTACACTGGACCTGACCAACAACCCGCTTGTGTGTAACTGCACTAACATCGACTTCCTCAACTTCTTGCGAAACGGTTCCGTGCGAGTCCACAACCCGGAAAAGGTGATCTGCAACCACACCTTCAAAGGACCGACCCCGGTCAGCTCGGTAGACATCGCGGCACTGCGGCAACGATGCTTCCCGTCTCACACGACAACCATTGTGTCATCAGTCCTCAGTCTTGTGGCGCTGGCAGGGATCATTGGCATCAGTTACGCCATCTACCGGCGGCGCTGGTCGTTACGTCTGACGCTGTTTTCGGCTCGTTCCCAGTGGCGCCGCCTGGTTTGGGGGAGAGCGGCGGCCGGGGAGAGCGGACGACGCTACAAGCACGACGCCTTCATCGTGTACAACGAGCGGGACCGGGCCTGGGTGCACAACACGCTGCGGCCCACGCTGGAAGGCACCCACGGCCTCAAGCTGTGCATCCACTTCCGGGACTTCATCCCGGGCCACGACATCGCGGACACCATCGTGGAGAGCATCAACAACAGCAGGAAGACCCTCATCATCCTCTCGCCCAACTTCCTGCTCGGCAAGTGGACGCACTTCGAGTTCAACATGGCGCGGGAGAAGCTCATCCTGGACGGCCTGGACGTCATCGTGTTCGTCCTGCTGCAGGACATGCCGCTAGAGGGCGTGACGCCCAAGCTGGCCCGCCAGCTCCAGAAGAAGACCTACGTGAAGTGGACGGAGAATGAGGCTGGGCAAGCTCTCTTCTGGAAACAGTTGCTGATGTGCCTGAAGGCTGACCCCGCAGAGGACCCTGACCCCTGACACAGCAGTGGATGCCTGTGATGCCTGAAGGCTGACCCCCGGAGGACCCTGACCTCTGACACAGCAGTGGACGCCTCTGATGCCTGAAGGCTGACCCCCGGAGGACCCTGACCTCTGACACAGCAGTGGACGCCTGTGATGCCTGAAGGCTGACCCCCGGAGGATCCTGACCTCTGGCACAAGAGTGGACGCCTCCGGTGATGCCTGAATGCTGACTCCCCGGAGGACCCTGACCCCTGACACAGCAGTGGACGCCTCCGGTGATGCCTGAATGCTGACTCCCCGGAGGACCCTGACCCCTGGCACAGCAGTGGGCGCCTCCGGTGATGCCTGAAGGCTGACCCCCGGAGGACCCTGACCCCTGACACAGCAGTGGACGCCTCCGGTGATGCCTGAAGGCTGACCCTATGGATGATCCTGACCCCTGACACAGCAGTGGACGCCTGTGATGCCTGAAGGCTGACCCCCGGAGGACCCTGACCTCTGACACAGCAGTGGACGCCTCCGGTGATGCCTGAATGCTGACCCCCGGAGGACCCTGACCTCTGACACAGCAGTGGACGTCTCCGGTGATGCCTGAAGGCTGACCCCCCGGAGGACCCTGACCCCTGATACAACAGTGGACGCCTCCGGTGATGCCTGAATGCTGACTCCCCGGAGGACCCTGACCCCTGGCACAGCAGTGGACGTCTCCGGTGATGCCTGAAGGCTGACCCTATGGATGACCCTGACCCCTGACACAGCAGTGGACGCCTGTGATGCCTGAAGGCTGACCCCCGGAGGACCCTGACCTCTGACACAGCAGTGGACGTCTCCGGTGATGCCTGAAGGCTGACCCGCCGGAGGACCCTGACCCCTGATACAACAGTGGACGCCTCCGGTGATGCCTCAATGCTGACTCCCCGGAGGACCCTGACCCCTGGCACAGCAGTGGGCGCCTCCGGTGATGCCTGAAGGCTGACCCCCGGAGGACCCTGACACCTGACACAGCAGTGGACGCCTCCGGTGATGCCTGAAGGCTGACCCTATGGATGATCCTGACCCCTGACACAGCAGTGGACGCCTGTGATGCCTGAAGGCTGACCCCCGGAGGACCCTGACCTCTGACACAGCAGTGGACGCCTCCGGTGATGCCTGAATGCTGACTCCCCGGAGGACCCTGACCCCTGGCACAGCAGTGGGCGCCTCCGGTGATGCCTGAAGGCTGACCCCCGGAGGACCCTGACCCCTGACACAGCAGTGGACGTCTCCGGTGATGCCTGAAGGCTGACCCCCCGGAGGACCCTGACCCCTGATACAACAGTGGACGCCTCCGGTGATGCCTGAATGCTGACTCCCCGGAGGACCCTGACCTCTGACACAGCAGTGGACGTCTCCGGTGATGCCTGAAGGCTGACCCCCCGGAGGACCCTGACCCCTGATACAACAGTGGACGCCTCCGGTGATGCCTGAAGGCTGACTCCCCGGAGGACCCTGACCCCTGGCACAGCAGTGGGCGTGTATTGTGACATGGACGATGACATGACGGAGGTTCGCTGGCATTGAACTAAATGCCTACGCGGTCAAAGAACTGACTAGATAACTCCTGAACTGAACAATGTCTTCGTGCCATATACAGATGACGAAAAGAATTTGATCGCGTTTGGCTCCTCCACAAGCTACAGATCAGCTGGCAAATCGGCTTATCTTCTCTACCGCTCTGTGTTACTGCAGAAATCAAGAGCAACGAGTTTAGACATCTCCTGTGATGCCGGATTTATAAACCATGTACATGACCCCAGTCACGTAAGGATATTTGGAGACCCGGGGACCCAGACTCGTATGTCGGGCTGACGGATTAAAATAGTCATTACCATCTCGGAGTCGCTCCAACCAGAAACATGAATACGCCACAGGAGCGGTATTCATCAAGCACACTTAACGCTACGCATATCAGCATTTTGAAATGTCACCAAATGCAGTCGTAGAAACAGGAAGGCGCCAAGATGTAAGCCGACGATACATGGCGATTCTGAAGCCCACCGCCAGGAGGCGTGAGAGCCTACGATGAAAAGGCCAAAGACGTGCGTAAACTGTGCCATTTTTATGCATGTCGGCGCCGGTCCCTCTGTTGAAACCAAATAACGCAATAAAAAATTATGCATGTATAAAAGGCATACTTGGCCGCTTATAAGGGTACTCATAGTGTCTGTCACGACGCCCTGAACGAGTCTCAAAGCCATAAAGTGTTCTGCCGCAGACTGAACACTTTCCGTGGGCGCGGTCATGGTTCAGGGGGGAGGGGGAGGGGGAAATACTATATACATCTTGTGTGGGAAGCGGTCGGGGGGGGGGAGGGGGGGCGTCATCACGTAATACCTGAGTGAGCGAACATTTTCTATAAAGAAGGTCCCCTTGAAAGGTCTCCGTCCTTTGTACTGCGATCGTAATCGTTATTCAGTGCAGGTTGTTTAACACGTGTTAATGCACCTATGACGCAGGGTGGTGGTGGTGTGTGGGTGGGACCAGTGCACCCACGATGGGCGAAGGGTTCCAGCACGCCCCCTCCCCCCCCCCCCGCGCTAAAGCTACCCCCTTTTCTGCCCCGTCAAATTCCACTCGGTGGGGGTTTTCCGCACGTTTACGCACATTTCCCGTCGCAAGTTTCAAAATATCCGCTCTATAGGGGTATATTTTTCATCATAAATATCCGCTCTATAGGGGTATCATTTTCATCATAAATATCCGCTCTATAGGGGTATCTTTTCATCATAAACATCTGCTATATTAAAGTATCTTTCTCATCATAAATATCCGCTCTATAGAGGTATCTTTTTATCATAAATGTCCGCTCTCTCAGGCATCAAGAGGCACTCGCGGAACCCCCCCACCAGATTTGTATAACAGTACCCACGCCGGGACTGATATGCCGACTTCCATTGCCATTCATTCTTGTCCGTCAATAGCACTCGTGCTACTGTTTATTACTGACCTTAATTAACACACCGACATTAAATAAAACTTTATCTAAAGTCAAAGTCATAAATGCCGTAGACACACGTTTCGGCCTATATTTTCCGCGATTGTGCTGCGATCGCTCTACAAATCACTGACATGAGAAAGCAACACTAGACCATTTTAATCATACCAAACTTACGTTTGTACTGCGATGTTATCTTTTTTTATGACACAAACAATATTTCTCCATGCTGACACTCCATTGGCAGCAGACACACTTTCGCGAATAGACTAAATCCCAGACAATGAAAGGCTCTATAGTTGCCATGGCATCCTCGTGGCTGGTATAAATATAGAGCATGTATTGTTCAAGGCACGTTCGGCGCCATGGCAACCATCATTTTATGACGCGTGTTTTAGTATTTTGGCGACAGAGCGTCTTCTGCCAATGGCGTGTCAGCATGGAGAAATATTCTTTGTGTCATAAAAAAGGATAACATCGCAGTACAAACGTAAGTTTGGTATCATTAAAATGGTCTTGTGTTGCTCAGATATTTTGAGAGTGATCGAGGCAAATTCGCGGAAAATATGGGCCGAAACGTGTGTCTACGGTATTTATGACTTTGAATTTAGTTGTATCTTATCTTATCAGACGGTAATGGGTTGTAATAGGTCGCTAAAGAGCATGGTTTGAAGTGGGAAAGAGCTCTAGTATGGGTGATTACTTAGTCCTTGTTGAGTGAGACATTATTGGGTACAGCGACCAGTACGCGTCACCCAGACAGAATACCAGGCGTATCTATGGGTATGACCCACAACGAGGGTCGTCTGGAGGAAGTTACGTCCTGGTGGGCACCCAGGCGGGAATGGTATTATATACAGAGGAATGGATCAGGACGGGACAGTCCTGTCGCTTGTCATTAATTAAGTGTTGTTCAATGAGGGGTTATTGAGTGCTGATCGATGCATTCACCAGTACACCATGGTTTGAATGTAATTTACGCTTGTATTTAATAAATATTGGAACGGAAATCAGTGTACAGACACACCGTCGCACAGCCAGAGACAGAGGCGGAGCCTTCAGCTAGTTAGCCAGTCATTGAGTGTCCAGTGGCGGACCCAGCGCGGGGGGGGGGCAATGCAGTTTAAGCCCCCCCCCCCTCCACCCCCACCCCCTGGTCAAGCCGCAGAAAACCCCTCCAGCCTCCACCCCCACTGACAGAATTAGCCCCCGATAATTAAGTTTGATCTGTAAAAACCTATAGATATGATGCCAATGCTTGGTTTTGAATATTCGTGAGAGGGCTTGCAAGGCGGTGAAAATACAGCGGTCTTTCTCTGGCACCCGTTTTACTCTATTATAGTCCCACAGCCTAGCCTCTATTGTAGTCCCACAGCCTAGACTCTATTGTAGTCCCGCAGCCGATACTCTATTGTAGTCCCGCAGCCTAGCCTCTATTGTAGTCTCGCAGCCTAGACACTATTGTCGTCCCGAAGTCTAGCCTCTATTGTAGTCCCGCAGCCTAGACTCTATTGTAACCCTACAGCCTAGACTTTCTTGTAGTCCCGCAGCCTAGCCTCTATTGTAGTTCCGCAGCCTAGACTCTATTGTAGCCCCACAGCCTAGACTTTCTTGTAGTCCCGCAGCCTAGACTCTATTGTAGTCCCACAGCCTAGACTTTATTGTATTCCCGCAGCCTAGACTCTATTGTAGTCCCGCAGTTGCCGTTTCACGCCTTCCAGAAGTGGTTGTCAAGTAGTAGTTGTAGTCCCGCAGTCTAGACTCTATTGTAGCCCCACAGTATACACTCTATTTTAGTCCCGCAGCCTAGACCCGGCAACATTGTTGCCGTTTCACGCCTTCCAGAAGTGGTTGCCAAATAGTAGTTCCACTTGTCTCCAGACATCACGTGGAATGCCAGTGGCACGTGTTCCACGGCTTGTCTCCAGACATCACGCGGAATACCAGTGGCACCTGTTCCACGGCTTGTCTCCAGACATCACGCGAAATGCCAGTGGCACGTGTTCCACGGCTTGTCTCCAGACATCACGCGAAATGCCAGTGGCACGTGTTCCACGGCTTGTATCCAGACATCACGCTGAATGCCAGTGGCACGTGTTCCACGGCTTGTATCCAGACATCACGCGGAATACCAGTGGCACGTGTTCCACGGCTTGTCTCCAGACGTCACGCGGAATACCAGTGGCACGTGTTCCATGGCCTGTATCCAGACATCACGCGAAATGCCAGTGGCACGTGTTCCACGGCTTGTATCCAGACATCACGCGGAATGCCAGTGGCACGTGTTCCACGGCTCGTATCCAGACATCACGCGAAATGCCAGTGGCACGTGTTCCACGGCTTGTCTCCAGACATCACGCGGAATACCAGTGGCACGTGTTCCACGGCTCGTATCCAGACATCACGCGGAATGCCAGTGGCACGTGTTCCACGGCTTGTCTCCAGACATCACGCGGAATACCAGTGGCACGTGTTCCACGGCTCGTATCCAGACATCACGCGGAATGCCAGTGGCACGTGTTCCACGGCTTGTCTCCAGACGTCACGCGGAATACCAGTGGCACGTGTTCCACGGCTTGTCTCCAGACGTCACGCGGAATACCAGTGGCACGTGTTCCACGGCTCGTATCCAGACATCACGTGGAATACCAGTGGCACGTGTTCCACGGCTTATCTCCAGACATCCTGCGGAATACCAGTGGCACGTGTTCCACGGCTGGTATCCAGATATCACGCGGAATGCCAGTGGCACGTGTTCCACGGCTTGTCTCCAGACGTCACGCGGAATACCAGTGGCACGTGTTCCATGGCCTGTATCCAGACATCACGCGGAATACCAGTGGCACGTGTTCCACGGCTTGTATCCAGACATCACGTGGAATGCCAGTGGCACGTGTTCCACGGCTTATCTCCAGACATCACGCGGAATGCCAGTGGCACGTGTTCCACGGCTTGTATCCATTCATCACGTGAAATGCCAGTGGCACGTGTTCCACGGCTTGTCTCCAGGCATCACGTGAAATGCCAGTGGCACGTGTTCCACGGCTTGTATCCAGGCATCACGCTGAATGCCAGTGGCATCCTTGATGTTCCTCTCGCAGTTTCTAACCATCGTGGTTCGAAAAATAACCATCTTAAAAAAATAATCAAAGACACCCTCTAGTAAATTACATCGAGTAGATTGTGAAAAGCACAAAAAATAAAGGCTATAGACTATTCGGGATTTGTTCAATTTCAAATAAAGAACGGTGAAACAGTGCTTTATTTTAATATTGAACGGAAAAACTGTGCATTATCTAGATAAAGAACAGTTGTTAATATTGACTCTTCAAGTGTCACGGTATAATCAGTCGAGCTGAGCTGAGCGGAGCCGAGTTGGTTGCTGTTGAAAGAACTTGCAAATTTCAAGACAAACAATGGAACGCATAAGTGAATGTTAAGCACCAAAGGGGCGGGGGTTAGATCAGAAATCTCAAAATATATGGAAATTCCGCAGTTATATCCGTCATATCGCTTTTCAGGGGGCGATGTTTTTACGACACTAAGAAGCAATGACTTCCAAAATGTGTACTTCATCCACGCCTTCCCACCCCTACCCTCCCCCCTGGGGCTTCACAATGACGAACCGTTGTTTCCACAATGTGCCTCATGTATTCGTCGGGCAGTGCAATTGACACAATAGTCAATTCCTGTGTCCAAACGTGAGCACATGTCATGCCTTGTTATAACAAATTTATAAGTACGTTAAAGAACTCGCTGTCGTGCTTTCCCCAAATAAACCACTCGACGCTATCGCGTCGCTTTATCGCTTTATCGCTTTATTTTGGCGAATGCCCTCCAGCTCGTTCTTTAACTAGTACTTAAAGCTCACTTGGATAAAAATACCTCTTCACTGAAACTATTAGCGGAGACAAAACCTTATGTTGGGAGCTTGACCCGAAATCGATGCACCAGTTGGAAGCGAAAGCAAACGCTATTTGGTCAGAGGTTTTAAAAGAATGGATTTATGTTAAAAATATAATACGTGGGGAGCATCCTTTTGATGCGCCAATTTGGAATTCTTACTGTTTGAGGAAAAAAACATTTACTCGACTAAAAGCTGAACAATATGTTAAGTGAGGACGGTTCTTATGGATGGAGATTCACGCAAAGAGAGGTCGAAGCCTATGATGTCATGTCTTTAATAATTAAATCAGCTGCCCCACAAAATTAACGAATTAATTATTCAATGTTAACACTGGATGTAGGCTTCAAATGAAAGTTAATTTATAAGCGACGGGCTAAATGACGATGTCTGTTGCCAAGCAGAGCGCTCTTGGTGACCGCCCACCGGCTGCTGTCATAGTGAGTAGTTGTGACGTCAAACTGTTATAAACATGACGTCACAATGGGAGTTCCTAAGCAACCGAATGATATGACAAGCATGTGCATGGCATTCGTCATCCCGCCAAAGATATTCTTTATGGCAAGATGTATCCACTCGCAATATCTGAATTAATAAATATACGCTCGCATTTTTTAGGTAGCACCTCAGTGGCGGATCTAGGAGGGGGGGGGGCGTTAGGGGGGTTGCAACCACCACCCCCCCCCCTTGGGAGCCAGAACATACAACATACATGTTAACATACATGTTAAATTCCCAAGTCTCTAGAGAGCAACCCCCCCTCCCCTTTGGGAACCTGAACATACACTGTTAAAGTCGGGTTCTCTAAGCCCCCCCCAGGTCGCAAGTTTTGCAGAGCGCACACTCCTCGGTGGGAAGTTTCAGAGAGCAACCCCCCCCCCCCCACCCTTCAAATTCCTAGATCCGCCCTTGCCTATCCATATTAGGAACTTCGCGGATTTTTATAGTTTAATGCATACATTAAGCATTTCCTAGACAATGGAGAGCACAATGCCAAGAGGAGGGGAAGAAACAACCTGGGATAGATAGAATGCATGTTAAGTTTTTAAAGCAGAACGAGAGACTTTGTAATGTTATCTACAAGCTACTCGTGAAAGGGTACTTTTACGAAGACAAGTCAATCGAAATGGGAACAGCAGGTCAACCAGAATATTGATGAATACCAATGGCGAACAATTTATAAGTTATCCTTGAGCTCCACTCTGGACGAAAGACTCCTGAGTTTTCAGTTTAATTTTTATATGGTTACCAACTCCCCCTTCTTATTGCGTAAATTAGCTGAATCAGAAAGATACGCCTTATGTAGCCAGAATGACAAAGCCACAGAACATATGTTTTGGGATTGTGTTATATGAAGACAGATATGTTACTTATTGTTACCAAATACCATATATATATTTGCAAGTGGAAAGGAGATACGCCAAAGGTAACTGCTATAATTCGGCTTATCAAATACTATTTCGAGCTAGAGAGCAGAGTGGCAGAAACACCGTGAAGAGCCAGGGAGAGTTTTGAAACCAAGTGGGACCCAATATATGAGTGACACACTGCGCATGCGTTGTGCTATTACGGTCACCGAACTGTTGTCAATATAGTTCCCCAAGCCAAAAGCAGCCGTGGTTTGTCCTGCGTATGAGAGGGCTCGGCGGACGGTGCGATTCATGAGCGTGAGACGTTCTTGCGTGAATTCTTGGTTTTTCATGAGTGCGAGATGGCTTGGCAAACGACATGAAATCATGGCATGGCGTGACCGTGAGAGCTTGGCAGATGTCCGGAAGGGGAGGTCCAGCGTCCATTGTCAATTTTTCACAATTCCCAGCGTCGAATGTTAACTTTTCACGACGTTCCGTCCCGCTTTTTGGCTAAATTCAGTGTCGTTTTTTCAAAAACCTGTGTCGATGTCGCTTTTTCGGATCCTCAGTGTCGGAATTTGGGGGTCAATGTCGATATGAACACTTCACATGCCATAACCGTGAAGGGTATGGCCGACGGTGGATGGCCAGGGCATTCGAGTTACCAGCAATTCATTATCGCTTTACGAGAAAAAAAACCCCGCAATTCCGTAACCGTAAAGGGTTTAATGTGAACCCCTTCCCATCTCCCATTCGGGTAACACAGAGTGACGTATCACTAAAGGTTTCCTTAATAAGTTTTGCCTTAAAGTTTCCTGAACATCCTTAATAAGAAATGCCCGCAAGGTACCTTTTTTCATATTTAACTCAAACTTTAAAGATAGGTGTTTACATGTGAATGAACTTCCCAGTGAGTTTATAGTGAATTCAAGGTCATCGAGCCCAAAGTATAAATAGGCACAACAGACATTGACACATATTCGAAAAACATGCACAATTTAGTTGTGACAGTTTGGTGGCCATTTACACCGTCACTTCAGCGTTTTTCGGGTGGACATAAGAACATAGTCAAGTAGACGTTCAGACAGTCGGTATTAACAGCTAGTGACAGATACTATAAGTGAACAAGAAATCAACGGGACGTTAACGACGGCAAAGAATCTGGCTAACAGGACTGGGGCGACGAGAGGGGCGACCAATCAGGTTGTAGAATGACAGAATCTATTGAGAGATCGGCGGCCATTCCAAAATAAAAAATCGGAGGAGTCAATTTCCCCGTAGACTGGTCATGGGCGAAGGAGCGAGAGGGTATCTCTCTATGACGCGCCCTGGTGCCCAGACTAAGGAGCGAGAGGGTATCTCTCTATGACGCGCCCTGGTGCCCAGACTAAGGAGCGAGAGGGTGCCGCTCTATGGCGCGCCCTGATGCCCAGACTAAGGAGCGAGAGGGTACCGCTCTATGGCGCGCCCTGGTGCCCAGACTAAGGAGCGAAAGGGTACCGCTCTATGGCGCGCCCTGGTGCCCAGGCTAAGGAGCGAGACGGTACCGCTCTACGGCGCGCCCTGATGCCCAGACTAAGGAGCAAAAGGGTACCGCACTATGGCGCGCCCTGGTGCCCAGACTAAGGAGCGAGAGGGTACCGCTCTATGGCGCGCCCTGGTGCCCAGACTAAGGAGCAAAAGGGTACCGCACTATGGCGCGCCCTGGTGCCCAGACTAAGGAGCGAGAGGGTACCGCTCTATGGCGCGCCCTGGTGCCCAGACTAAAGAGCAAGAGGGTACCGCTCTATGGCGCGCCCTGATGCCCAGACTAAGGAGCGAGAGGGTACCGCTCTATGGCGCGCCCTGGTGCCCAGACTAAGGAGCGCGATGGTACCGCACTATGGCGCGCCCTGGTGCCCAGACTAAGGAGCGAGAGGGTACCGCTCTATGGCGCGCCCTGGTGCCCAAACTAAGGAGCGAGTGGGTACCGTTCTATGGCGCGCCCTGGTGCCCAGACTAAGGAGCAAGAGGGTACCGCTCTATGGCGCGCCCTGATGTCCAGAATAAGGAGCGAGAGGGTACCGCTCTATGGCGCGCCCTGGTGCCCAAACTAAGGAGCGAGAGGGTACCGCTCTATGGCGCGCCCTGGTGGAGAAATCGTGGATGGCGGTCACCTCTAAATTCAAAATTTTATTGTGTGTCCGCGATTCACTTATCAGGAGGCGATACTCTAATTATATTCAAACCGGAAATGACGCCTACTGTGTGAGCAAAACAAGAGCGCGTGATCGGCCCTGATCTCTCGTTTCACGCGTTTCCCCTAAAGGCTACATCCAATGTGAATAGTTCCCTCCGCGAGATAACTTCCAGTTCCAACGCAATGAAGCGTTAACACTCGCCAATTTAATTTTAAGATGCAAGCTTTCGGGGCAGATTGAGATTACATTATAAAACTATAAAAATCCTCAAGTGCAAGTCATTTAAACTCGCGTCTTAGGTTGTTATACGTGGGCAGCTTACCAATATCTTCTGGGAATGGAGACTAATCTATGGATAAATGTAAACAAGGACATAAAACCCAGCTTTCTTGAGTTGGCTGGCAGGTTTGAATAGGGCAGCTTTAAGAGATCATGTGGCGAGAATAGGGAGAGTCAAAGGTGAAAGAACCATGTCTCCGGCCGTCGCCTCAGTCGAAGCATGAGCTTGTCCTGATATATGGCATCGCCCCCCTTGACCACATCGTCAGCGCTCCTCCCACCTCGACAAATAGCCGAAGGCGCTACCTACCAGCTTAACCCCCCCCCCCCCCCACCGCCTACCCCTCACCAGGGACAGGTGATAATGTGTGTCGTTGACGCCAGGCTGGTCGGTCTATCAGCTTAACCCCCCCCCCCCCTTCCTACCCTCCACCAGGGATAGGTGTTTATGCGTGTCGTTGACGCCAGACTGGTCGGTCCATCAGCTTAACCCCCCGCCCCTCGTACCCTCCACCAGGGATAGGTGTTTATGTGTGTCGTTGACGCCAGGCTGGTCGGTCCATCACCTTAACCCCCACCCGCCCCCCCTACCCCGCACCAGCGACAAGTGTTTATGTAACGGCCAGGCCTCTTTTTGTGCCGACTTACAAGTTTAGTGGCACCATCTAGCGAATAGCGGCAGCGTAAGTCAGGATAGGTAGAAGAGCACTCGCTAGGGGGAGTTAGCGTAGCAGGACAGGAAGTAGGATGGTAACTCGGTAGGGGGCTTGGGTGACATTGGGTTTGTAAACTTCCGCCAGAAGAGGAAACAGAGAGAAATAGTTTAGCTCTCTTTTTATGTATGTTATCTAGCAGGTTTCTCAAGTACTTTGAAGTGTACCCAGGCGTGGTTTAGTTCTATTTTCAATTGTAGGTATACAGTTACTTTGATTATTGCCCAATGGCTGAGAGAGCCTGGGGGACGCTTGGGGCTCAGGCTGGTATAAATAGAGGTGCATCGGGAGGCCTCGGGACCCACATAGAGAGCCACAGACACAGAGACAGAAGCTGTGGCAGACTCCAGGGGTCATACTTGCTATAAGCTTGCCACAGTAGCCGCGGCTGTAGTGAGTGTGATTCCTGGGTCTGGTTCCTTGGCCATATTCTTGATATGCAAGGTGCTCTCCCTTCCTATTAGTTGCTGTGAGTTAGTTGAATGGCACCTTGATCAGCACCTGTTACCAGTGGTTACCCAGTGAAACCCGCACCAGGCAAGTAATCGCTGGCTGACCATGCAGATGTGGGTGACTGGCGCACATGTGGTCTTGTTTACCACCAACTTACCTACCCCTGCCTCCCACTGATCTAGTCAGCTGACAAGGGGATGGGGGAAGAGGGGAACAGGAGTTAGAGGGAGGTAAGCAGGGATACATCCCCAATGTACGGGTTGTCTCCTGCATGACAGTATTTACTTCTTCCATGTGTTTCAACGGGACTTCCATTAATCACATTACGCAATAAATGACGTAAAATGTCTGGTGCACACCACGTCACGGGTCGGTGCAAGCCGTCTACTGCGGAGACGTCAGTCATAGCGGTCCCTTGTATGGTCTACATTCCGGCTGTGTTTGGTCCACAGGGCGTTCACGGATCGGTGCAGCCCGTCTATGGCGGAGGCGTCAGTCATAGCGGTACCTTGTATGGTCTACATTCCGGTCGTGTCTGGTGCACACCACGTCACGAGTCGGTGCAGCCCGTCTATGGCGGAGGCGTCAGTCATAGCGGTCCCTTGTATGGTCTACATTCCGGTCGTGTCTGGTGCACACCACGTCACGGGTCGGTGCAGCCCGTCTATGGCGGAGGCGTCATTCACAGCGGTCCCTTGTATGGTCTACATTCTGTCCGTGTCTGGTGCACACCACGTCACGGGTCGGTGCAGCCCGTCTATGGCGGAGGCATCAGTCATAGCGCTCCCTTGCATGGTCTACATTCCGGTCGTGTCTGATCCACAGGGCGTCTCGGGTCGGTGTAAGCCGTCTATGGCGGAGGCGTCAGTCATAGCGGTTCCTTGTATGGTCTAAATTCCGGCCGTGTCTGGCCCACAGGGCGTCACGGGTCGGTGCAGCCCGTCTATGGCGGAGGCGTCAGTCATAGCGGTCCCTTGTATGGTCTACATTCCCGTCGTGTCTGGTCCACACCACGTCACGGGTCGGTGCAAGCCGTCTATTGCGGAGGGGTCAGACATAGCGGTCCCTTGTATGGTCTACATTCCGGTCGTGTCTGGTGCACACCACGTCACGGGTCGGTGCAAGCCGTCTATGGCGGAGGTGTCAGTCATAGCGCTCCCTTGCATGGTCTACATTCCGGTCGTGTCTGATCCACAGGGCGTCACGGGTCGGTGCAAGCCGTCTATGGCGGAGGCGTCAGTCACAGCGGTTCCTTGTATGGTCTAAATTCCGGCCGTGTCTGGTCCACAGGGCGTCACGGGTCGGTGCAGCCCGTCTACGGCGGAGGCGTCAGTCATAGCGGTCCTTGTTTGGTCTACATTCCTGTCGTGTCTGGTCCACACCACGTCACGGGTCGGTGCAAGCCGTCTATTGCGGAGGGGTCAGTCATAGCGGTCCCTTGTATGGTCTAAATTCCGGTCGTGTCTGGTCCACAGGGCGTCACGGGTCGGTGCAGCCCGTCTATTGCGGAGGCGTCAGTCATAGCGGTCCCTTGTATGGTCTCCATTCCGGTCGTGTCTGATCCACAGGGCGTCACAGGTCGGTGCAGCCCGTCTATGGCGGAGGCGTCAGTCATAGCGGTCCCTTGTATGGTCTACATTCCGGTCGTGTCTGGTCCACACCACGTCACGGGTCGGTGCAGCCCGTCTATGGCGGAGGCGTCAGTCATAGCGGTCCCATGTATGGTCTTGATTCCGGTCGTGTCTGATCCACAGGGCGTCACGGGTCGGTGCAGCCCGTCTATGGCGGAGGCGTCAGTCATAGCGGTCCCATGTATGGTCTTGATTCCGGTCGTGTCTGGTCCACAGGGCGTCACGGGTCGGTGCAGCCGGTCTATGGCGGAAGCGGCAGTCATAGCGGTCCCTTGTATGGTTTACATTCCGGTCGTGTCTGGTCCACAGGGCGTCACGGGTCGGTGCAGCCCGTCTATGGCGGAGGCGTCAGTCATAGCGGTCCCTTGTATGGTCTACATTCCGGTCGTGTCTGGTCCACAGGGCGTCACGGGTCGGTGCCAGCCGTCTATGGCCGAGGCGTCAGTCATAGCGGTCCCTTGTGTGGTCTACATTCCGGTCGTGTCTGGTCCACACCACCTCACGGGTCTGTGCAGCCCGTCTATGACGGAGGTGTCAGTCATAGCGGTCCCATGTTTGGTCTTCATTCCGGTCTTATCTGGTCCACAGAGCGTCACGGGTCGGTGCAGCCCGTCTATGGCGGAGGCGTCATTCATAGCCGTCCCTTATATGGTCTACATTCCGGTCGTGTCTGGTCCACACCATCTCACGGGTCTGTGCAGCCCGTCTATGGCGGAGGTGTCAGTCATAGCGGTCCCATGTATGGTCTTCATTCCGGTCGTGTCTGGTCCACAGGGCGTCACGGGTCGGCGCAAACCCGTCTATGGCGGAGGCGTCAGTCATAGCGGTCCCTTGTATGGCCTTTCGGCCTTGTGGAGGCGTGGGGGTGTTGATGCCTGGGGAGTAGAAGTGTAGAGGCTTGTGGTGTAGAGGTGTGGTGTGGAGGTGTGGAGGCCTGGAGGTGTGGAGGTGTGGAGGTGTGGAGGCGTGGAGATGTGGAGGTGTGGAGGTGTGGAGGCGTGGAGGTGTGGGGGTGTGAAGGTGTGGAGGTGGGGAGGCGTGGAGGTGTAGAAGTGTGAGGAGCGTGGAGGTGTGGAGGTGTGGAGGTGTGGAGGAGTGGCGGCATGGAAGTTTGGAGGTGTGAAGGTGTGGAGGTATGGTGGTGGGAAGAGGTAGAGGTGGGAAGGCGTGGAGATATGGAGATGTGGTGGGCTTGTATATTCAATACACTTTAACCAATTCTTGTCATATCGCGTCAATTGGAAAAGGAAGGGAGAGTTGAGCCATGTCCCAGGGGGTATCCCCCTACTCTTTGCAAAGAAGGACACGGACCCTGTATCCGGCGACCACAGGGACGTGGCCACAGCGGGACGAGAACCGCACGTGGATCTGTTTGCTGAACCTCCGGCCGATCCCCGCGGCCACGTACCATGAATACGCGCCGATTGTTGATGCGTGCGATCAATGGCGCAAGTAATTATTTGTTACGTGCGGCGCTTCCCGCGACACCGCCCGTCGGCCTGTCAATCACGCCCAGGTAGGCGTGTCCTGCTGGAGGAGGCCAGAGGAGGGGGGCGGGGCGGGGGGGGGGGATCGCCTCACACGACCCACGTCGTCAGCATTATAAAGAAGGAGCGTCCAATCGAGTGTTGTCACTGCGCCAGAAGCTAAGGTTCGAGAACGACACTATGATGACTAACGCTGACACTGTTTAGTGCTACAGGTGAGGATATATTGCGTAGCGTTCACAGCCGGACAGTTAAAGACTTTCTTATTATTTTATATCATATGTACTATCGAATTGTAATGGTGTCTATCAGTAATTGCTTACCCAATTGGTCCTCATAAAAATCTTGTTATCCGCTTTTTTTCTCTCTTTTTTTTGAGGTGGCCACCATGCCGTCGACTATGTCATAATGGTGGTCTCCTCGGCCAGGGATTATATTTTGCTCGTTTTTGCTGTATGCTGTATTGTATTGTTGTTTTTCTGGTCGAAATCAACGATGATTCTCTCTCTCTCTTCCGGTATATTTTATTGTGCGTGTTCGCCTGATTCCCGAACGCTGGGGGGTGTATCCATGGTGATACGATCGTTAACCAGTCGCCTGCGCCAAAGTGGACCTGCAGTCCTCTTTATATGGCATACACTCACGTGTTAACAGGTACATCAGTTATTATCTGTAGCTGAATCATACTTTATTTTCGGTTCAGCGAGGCCTGATATGACCTTGAGTTGGATTATGTGATGTCACAGAAGGTCAATGGAGGTCACGTGGGAGGGTTAATGACATTTGTGATGGCCGGTACATTACATTTGTCGCACCTTACACTAACTGGTCGGATAACTGTCTGCTGTGTGTTTAGTTGATTACTGTCCCATATTGAACTGCCATTCGTCAAATTGACTTTTTTCTTCAAAACTCATACTGGGTGAGAATCTTGATCAGTGGTCTATCCTTTGGGAGGGGGACCAACGGGGGGGGGGTCGTGTTCCCAAGTCACGAAGAATGCATTTCTTTATTCCCAGGTCACGATGAATTAAAAGGAAAAGTCCTCGTATACAATGGAAGAGGCGGATTCATGATAGAAATTGGCCAGTTCCCAATTTACGGTTATTACATATTAAACTTCCCAGTTCACGATTATTGAAAATTCTCGATCACGGCGGTCGGCTAATATTCCATTCCCAGTTCACCGATAATTATTTTCCTCATTCCCAGTTCTCGGTGAAATGAACAGCACATTCCCGCGGAACGGAAATACCTCTTGCCCCCTTTCTCCTTTATCTGTCGAGGTTAGGAGTAAATACAAAGAAAAGTTTCGTGTTAGAAGGTTGTGAAATATCTCTTCTGAATTCTCGAATATTGGCAGATGAGTAAAGATTATTATAAGTGTATACCTTTACCTTTGATATGGATTTTTTCTCCAATTGATAGTCCACTTCTTGAACCAGTTTACTCTTGTTGTACGGTCCGTGCTCGGGAATATAGTTCCTCCTGTAAGCCTTTCTTCAGATATCATCATTAGACCCACAGTTTTAAGACCCAGTGTTAAGGCCAACAGTTTTTAGACCTACAGTTTTAAGACCCGCCGTTATAAGACCCACAGTTTTAAGACCCAGTGTTAAGGCCAACAGTTTTAAGACCTACAGTTTTAAGACCCAGTGTTAAGGCCCACCGTTTTAAGACCCACAGTTTTAAGTTCCAGTGTTAAGACCGACAGTTTTAGGACCCACAAGTTCAAGACCCACAGTTTTAATACCCACAAATGTTTAAAAGCTTAAAAGGGAAAGCCAAGACCAGCGATGAAGTACTTTTTATTCAAACTATAAAACCAAATGAGTTCATACCCAGGGAGTTTTTTCGTAATTATTCTGATAACGGAGTAATCATCGAATGAACGCTAACCACTGCCCAAGTCATGAAAGGTAGCATAGTGCAGCTGATGAAGACGTCAAGGTAGCGGCCCGATATTTTCCACCTGGCCCGCCCGCTGTTGCAGCCCGTCACCAGGCCTCCATTGTTTGACTGGTGAGTTCAAAAACAACTCACCGGCCGCCAATCGTATTAGCTGCCAGGGTGTTAGGATACATGGTTTATGGTATCACAATTAAGTGTATAGGCTGGATCGTGTAACGAGAGAACACAATACATATCACAGTCAAGTGAAACGGTGCGATCTCTCAACCGGTGACTTCCCCGACTCGGCACTTAACCCCCCCCCCCCCCTCCACACACACACAGATACCATCCTGAACCTGTTCAGAATGTTCCTGTTGTGCTCTTGTATTTAATACTTTGTCACACGATATTTAAAGTTCTTTTTTTTAGTTAAGCATGGACAGCACAAGGCAACATTTGGGATGACATTCACTATTGATGACGCACTTCCTGTTTTAGGGAGCTCTCGTGTAAATCTTCTTTAGATGTCATACCAATATATCTAAGAATATAACATCCCCTCTTCTTGAAAGGTAGATTGCCGATAATAATAAAGTTTAGAAGGATGTAACTTATAAGCGAAGCTTGTTAGAGCTTGTTTTTGATCAGTTGGCCAAATTCAAAATGCAAATCAATGTTGAAGAAAACAGATCAATATTACTTGATCAATTTATGATCTATGGAATTCAAAATGCAAAACAATGTTGAGGAAAACAGATCAATATTACTTGATCAATTAATGATCTATGGAGATTCAATACCAAATTTACGAGGATTTATTATCCGCAATGTCAATCTCTGAAAAATAAAGTTCAATATACAATTATTTATAGTGACACGTTCAAGGGAACTTATATCTACATTGTCAATATATGCCAGTCTTTGTGGAGCTTTGATAACTCGTCCGGAGCGGGTCATCAATGGGACTGTTCGGAGGCGTGGGTTCGAATTTCACTGCTGCCACCATGTTGTGCTCCTGTATTTATTCAAAATACTTCGTCACACGATATTTAAAGTTCATTTCTTTATTTAAACATGGACAGCACAAGGCAGTATTTGGTCAGGGCTAGTTTATCCAATTGAAACGCATACCTAAATATTCATGAGCCACGTCACTCGCAGTCCCGTCGACCCGAACAGCGCCCCCAACAGCGACCCCAACAGCGCATTTAAGGGTATTTCCCGACAGGCACTTCCCGAGGAGACGGTTACTGTCTGTCGATGCAAATCATTTAACTGTTTTCAACAGATTTTATTCATAAAATGGATGCCTTGGTATGCCAAAGTTCACAGTCAAACGCGTGCACAACACATCAGAAGCGCCTGTCAACTTATTTGTTGCCAGTCGGCCAAACAGCGCTGAGTCAGTGACTGTCACTAGGCGCATTTCTTTGGGTCAGGTTCGGTATCCCGCCCCAGGCCCGCAACACGTGACAGGGAACTTCCGAGTTTGCCGATAGGGATATGGTTATTCCAATGAAATGCACACACCATTCACATCCGGTGCACATTAAGGCACTGGAACCAACCTACTCTCATCACCTTTCAATCAGCCGCTATCTTCTCCCGAATGCCCCGTGCTGTTTAGAACGGGGCATATCGGCATACCGAATGCATGCGCGCGCACCCATAACCGGGTGAAAGAAGTGTCGGGCGGTGAACCGATGCGTAATGTGTGTATTCGGTCTAGATTAGTCTAGATCATGACAGATCTGTTAGAAGATATATCTATGTCCATAATTATAGTATAGCTCATAGATACCAGGATAGCCAGTAACTGTAGTGAACTTACCAGTATTGGCATAAGTGTCCCCCACTGCACTTCACTGCACTGGATGACCTAACTCCCTAACTTGGCCTAAGCCACGCACTGATGCAGCTGCAGCTTCTCTGGACACGCAATGACCAGTCTACCCTATACTATACTATAGTATAGGGTAGACTATGCTGCTATAAGAGGACCATGCTGGTGGGGTCCGGTACTTTATTGTCACAAAGTGACCTGACATTATGTAGCTAAACTTAATATGACATACCATTTCCGGCCTTTGGGATGTACGTATAATTTGCAACAAACCGAAAGGCAGTCTCCATTTCGTAGGCTCTGACCGCTGCCAGCGCCTCTTCTGCGCTGGCGAACGATAATGTTCCTGACAACGCCATGTTCCTTCGTGTGAACTGCCAAGTGGTGAAATACCCTTAAATGCTAACAATAGGGTGGTTGGGGTCGACGTAGCCCTGACAGCAACATTTGTGATGACATTCACTATAGGGCTAATATGGATAGGTGCTACCTAAAAACTGCGAGTGTATATTTAATAATTCAGATATTCCGAGGGGATACATCTAGATTAATATTTACAATTAATCCCACTTCGGCTTGCCATAAAGAATATTTCTGCCGGGATGACGTATATCATGCATATGATTATGGCATATCATCCGGTTGCTTAGGAACTCCCATTGTCACGTCATGTTTATAACATTTTGACGACACAACTACTCACTATGACAGCAGCCGATGGGCGATCACCAAGAGCGCTCTGCTTGGCAACAGATATTTGGCGCGTCGCTTATAAATTAACTTTAATTTGAAGCCTAGATCTACATCCAGTGTTAACGTTGAATAACTTATTCCTTAATTTTGTGGGGCAGCTGATTTAATTATTAAAGACATGACATAATAGGCTTCAACCTCTCTTGGCTTGAATATGGCTATGTACAACTGATATTTACTCCGAATCCGAAAACGTGTCATGGGGGGTGTTACGCGAAATGAAAGTCCTAAGCCTATGCTTGAAATGGATGTTACCTTAGGAGCTCGCTTGCGCTCCCTATGAAGTATCATTCGCCAAGACTTCAGGTTTACTTATTTTGGGAACAAACAAACAAAGCACGTGTTCGGAACGAGTTTAGAATGTCGGCTGAAAGACTAACGTATTTTTGCATCCTTTACCATATGGCTTAATGACTCATCCGTATGCACTGCACATTTTTAAGAGCGGAATGCTTAAGTCGATCACTTGCTCTCGCCATTTTGTTACAGCTGCCCCAAAGAATCAACTCAAAATGTCTCTGCCAGCTCCTTTTAATCGTTGGCTCCAACAGATAATATTTAAAGTGGCGTAGGTTTTCTATTTCTGGTACTACACCGGTTACACTAAGGCCTGCACAGCCGGCTTCCACTCAGAGTGCTTGTCCTCTTTATTTACTTTACTCCCACAAGCTTGTTACTTGTTGAGGTGGGCGTTGATGCGTGTATTTCTATCAGGAACCTCGTTCATCCAATAAGGTGCATGCAAATAAAGAAAAAAACTCTCAGCGTCACGTCACCGAGGTCCGTTTTGTAGAGGGTCTTTGGTCCAGTAAGTTTTGCAAGTGCAAGTTCTTTATATGGCAGGGGTGGTGGTGTCGGAGTGACTGGGGGTTGGGGTGGGGTGGGGGGGAGGCATGCCCATGCATGTCCGTAAGCACCAGGCACAACAGACCTTTTTCTCTGAATGTTGTCATAGGGCGACGAAGGTTTTAGGAAAAATGCATTTGTCGTGCGTAACATGTTATGTGCGATTTTGGACAAAACTTAGTTTTGGTGTAAGTTTTATCTAAGTTTGCGAACGCGTATTCTGCAAACATCAAACTTAAGCTAAAATCTCACTTGAGAACCTTTAAAAACTTCAAGGTGACTTAAGTTTTGATGTTTGACAAGATAGACCGCATTGATGCATATTGGCGTCGCAGTATCAGGCGTGATGCGAGTTTTAACGTTGAGAGCCGTACCAGTCAGGTTGTACCCGCCTGAACCCGCTTCAAATAGGGGGGCGAAAACGAAACATTCGCGAGAGATTTATTTGGTTCGCGCTTCATTAGCAGGGGCCGATCTATGAATTTGGAAACAGAGGGGGGGGGGGCTCTCCGCTCTCTAAAAAAATCGACGGGAAGGGGAGGGGTTCCGCCTCAGTTGGCTTTGATTTTGCGAGGGGAAATCGGCAAGTGAAATGGTCAGTGAAACATTTCGTCTTGAACACTCATTGCTTGAGTGGGGGTGGGTTAAAGAACCCCTTCTGGATTCGCCACTGGGTTGTATCTTCAACATGTCAATATGCGAAGCCCGACTTGTAGTTGCCAAGGGGGGGGGGGCGAGCAACCCCCCTAACCCCCCGTTCGTCTCTAGATCCGCCCCTGATTAAGCCTTTGCTCTTGTACAAGAGTTTGATCGCACCGTTTGAACGGCAATATGCGCGAGGTCGGTGGGGCTCTAGGGCGGAAGGGGTTCCGGGAGTCCGGGGGTCACTTTTTGAGGAAGAAATTCATGTTATAATGCAAAATCTGACCCCCACCCCCAATCCCCCGTTCGTCAAAATATTTGAATTAGTAGAACCCCACCCCGGTTAAAAAAAATGGTCAAAACTCCCGTCACGCCCCCCCCCCCCCCTCCCCACCACCCGCCGCATCGGTCCAATGGAGCCCTCCATTTACAAATTGCTGCTACCCATTCTCACCTTGACATGTGCTGCTCAACGCCACCTGGCGTTAATAAGCTCTTTCCGTTTGTCTACTTCCGTCACCGGAAGATGTCAGTCAACTTATATCTAATTAGGTTTCCTCTGCCTGTCCTTCTGTTACATTCTCACAGAATCCACGGATTGTGACAGTTGTCGTCTGCTAAAGTAGATTATTTCCTTCATCCTTGAAGAGCTCCAAAATGAAGCGTCGGTATCCGGTAGCCGCGAGATGGCAGCACAACTCAAGGCAAAATTTAATTGCGACGACGTGTTAGCCATCAGCGGTATCTTCCCTGACTGACTGCACGGTACCCAGCCGATCCTTGCGTGCGGTGACGCGGTGAGGATGTGTTATTTGACCGACTATTGGCCTTCACAGACTGGTGGAGACCTCTCAAATTAGCTTTAGAACCAGCACTGCAATTTAAATTGAAGATAATAAACAAATAGGGCTACGTTTCAACAACAGGTTACTGCTTTTATTCCATGATATATCTCAGTAACAGCGCATTCATCAAAGTAGCGCGAATGACGATACATAGCAGGGTATATATTCTATCGTATGTCTTCAAGTGTATCGGAATTGGTTTGAAACTATCAGATAAGGCAACATTTTAGTTCTATTCTGGTAACCGCCTTCTCAACACACTTTCGTCTTACAGTTTATATTAGGCCTGCGTCATATAATGAGACTATAAGTTAGCGTCAGGTATACGGCTTTGGTTCTGGCTAGACACGGACGAAACGTGGACCGGCGCGAGTACACCATGGTGACAGCCCACAGGCGGCTCTGTCCCCGGTGTTTGCGCGTCAGTCACACACCCTTGATTCATGGGCCTGTCCTGGGGCGGGGTACAAGTACCCCCCCCCCCTGCCCCCCTTAAATACATCAACGCAATAGGGACACTCTGTATCTGCAAAACATCAGCAGTGTCAAAGACATTATATCAGCGAATAAAGATGTTTTCAAAGAGGAACCATGGACTCTCCCCGGTACAGTCCACCTCACCATAGATGACTCAAAACAGCCAACCACAATATCATCATACAGGGTCCGAGTGAGTTTGAAGAACAAAGCGGAAGCTGAACTGAAACAGCTTGAGGAAAAAGATGTAATCGCCAAAGTGGACAAACCGACAGAATGGGTCACTGCCGGAATGTGCTACGGACCATGCTCAGTGCCGGCATTGACTTCAGGCCATTGACAGCAACCCACCGGACAACATCCGCTTTCTGAAATAACTTTCAAAGAGGCGATTGACTTTTTGTATTTTATTAAGACGAAATATCAATATTTCGTCTTATGTCACTCGGGCTAGGTTTTTTACCCACTTCACTCCCGAAGTTTGTATGTTTCTTTCGTACCCTCTACTGTTCTAACGACAACAGCTATCGTTCACCAACTTTTATGGAAATGTGGCATGTCCGAGCCTCTACAATTTTCAAGTGACGGACGTCCCAATGTCAAAGGTCAAAAGTCAAGGCCATCCAATTAAAGAAAAAACGTAAAAGTGCTAAATCTTGCTTAATATTTGTCCTGAAGAGATGCGACTAACGTCAAAATGTTCCACTGATTAGGGGACACAACTTTAATATGGACTATTTTTGGCGCGTAGGAAGAAGTTTCGCGCAAAATGACGTCATAGTTCACCTTGGCCTTATGTTCAAAGTAGATGCACGTTGTTTTCCCACTTAGACTTTCTCAATCATCGTCAACGTCCAATGATGTATTAAGAAAGTCGGTATGACCAATTTCCCGAAGAAAAATTCGCCGTCAATGACGTCACATGACGCCAAAAAAATGAAATATTTAAATACGAAGTAAATTCACTGTATAATTAGAAGACATCGGATTCGGGTCACAGAACGTCTAATTTTACCGCCTAGTTGTTTCTTAGTTAAAAAAAGATACATTCTATTTTACTTCCCGCTAGAGGGCCAAACATTTCTTATGGGGATTCCCATGTTAAAGTCGGCCTGGGTCCAGATTGCGCGAGCTGGGGAGAGCAGTGAGTGAGCGGTTTGCGATAAGGCACCGTATTGTTGATATATTGTGATGTGATATATTGGGAAAGGCAGGAGGGGGGGGGGCACAGTCGTGGGAAGGGAGAACAGGAACCAGGAATGAATCGCCCCCGCAGCCGCCCACCAGCCTCACGGACTCCTGTCCCTCCTCCCCATTTCCATCCACCAGGCTCCTGCAGTCATCCCTCCCACCTTCTTCACCCTCACTCGTCAGAATCATACACTACAGCGCTGGTAGAGGGGGTGAGTTGGCTGGTGGCGGAATCCAGGCTGCACAACCCACAGTCAACCATGTGGTATCTTTCAAGGCGACGCAGGCACGCACCGCGGTCGCCTATATACTGTGGTCCATAGGTACAACGGTTGCGCTGAGGGTATTGCTCCGCTCAGCGAGGTGAAATGTTAATACTCCTCCGGTCAGGCCCATGGTATCTGGTATGTTAGAGTACATAGGGATGACATGGTATTCCATTGCTGGACTCATTCAACGAATAATTGCGTGAAACTGCAATCTGCCGATCTGCAATCTGCCGATCTGCCATCTACCGATCTGCCATCTGCCGATCTGCCATCTGCCGATCTACCATCTGCCGATCTGCCGATCTGCCATCTGCCGATCTGCAATTTGCAATCTGCCGATCTGCAATCACCCTGTCCCCTTCATGACAATACTCCCTCGATCAGCCCCATGTCTCATACCCCCCCCCCCTCCGCCCCCCAAGGATATGCTCCCTCGATCAGCCCCACGCCCCCTCCTCCCTCATGGCAATACTCCCTCGGTCAGCCCCATGCCCCCTTCCCCCATGACAATACTCCATTGGTCAGCCCCCCCCCCTCCCTCCTCATGACAATACTCCCTCGGTCAGCCCCATGCCCCCTGCCTCCCATGACAATACTCCCTCGGTCAGCCCGATACCCACACCCCAAAACAAACAATACTACCTCGGTCAGCCCCATGCCCCCTCCCCACATGACAATACTCCCTCGATCAGCCCCATGCTTCATCCGCCCCCCCCCCCCCCCCACAAAGACTATACTCCCTGGGTCAGCCCCATGCCCTCTTTCTCCATGACAATACTTCCTCGGTCAGCCCCATGCCCCCTCCCTCCACATGACAATACTTCCTCGGTCAGCCCCACGCTCCCTCCCCCCATGATAATACTCCCTCGACCAGCCCCATGCCGCCCCCCCCCCCAAAAAAAAATACACCCTCGGTCAGCCCCATCTCCCTCCCTCCACATGACCATACTTCCTCGGTCAGCCCCATGCCCCCTCCCTCCACATGACAATACTTTTTGTTTTTATTATTCCTTCAGCAACGAGAGCTACATACATATATAAATATAGGCAATGCAATTATAGGTCGAGGCCGATAACATTAACAATTATTGATTACTCAAATATGACAATGTTGAAATAAGGTCTGCGAATATCGTATTAATATGTGACGGAATATTATATAAAATTATATAATTACATAGCAAGATTATATTTTCTCATACAATGCAATATATCTGGATGATTTTCCTGTAATGATATCAGCATGATGCTCCATTTGCACCTGTTTCTTGATGAAATATTTACATAATTCAAAGTTTAACAGCTTACTCTCCGATAATCTATTTTTGTAGATGTACCATTTAGCCATTACCACAATGAAATTTATACTCAGTACAATAGATCCTTTATCACCAGAAATACTACACAAGACGTCTACTATTGATAGACTCACATGAACATTGTATAAGGTTGTAATCCATTGTTCAATATTTTGCCAGATCTTTTTGACAGAGGGGGAGTAATACATAAAGTGCTCTATTGTGTCAGTTCCATACATACATCGCAGGCTGCATTGTCTTTTATGTGCCATTTCACCAGATTGTAATTACAAGGTATGATTCTATGGAGGATTTTGTACTGGAAAGTTTGTATCTGAGTGTTGCGTGTTGCACTATTACCTATTGAAAAGTATGTTTTGAAACTGTTTTCTGTTAGAAATGGGAACTCTTCTAGCCATGTGGCAATAGCAGTGGGTGGGGATTGTGATTTTTTGATAAGTTCCCAATATATGTGATGATTCTGTATTTTATCAACATTGATGTACTGTTCGTTAATTCTTATCTGTAGCTGTTCCTGATTGTTGTATGTGTGCGCTGTTTACATCTCTCGCCGCAGTGACGTACCCCATTGTTTGGGAATAGCGTGTATGAGGCTGTTTAGTTTTAGCGCGTCTATTTGAATTCCGTATTTTTCTTCTACAGCAGCTTTTTCTAAAAAGCCCCTGTTCTCGTCCATTAGGTGATGTATGTGTGTAATTCCATGATCTGCCCAACGCTTGTAGGTTGGGTAAAAGGTATTACTTAGAACTCCTCCAATTAGTATGTATTTGTTATTCCATAGTTTTTCATATCTCACGCTCTCCACCTCGGGCTCAACCGAAAAAACATCAAACCAGTTTTTTATGACTTGTTGATAAAAAAGACTCTCAGGGGGCTTTATATGTGTGATGCAGAGTTTGCTTGAGATTTCTTGTGTTGTAAGACCAATTAGGCAGAGGGCTAACTTGCTTTGTTTCGTTTGTAGCTCATTACCCGATATTACTCGTTTAATCCATAGTGCCTTTTGGCTAGCAATAATTGAGCTGAAACAGGGCATTTTCAGACCCCCATTTGGTATGTCTGATATCACTGTGGAATATTTCACTTTGGGGCGTTTGCCATTCCACACAAAATCTGCTATTTCGCTTTTGACCTTTTTGATAAAGCTCTCGGGAAAGTGAATGACAGCGGTAGCATAGGTCAACAGCGGGAGTGCCAGACTTTTTAATATGGTTATTTTACCTTTTTGGGGAGTACAGCTTTAAATTTAGATAATCTGTCTTCCAGATTTTTGTGGCACATAGCCGTTTGGTCTATATCAAAGAAGATACCCAGGGTTTTGAAAGTCGATCTTTTAACCTCTATGCTGTGTATAGTGTCTAATCTGCAGTTTGGATGTAGAGGAACCACGAATGTTTTGTTTTTGTTGAGCTTTAGCCCTGAACATAACGCGGACTGTTCTAATATATTAAGTGCCCTAGATATTGATTCTGCATTCTTCAGAAACAATGTGGTATCATCTGCTAGTTGTGATATTTTAAACACTGCTTCACACACTGTTACACCATGTACGTTGGGGTCGCTGCGAATCCTTGTTGCAAGTGTTTCTACAACAAGAACGAAAAGTAAGGCGCTTATTGGACAGCCGTGTCTGATGCCTCGCGTAATAGGGAAGAACGCGGTTGCGTGACCGTTATTTATGCCACAGCTAATCATGGCTGTATATATTATGTCAATCCATTGTCTATAATATGGGCCAAATTTCATATGTTTTAGTACCTTGTGTAAATACTGCCAAGAAATGGTATCAAACGCTTTTTCGAAATCAGGAAGTGCTATGTAACCTGGAGTGTTGTTCATATTACAGTATTCAAGGATATCTGCGATAGTTCTTACATTTTCGCCGATGTAGCGACCTCTGATGTACCCGCATTGGTCCACATTAACTAGGTCTTTGACGACATCTTGCATCCTATTGGCAAGTGCTTTCGTTAGAATTTTATAGTCAGTGATAAGTAGGCTTAGCGGTCTCCATGATGTCAAATAGCGAAGGTCTTTGTCAGCTTTCGGGAGAAGCGTTAAGACACCGCGTCTTTGTTCAATGCTTAGATGCTTATTTTCTGCTGCATATATGAAGCTGTTATGTACGAGATGTCCAATATCTCGCCAGAAGAATTTATAAAATTCGGTGGAAAAACCGTCGCTTCCGGGGGACTTGATGTTTTTCATTTGAGCTAGGGCTTGAGTACATTCCTTTAATGTTAATTCTTGGTCACAGAGGTGCGTGGATTGTGGGCTTAATTTACTAATGGCTTCATCCAGGAATTTGTCCATTACCGGATCGTTTTCTTCCATCACGGGCCCTTGCGAGTATAATTGTGAGTAGAAGGTTTGTTCAGCAGCTAGAATCTCTGTTGGGTCGATAATTGGCTTCTCATTAGGACCTATGAGGGTTGTTATATTTTTTTTTGCGCTTCTATGTTTCTCTAAGCTAAGGAAGTATTTAGTATTCTTCTCGTTTTCAGCAATTTCCAGTGACCTAGCTCTCACTAGTGCACCTTGAGCCTTCAGGCTTTGAATTTCATCGTACTCTGTTTTAGCACGTTCGTAGACACTGTGTATTGCATCATCTGTTATACTTTGAACTTGTAAGGTTTCCAGTTTTTCTTTTAGCTCTTGCTCATATTGACGGCGTTGTTTTGCTTTGTATGAAGCGTAACTTATACTCCGACCTCTCATTTCGCATTTAATAAGGTCCCACAATACCCCTTTATCATCGAGCGTTGAATACTTATGTAGAGAATCGTCCAGGCACGTTTTTATCATTTTCACATATTCGGCGTCTTTTAACAGCGATGAGTTAAATTTCCAAACCCCACCTCCCCTTAGGGACTGGTGTTTATTTATAACTTGGATGTCAATAATTGAGTGGTCAGAGCGTGGCCCATAGTTTATATCAGCTTTTCTTATATCATAGCCCAGATTCGCTGAGGTGAATCAAAAATCTATTCTGGAATGTACAAGGCCAGATGTTGTATTTTGACTTCTCGTGAAACGCCTAGTATCGGGGTTACGGACTCTCCAGATGTCTTGGAGATCAAACGTCTCCATGAATTCTAATATATGTTTTGCATAACCGCTCAGTTTTTCCTGTTTTCCCCCACTTTTGTCCAGTTCTGGATTAATACAAACATTAAAATCTCCTCCGATAATTATCAAGTTTTCTGCATGCTCCTGAAGAGCTTGTGATATTTCCTCTAGGAAAGCCATCTGTTTTTTTGGAAAGTCTTTTGTTGGGGCGTAGACATTCATAAGCGTGTATCTTCGGCCACATATCTCTACATCTAAGATGATATATCGTCCTTCTTTGTCACATACTTGATTATGCATTTTTATATTATAATTGACAGGGGTAAATATAGCCACACTACAACGTTTAGTGGTCCCGTGCGAAAAAAATAATTGTCCTTTCAGACGTTCAGACATAAAATTTCTGCCTTTTTGTCAGTGTCCGTTTCTTGAAAGAACATTATCCCAGGATGGTGATATGCCATATGATCAAATATCATTTTGCGTTTAATAGCGTCTCCTAAGCCTCGTGTATTGAAACTACTTATATTAATTTGGTTCATTGGTAGCCATCAAAGTACATGGTGGATCAGTGTCACTTGGCGTGCTCTCATATGCTGAAGGTTTTTGGTGTAAACAAATACAGTTATGCTAAATATTCATTAGCTTTGGGCTGGCGTAGGGAGAGAAACATGATTCCCAAACCTAATACTGGTGCCGTATCGTGCATATAGTTAATTTTACCAACATACAACACCAATCTCCTACCAGCACCACAACTGGATTATCCGAAAAAATAACGATATACACGTAGTAACAGGAAATTGTAACCGAGAAGGTAACATCTACAAATCAAGTGTTTTTCTATTTATGCAGGGTGCTTTTGTAAGTCCCTGAACGATGGGAAACTGAAGCATGTCAATTAATGCTCTATAGTACGATTGTCATGGGTATCAATCATGATGCAATCTACATCTGCATCACCTGGTGAGTTCATTTTCTGAAGTTGTTACCGGTGGTACAACGTCTGCGATGACAGTTTCCGAGTGAATTATACAACATGCCAATTAGCATATCTCCCATTGTGAGTGAATTGCAATCTGAGTGAAACATACCGTTACCAGACGCCACTAATCCTTTTATCGTACAATATATTTTGTCCTCTGAAACGGTGACTACACCAATTTTATTCCGAGTTTATTGCGCACCTTTTCCATGATCTGTCCAAGATGGTTCTGGCCCGTCCAGTCTGTTTGGATGAAGGTGCGCGGGTGTCCGAGGTGCAGTCCCGTGCCCCAGAACTTGTTCGAGGATGCCTCTGCTAGTGTTCGGTTTTCTGTCGCCAGGAGAATTTTCTTGAGCCCTGGGTTCTGGGAGAATTTGGCTTCTACGGCTTCCTCCATGACAGCTAATGATTTAACTATCCACTCATTGCAGACGTCTTTGATGTCTTTTGCCAGATAACAGGCATGACCAGCATCGCGTGATTGCAATATAGCCCATGCTAGGTCGTCTTTTCCGTGAGTAAGAGCTTTGCGGTGTAGGTAGCACTGCTCAACGGAGCGATAGTCGACCCCCTGAACTCTGAGCTGCGCAGGGTGGTGGTTCGATAGCGGGGATGCCTTGCCCCAGAAGCGGGTCACATTGCCCTTGGTAGGCGTGGCAATCATCAGTGGGTCAAGTTCACTGGGCAGCCTGTCGAGCGTATCCACGGTGTAGGCAACCTTGTTTATGTATAGCCTGTCACCTGACAGGTATTAGCTTTCCTTGAAGTGCTCATTGTTTTTCGCGGCATGGAGTATTGGTTTTAGCCTTTGTCTGCGGGCCATGATTTCAGGTGGAAAGTCCTCTGCGACCTTCACATTGCCTTTGAGTTTATGTTTTCAATTTTTCCAGACGTCAGCTCGGTCACCATAATAGTGAAACCTTATTATAACTGGCCTTGGCTTGTTTTGCTTGGGAGGGCCGGGCGGGTTGCAATGGGCTCTTGCGATCAACATATTAGCTCCATGGATGAAGATCCCGTGTATTTCTTCGTAAAGAGTAGGGGGTTACCCCCGGCGACATGGCTCCACTCTCCCTTCCTTCCCCCATTGACGCGATATGAGCAAAAGTGGTTAAAGCGTCCTGAATAACCAGCAACAAACTGTTTATTGCTTACTTTAATTAACGTGCCGCGCCCGTCTATGGCGGGGGCGTCAGTCATAGCGGTCCCTTGTATGGTCTACATTCCGGTCGTGTCTGGTCCACAGGGCGTCACGGGTCGGTGCAGCCCGTCTATGACGGAGGCGTCAGTGGTTCGACAGTCATAGCGGTCCCTTGTATGGTCTACATTCCGGTCATGTCAGGTCCACAGGGCGTCACAGGTCGGTGCAGCCCGTCTATGGCGGAGGCGCCAGTCATAGCGGGCCCTTGTATGGCCTACATTCCGGTCGTCTCTGGTCCACACCACGTCACGGGTCGATGCAGCCCGTCCATGGCGGAGGGGTCAGTCCTAGCGGTCCCTATTATGGCCTGCATTCCGGTCGTGTCTGGTCCACACCACGTCACGGGTCGGTGCAGCCCGTCATAGCGGTCCCTTGTATGGCCTACATTCCGGTCGTGTCTGGTCCACACCGAGTCACGGGTCGGTGCAGCCCGTCAATGGCGGAGGCGTCAGTCATAGCGGTCTCTTGTATGGTCTACATTCCGGTCGTGTCTGGTCCACAGGGCGTCACGGGTCGGTGCAGCCCGTCTATGGCGGAAGCGTCAGTCATAGCGTTCCCTTGTATGGTCTACCTTCCGGTCGTGTCTGGTCCACACCATGTCACGGTTCGGTGCAGCCCGTCTATGGCGGAGGCGTCAGTCATAGCGGTCCCTTGCATGGTCTACATTCCGGTTGTGTCTGGTCCACACCACTTGACGGGTCGGTGCAGCCCGTCTATGGCCGGGGCGTCAGTCATCGCGGTTCCTTGTGTGGTCTACATTCCGGTCGCGTCTGGTGCACACCACGTCACGGGTCGGTGCAGCCCGTCTATTTTGGAGGCGTCTGTCATAGCGGTCCCTTTTGTGGTCTATGTTCCGGTCGTGTCTTGTCCGCACCGAGTCACGGGTCGGTGCAGCCGGTCTATGGCGGAGGCGTCAGTCATAGCGGTGCCTTGTATGGTCTACATTCCGGTCGTGTCTGGTGCACACCACGCCACGGGTCGGTGCAGCCCGTCTATGACGGAGGCGTCAGTGGTTCGACAGTCATAGCGGACCCTTGTATGGTCTACATTCCGGCCGTGCCTGGTCCCCACTGCGTCACGGGACCGTGCAAGCCGTCTATGGCGGAGGCGTCAGTCATAGCGTTCCCTTGTATGGTCTACATTCCGGTCGTGTCTGATCCACAGGGCGTCACAGGTCGGTGCAGCCCGTCTATGGTCTATGATCTACATTCCGGTCGTGTCTGGTCCAAACCATGTCACGGGTCGGTGCAGCCTGTCCAAGGCGGAGGGGTCAGTCATAGCGGTCCCTTGTATGGTCTACATTCCGGTCGTGTCTGGTCCACACGACGTCACGGGTCGGTGTAGCCCGTCTATGGCGAAGGCGTCAGTCATAGCGGACCCTTGCATGGTCTACATTCCGGCCGCGTCTGGTGCACACCACGTCACGGGTCGGTGCAGCCCATCTATGGCGGAGGCGTCAGTCATGACGGTCCTTTGTATGGCCCACATTCCGGCCGCGTCTGGTGCACACCACGTCACCGGTCGGTGCAGCCCGTCTATGGCGGAGGCGTCAGTCATAACGGTCCCTTGTATGGTCCACATTCTGGTCGTCTCTGGGCCATAGAGCGTCACTGGTCCGTGCAGCCCGCCTATGGCGGAGGCGTCAGTCATAGCGGTCTCTTGTATGGTCTACATTCCGGTCGTGTCTGGTCCAGAGGGCCCCACCGGTCGTGCAAGCCGTCTGTGGCGGAAGCGTCTGTCATTGCGGTCCCTTGTATGGTCTACATTCCGGCCGCGCCTGGAGTACACCACGTCACGGGTCGGTGCAGCCCTTCTATGGCGGAGGCGTCAGTCATAGCGTTCCCTTGTATGGTCTACATTCCGGTCGTGTCTGGTCCACAGGGCCTGACGGGTCGGTGCAGCCCGTCTACGGCGGAGCCGTCAGTCATAGCGGTCCCTTGTGTGGTCTACATTCCGGTCGTGTCTGGTCCACAGGGCCTGACGGGTCGGTGCAGCCCGTCTATGGCGGAGGCGTCAGTCATAGCGGTCCCTTGTATGGTCTACATTCCGGCCGCGCCTGGTGAACACCACGTCACGGGCCGGTGCAGCCCGTCTATGGCGGAGGTGTCAGTCATAGCGGTCCCTTGTATGGTCTTCATTCCGGTCGTGTCTGGTCCACAGGGCGTCACGGGTCGGTGCAAGCCGTCCATGGCGGAGGCGTCAGTCCTAGCGGTCCCTTGTATGGTTTACATTCCGGCCGCGCCTGGTGAACACCACGTCACGGGTCGGTGCAGCCCGTCTTTGCCGGAGGCGTCAGTCATAGCGGTCCCTTGTATGGTCAATATTCCGGTCGTGTCTGGTCCACACCACGTCACGGGTCGGTGCAGCCCGTCTATGGCGGAGGCGTCAGTCATAGCTGTCCCTTGTATGGTCTACATTCCGGCCGCGACTGGTGCACACCACGCCACGGGTCGGTGCAGCCCGTCTATGGCCGAGGCGACAGTCATAGCGGTCCCTTGTATGGTGTACATTCCGGTCGTGTCTGGTCCACACCACGTCACGGGTCGGTGCAGCCCGTCTATGGCGGAAGCGTCAGTCATAGCGGTCCCTTTTATGGTCTCCATTCCGGTCGTGTCTTGTCCACAGGGCGTCACGGGTCGGTGCAAGCCGTCTATGGCGGAGGCGTCAGTCATAGCGGTCCCTTGTATGATCTACCTTCCGGTCGTGTCTTGTCCACAGGGCGTCACGGGTTGGTGCAAGTCGTCTATGGCGGAGGCGTCAGTCATAGCGGTCCCTTGTTTGGTCTACATTCCGGCCGCGTCTGGTGCACACCACGTCACGGGTCGGTGCAGCCCGTCTATGGCGGAGGCGTCAGTCATAGCGGTCCCTTGTATGGTGTACATTCCGGTCGTGTCTTGTCCACAGGGCGTCACGGGTCGGTGCAAGCCGTCTATGGCGGAAGCGTCAGTCATAGCGGTCTCTTGTATGGTCTACATTCCGGCCGCGCCTGGTGCACACCACGTCACGGGTCGGTGCAGCCCGTCTATGACGCAGGCGTCCGTCATAGCGGTCCTTGTATGGTCAACATTCCGGCCGCGTCTGGTGCACACCACGTCACGGGTCGCTGCAGCCCGTCTATGGCGGAGGCGTCAGTCATAGCGGTCCCTTGTATGGTCTACATTCCGGTCGTGTCTGGTCCACACCATGTCACGGTTCGGTGCAGCCCATCTATGGCGGAGGCGTCAGTCATGACGGTCCTTTGTATGGCCCACATTCCGGCCGCGTCTGGTGCACACCACGTCACCGGTCGGTGCAGCCCGTCTATGGCGGAGGCATCAGTCATAACGGTCCCTTGTATGGTCCACATTCTGGTCTTCTCTGGGCCATAGAGCGTCACTGGTCCGTGCAGGCCGTCTATGGCGGAGGCGTCAGTCATAGCGGTCCATTGTGTGATCTACATTCCGGTCGTGTCTAGTCCACTGTGCATGACAGGTCGGTGCAAGCCGTCCATGGCGGAATCGTCAGTCATAGCGGTCCCTTGTATGTTCTACCTTCCGGTCGTGTCTGGTCGACACCATGTCACGGGTCGGTGCAGCCCGTCTATGGCGGAGGCGTCAGTCATAGCGTTCCCTTGTATGGTCCACATTCCGGTCGTCTCTGGTCCACAGAGCGTCACGTGTCCGTGCAGCCCGTCTCTGGCGGAGGCGTCAGTCATAGCGGTCCCTTGTGTGGTGTACATTCCGGTCGTGTCTTGTCCACAGGGCGTCACGGGTCGTTGCAAGCCGTCTATGGCGGATGCGTCAGTCATAGCGCTCCCTTGTATGGTCTACATTCCGGTCGTGTCCGGCGCACACCACGTCACGGGTCGGTGCAGCCCGTCTACGGCGGAGGCGTCAGTCATAGCGGTCTCTTGTATGGTCTACATTCCGGTCGTGTCTGGTCCAGAGGGCCTCACCGGTCGTGCAAGCCGTCTGTAGCGGAGGCGTCTGTCATTGCGGTCCCTTGTATGGTTTACATTCCGGCCGCGCCTGGAGTACACCACGTCACGGGTCGGTGCAGCCCGTCTATGGCTGAGGCGTCAGTCACAGCGGTCCCTTGCATGTTCCACATTCCGGTCGTCTCTGGTTCACAGGGCATCACGGGTCGCTGCAGCCCTTCTATGGCGGAGGCGTCAGTCATAGCGGTCCCTTGTATGGTCTACATTCCGGTCGTGTCTGGTCCACAGGGCCTGACGGGTCGGTGCAGCCCGTCTATGGCGGAGCCGACAGTCATAGCGGTCCCTTGTGTGGTCTACATTCCGGTCGTGTCTGGTCCACAGGGCCTGACGGGTCGGTGCAGCCCGTCTATGGCGGAGGCGTCAGTCATAGCGGTCCCTTGTATGGTGTACATTCCGGTCGTGTCTTGTCCACAGGGCGTCACGGGTCGCTGCAGCCCGTCTATGGCGGAGGCGTCAGTCATAGCGGTCCCTGGTCTGGTCTACATTCCGGTCGTGTCTGGTCCACAGGGCGTCACGGGTCGGTGCAGCCCGTTTATGGCGGAGGCGTCAGTCATAGCGGTCCCTTGTATGGTCTTCATTCCGGTCGTGTCTGGTCCACAGGGCGTCACGGGTCGGTGCAAGTCGTCTATGGCGGAGGCGTCAGTCATAGCGGTCCCTTGTATGGTCTTCATTCCGGTCGTGTCTGGTCCATATGGTGTCATGGGTCGTTGCAAGCCGTCTATGGCGAAGGCGTCAGTCATAGCGGTCCCTTGTACGGTCTACATTCCGGCCGCGCTTGGAGAACACCACGTCACGGGTCGGTGTAGCCGTCTATGGCGGAGGCGTCAGTCATAGCGGTCTCTTGTAGGGTCTACTTTTCGGTCGTCTCTGGTCCACAGGGCGTCACGGGTCGGTGCAGCCCGTCTATGGCGGAGGCGTCAGTCATAGCGGTCCCTTGTATGGTCTACATGCCGGCCGCGCCTGGTGCACACCACGTCACGGGTCGGTGCAGCCCGTCTATGGCGAAGACGTCAGTCTTAGCGTTCCCTTGTATGGTATACATTCCGGTCGTGACTGGTCCACAGGGCGTCACGGGTCGGTGCAAGCCGTCTATGGCGGAGGCGTCAGTCATAGCGGTCCCTTGTATGGTTTACAATCCGGCCGCGCCTGGTGAACACCACGTTACGGGTCGGTGCAGCCCGTCTATGGCGGAGGCGTCAGTCATAGCGGTCCCGTGTATGGCCTTCATTCCGGTCGTGTCTGGTCCACAGGGCGTCACGGGTCGGTGCAAGCCGTCTATGGCGGAGGCGTCAGTCATAGCGGTCCCTTGTATGGTTTACATTCCGGCCGCGCCTGGTGAACACCACGTCACGGGTCGGTGCAGCCCGTCTATGGCGGAGGCGTCAGTCATAGCGGTCCCTTGTATGGTCAACATTCCGGTCGTGTCTGGTCCACACCACGTCACGGGTCGGTGCAGCCCTTCTATGGCGGAGGCGTCAGTCATAGCGGTCCCTTGTATGGTCTCCATTCCGGTCGTGGCTGGTCCACAGGGCGTCACGGGTCGGTGCAGCCCTTCTATGGCGGAGGCGTCAGTCATAGCGGTCCCTTGTATGGTCTACATTCCGGTCGTGTCTGGTCCACAGGGCCTGACGGGTCGGTGCAGCCCGTCTATGGCGGAGCCGTCAGTCATAGCGGTCCCTTGTGTGGTCTACATTCCGGTCGTGTCTGGTCCACAGGGCCTGACGGGTCGGTGCAGCCCGTCTATGGCGGAGGCGTCAGTCATAGCGGTCCCTTGTATGGTTTACATTCCGGCCGCTCCTGGTGAACACCACGTCACGGGTCGGTGCAGCCCGTCTATGGCGGAGGTGTCAGTCATAGCGGTCCCTTGCATGGTCTTCATTACGGTCGTGTCTGGTCCACAGGGCGTCACGGGTCGGTGCAAGCCGTCCATGGCGGAGGCGTCAGTCCTAGCGGTACCTTGTATGGTTTACGTTCCGGCCGCGCCTGGTGAACACCACGTCACGGGTCGGTGCAGCCCGTCTTTGCCGGAGGCGTCAGTCATAGCGGTCCCTTGTATGGTCAATATTCCGGTCGTGTCTGGTCCACACCACGTCACGGGTCGGTGCAGCCCGTCTATGGCGGAAGCGTCAGTCATAGCGGTCCCTTGTATGGTCTCCATTCCGGTCGTGGCTGGTCCACGGGGCGTCACGGGTCGGTGCAAGCCGTCTATGGCGGAGGTGTCAGTCATAGCGGTCCCTTGTATGGTCTACATTCCGGCCGCGACTGGTGCACACCACGCTACGGGTCGGTGCAGCCCGTCTATGGCCGAGGCGTCAGTCATAGCTCTCCCTTGTATGGTGTACATTCCGGTCGTGTCTGGTCCACACCACGTCACGGGTCGGTGCAGCCCGTCTATGGCGGAAGCGTCAGTCATAGCGGTCTCTTGTATGGTCACCATTCCGGGCGTGTCTGGTCCACAGGGCGTCACGGGTCGGTGCAGCCCGTCTATGGCGGAGGCGTCAGTCATAGCGGTCCCTTGTATGGTGTACATTCCGGTCGTGTCTTGTCCACAGGGCGTCACGGGTCGGTGCAAGCCGTCTATGGCGGAGGCGTCAGTCATAGCGGTCCCTTGTATGGTCTACCTTCCGGCCGCGTCTGGTGCACACCACGTCACGGGTCGGTGCAGCCCGTCTATGGCGCAGGCGTCCGTCATAACGGTCCCTTGTACGGTCAACATTCCGGCCGCGTCTGGTGCACACCACGTCACGGGTCGCTGCAGCCCGTCTATGGCGGAGGCGTCAGTCATAGCGGTCCCTGGTCTGGTCTACATTCCGGTCGTGTCTGGTCCACAGGGCGTCACGGGTCGGTGCAGCCCGTATATGGCGGAGGCGTCAGTCATAGCGGTCCCTTGTATGGTCTTCATTCCGGTCGTGTCTGGTCCACAGGGCGTCACGGGTCGGTGCAAGTCGTCTATGGCGGAGGCGTCAGTCATAGCGGTCCCTTGTATGGTCTTCATTCCGGTCGTGTCTGGTCCATATGGTGTCATGGGTCGTTGCAAGCCGTCTATGGGGAAGGCGTCAGTCATAGCGGTCCCTTGTATGGTCTACATTCCGGCCGCGCTTGGAGAACACCACGTCACGGGTCGGTGTAGCCGTCTATGGCGGAGACGTCAGTCATAGCGGTCCCTTGTATGGTCTACTTTTCGGTCGTCTCTGGTCCACAGGGCGTCACGGGTCGGTGCAGCCCGTCTATGGCGGAGTCGTCAGTCATAGCGGTCCCTTGTGCGGTCTACATTCCGGTCGTGTCTTGTCCAAAGGGTGTCACGGGTTGGTGCAAGCCGTCTATGGCGGAGGCGTCAGCCATAGCGGTCCCTTGTATGGCCTACATTCCGGCCGCGTCTGTTGCACACCACGTCACGGGTCGGTGCAGCCCGTCTATGGCGGAGGCGTCAGTCATAGCGGTCTCTTGTATGGTCTACATGCCGGCCGCGTGTGGTGCACACCACGCCACGGGTCGGTGCAGCCCGTCTATGGCGAAGGCGTCAGTCATAGCGTTCCCTTGTATGGTATACATTCCGGTCGTGACTGGTCCACAGGGCGTCACGGGTCGGTGCAAGCCGTCTATGGCGGAGGCGTCAGTCATAGCGGTCCCTTGTATGGTTTACATTCCGGCCGCGCCTGGTGAACACCACGTCACGGGTCGGGGCAGCCCGTCTATGGCGGAGGCGTCAGTTATAGCGGTCCCTTGTATGGTCAACATTCCGGTCGTGGCTGGTCCACAGGGCGTCACGGGTCGGTGCAAGCCGTCTATGGCGGAAGCGTCAGTCACAGCGGTCCCTTGTATGGTCTATTCCGGTCGTGGCTGATCCACACGGCGTCACGGGTCTGTGCAAGCCGTCTATGGCGGAGGCGTCAATCATAGCGGTCCCTTGTATGGTCTACATTCCGGCCGCGCCTGGTGCACACCACGTCACGGGTCAGTGCAGCCAGTCTATTTCGGAGGCGTCAGTCATAGCGGTTCCTTGTATGGTCTTCATTCCGGTCGTGTCTGGTCCACAGGGAGTCACGGGTCGGTGCAAGCCGTCTATGGCGGAGGCGTCAGTCACAGCGGTCCCTTGTATGTTCCACATTCCGGTCGTGTCTGGTCCACAGGGCGTCACGGGTCGGTGCAAGCCGTCTATGGCGGAGGCGTCAGTCATAGCGGTCCCTTGTATGGTTTACATTCCGGCCGCCCCTGGTGAACACCACGTCACGGGTCGGTGCAGCCCGTCTATGGCGGAGGTGTCAGTCATAGCGGTCCCTTGCATGGTCTTCATTCCGGTCGTGTCTGGTCCACAGGGCGTCACGGGTCGGTGCAAGCCGTCTATGGCGGAGGCGTCAGTCCTAGCGGTCCCTTGTATGCTTTACATTCCGGCCGCGCCTGGTGAACACCACGTCACGGGTCGGTGCAGCCCGTCTTTGCCGGAGGCGTCAGTCATAGCGGTCCCTTGTATGGTCAACATTGCGGTCGTGTCTGGTCCACACCACGTCACGGGTCGGTGCAGCCCGTCTATGGCGGAAGCGTCAGTCATAGCGGTCCCTTGTATGGTCTCCATTCCGGTCGTGGCTGGTCCACAGGGCGTCACGGGTCGGTGCAAGCCGTCTATGGCGGAGGTGTCAGTCATAGCGGTCCCTTGTATGGTTTACATTCCGGCCGCGCCTGGTGCACACCACGTCACGGGTCGGTGTAGCCCGTCTATGGCGGAGGCGTCAGTCATAGCGGTCCCTTGTGCGGTCTACATTCCGGTCGTGTCTTGTCCAAAGGGTGTCACGGGTTGGTGCAAGCCGTCTATGGCGGAGGCGTCAGCCATAGCGGTCCCTTGTATGGCCTACATTCCGGCCGCGTCTGTTGCACACCACGTCACGGGTCGGTGCAGCCCGTCTATGGCGGAGGCGTCAGTCATAGCGGTCTCTTGTATGGTCTACATGCCGGCCGCGTGTGGTGCACACCACGCCACGGGTCGGTGCAGCCCGTCTATGGCGAAGGCGTCAGTCATAGCGTTCCCTTGTATGGTATACATTCCGGTCGTGACTGGTCCACAGGGCGTCACGGGTCGGTGCAAGCCGTCTATGGCGGAGGCGTCAGTCATAGCGGTCCCTTGTATGGTTTACATTCCGGCCGCGCCTGGTGAACACCACGTCACGGGTCGGGGCAGCCCGTCTATGGCGGAGGCGTCAGTTATAGCGGTCCCTTGTATGGTCAACATTCCGGTCGTGGCTGGTCCACAGGGCGTCACGGGTCGGTGCAAGCCGTCTATGGCGGAAGCGTCAGTCACAGCGGTCCCTTGTATGGTCTATTCCGGTCGTGGCTGATCCACACGGCGTCACGGGTCTGTGCAAGCCGTCTATGGCGGAGGCGTCAATCATAGCGGTCCCTTGTATGGTCTACATTCCGGCCGCGCCTGGTGCACACCACGTCACGGGTCAGTGCAGCCAGTCTATTTCGGAGGCGTCAGTCATAGCGGTTCCTTGTATGGTCTTCATTCCGGTCGTGTCTGGTCCACAGGGAGTCACGGGTCGGTGCAAGCCGTCTATGGCGGAGGCGTCAGTCACAGCGGTCCCTTGTATGTTCCACATTCCGGTCGTGTCTGGTCCACAGGGCGTCACGGGTCGGTGCAAGCCGTCTATGGCGGAGGCGTCAGTCATAGCGGTCCCTTGTATGGTTTACATTCCGGCCGCCCCTGGTGAACACCACGTCACGGGTCGGTGCAGCCCGTCTATGGCGGAGGTGTCAGTCATAGCGGTCCCTTGCATGGTCTTCATTCCGGTCGTGTCTGGTCCACAGGGCGTCACGGGTCGGTGCAAGCCGTCTATGGCGGAGGCGTCAGTCCTAGCGGTCCCTTGTATGCTTTACATTCCGGCCGCGCCTGGTGAACACCACGTCACGGGTCGGTGCAGCCCGTCTTTGCCGGAGGCGTCAGTCATAGCGGTCCCTTGTATGGTCAACATTGCGGTCGTGTCTGGTCCACACCACGTCACGGGTCGGTGCAGCCCGTCTATGGCGGAAGCGTCAGTCATAGCGGTCCCTTGTATGGTCTCCATTCCGGTCGTGGCTGGTCCACAGGGCGTCACGGGTCGGTGCAAGCCGTCTATGGCGGAGGTGTCAGTCATAGCGGTCCCTTGTATGGTTTACATTCCGGCCGCGCCTGGTGCACACCACGTCACGGGTCGGTGTAGCCCGTCTATGGCGGAGGCGTCAGTCATAGCGGTCCCTTTTATGATCTACATTCCGGTCGTGTCTTGTCCACAGGGCGTCACGGGGCGGTGCAAGCCGTCTATGGCGGAGGCGTCAGTCATAGCGCTCCCTTGTATGGTCTACACTCCGGCCGCGACTGGTGCACACCACGCCACGGGTCGGTGCAGCCCGTCTATGGCCGAGGCGACAGTCATAGCTCTCCCTTGTATGGTGTACATTCCGGTCGTGTCTGGTCCACACCACGTCACGGGTCGGTGCAGCCCGTCTATGTCGGAAGCGTCAGTCATAGCGGTGTCTTGTATGGTCACCATTCCGGGCGTGTCTGGTCCACAGGGCGTCACGGGTCGGTGCAGCCCGTCTACGGCGGAAGCGTCAGTCATAGCGGTCCCTTTTATGGTCTCCATTCCGGTCGTGTCTGGTCCACAGGGCGTCACGGGTCGGTGCAAGCCGTCTATGGCGGAAGCGTCAGTCATAGCGGTCCCTTGTATGATCTACCTTCCGGTCGTGTCTTGTCCACAGGGCGTCACGGGTTGGTGCAAGTCGTCTATGGCGGAGGCGTCAGTCATAGCGGTCCCTTGTTTGGTCTACATTCCGGCCGCGTCTGGTGCACACCACGTCACGGGTCGGTGCAGCCCGTCTATGGCGGAGTCGTCAGTCATAGCGGTCCCTTGTATGGTGTACATTCCGGTCGTGTCTTGTCCACAGGGCGTCACGGGTCGGTGCAAGCCGTCTATGGCGGAGACGTCAGTCATAGCGGTCTCTTTTATGGTCTACATTCCGGCCGCGCCTGGTGCACACCACGTCACGGGTCGCTGCAGCCCGTCTATGGCGGAGGCGTCAGTCATAGCGGTCCCTTGTGTGATCTACATTCCGGTCGTGTCTAGTCCACTGTGCATGACAGGTCGGTGCAAGCCGTCCATGGCGGAATCGTCAGTCATAGCGGTCCCTTGTATGTTCTACCTTCCGGTCGTATCTGGTCGACACCATGTCACGGGTCGGTGCAGCCCGTCTATGGCGGAGGCGTCAGTCATAGCTTTCCCTTGTATGGTCCACATTCCGGTCGTCTCTGGTCCACAGAGCGTCACGGGTCCGTGCAGCCCGTCTATGGCGGAGGCGTCAGTCATAGTGGTCCCTTGTGTGGTGTACATTCCGGTCGTGTCTTGTCCACAGGGCGTCACGGGTCGGTGCAGCCCGTCTACGGCGGAGGCGTCAGTCATAGCGGTCTCTTGTATGGTCTACATTCCGGTCGTGTCTGGTCCAGAGGGCCTCACCGATCGTGCAAGCCGTCTGTGGCGGAGGCGTCTGTCATTGCGGTCCCTTGTATGGTCTACATTCCGGCCGCGCCTGGAGTACACGACGTCACGGGTCGGTGCAGCCCGTCTATGGCTGAGGCGTCAGTCACAGCGGTCCCTTGTATGTTCCACATTCCGGTCGTCTCTGGCTCACAGGGCATCACGGGTCGGTGCAGCCCTTCTATGGCGGAGGCGTCAGTCATAGCGGTCCCTTGTATGGTCTGCATTCCGGTCGTGTGTGGTCCACAGGGCCTGACGGGTCGGTGCAGCCCGTCTATGGCGGAGCCGTCAGTCATAGCGGTCCCTTGTGTGGTCTACATTCCGGTCGTGTCTGGTCCACAGGGCCTGACGGGTCGGTGCAGCCCGTCTATGGCGGAGGCTTCAGTCATAGCGGTCCCTTGTATGGTCTACATTCCGGCCGCGCCTGGTGAACACCACGTCACGGGTCGGTGCAGCCCGTCTATGGCGGAGGTGTCAGGCATAGCGGTCCCTTGTATGGTCTTCATTCCGGTCGTGTCTGGTCCACAGGGCGTCACGGGTCGGTGCAAGCCGTCCATGGCGGAGGCGTCAGTCATAGCGGTCCCTTGTATGGTTTACATTCCGGCCGCTCCTGGTGAAAACCACGTCACGGGTCGGTGCAGCAGGTCTATGGCGGAGGTGTCAGTCATAGCGGTCCCTTGCATGGTCAACATTCCGGTCGTGTCTGGTCCACACCACGTCACCGGTCGGTGCAGCCCGTCTATGGCGGAAGCGTCAGTCATAGCGGTCCCTTGTATGGTCTCCATTCCGGTCGTGGCTGGTCCACAGGGCGTCACGGGTCGGTGCAAGCCGTCTATGGCGGAGGCGTCAGTCATAGCGGTCCCTTGTATGGTCTACATTCCGGCCGCGACTGGTGCACACCACGACCACGGGTCGGTGCAGCCCGTCTATGGCCGAGGCTTCAGTCATAGCTCTCCCTTGTATGGTGTACATTCCGGTCGTGTCTGGTCCACACCACGTCACGGGTCGGTGCAGCCCGTCTATGGCGGAAGCGTCAGTCATAGCGGTCTCTTGTATGGTCACCATTCCGGGCGTGTCTGGTCCACAGGGCGTCACGGGTCGGTGCAGCCCGTCTACGGCGGAAGCGTCAGTCATAGCGGTCCCTTGTGTGGTGTATATTCCGGTCGTGTCTTGTCCACAGGACGTCACGGGTCGGTGCAAGCCGTCTATGGCGGAGGCGTCAGTCATAGCGGTCCCTTGTATGGTCTACATTCCGGCCGCGTCTGGTGCACACCACGTCACGGGTCGGTGCAGCCCGTCTATGGCGCAGGCGTCCGTCATAGCGGTCCCTTGTATGGTCAACATTCCGGCCGCGTCTGGTGCACACCACGTCACGGGTCGCTGCAGCCCGTCTATGGCGGAGGCGTCAGTCATAGCGGTCCCTGGTCTGGTCTACCTTCCGGTCGTGTCTGGTCCACAGGGCGTCACGGGTCGGTGCAGCCCGTATGTGGCGGAGGCTTCAGTCATAGCGGTCCCTTGTATGGTCTTCATTCCGGTCGTGTCTGGTCCACAGGGCGTCACGGGTCGGTGCAAGTCGTCTATGGCGGAGGCGTCAGTCATAGCGTTCCCTTGTATGGTCTTCATTCCGGTCGTGTCTGGTCCATATGGTGTCATGGGTCGTTGCAAGCCGTCTATGGCGAAGGCGTCAGTCATAGCGGTCCCTTGTATGGTCTACATTCCGGCCGCGCTTGGAGAACACCACGTCACGGGTCGGTGTAGCCGTCTATGGCGGAGACGTCAGTCATAGCGGTCCCTTGTATGGTCTACTTTTCGGTCGTCTCTGGTCCACAGGGCGTCACGGGTCGGTGCAGCCCGTCTATGACGGAGTCTTCAGTCATAGCGGTCCCTTGTGCGGTCTACATTCCGGTCGTGTCTTGTCCAAAGGGTGTCACGGGTTGGTGCAAGCCGTCTATGGCGGAGGCGTCAGCCATAGCGGTCCCTTGTATGGCCTACATTCCGGCCGTGTCTGTTGCACACCACGTCACGGGTCGTTGCAGCCCGTCTATGGCGGAGGCGTCAGTCATAGCGGTCTCTTGTATGGTCTACATGCCGGCCGCGTGTGGTGCACACCACGTCACGGGTCGGTGCAGCCCGTCTATGGCGAAGGCGTCAGTCGTAGCGTTCCCTTGTATGGTATACATTCCGGTCGTGTCTGGTCCACTGGGAGTCACGGGTCGGTGCAAACCGTCTATGGCGGAGGCGTCAGTCACAGCGGTCCCTTGTATGTTCCACATTCCGGTCGTCTCTGGTTCACAGGGCGTCACGGGTCGGTGCAGCCCGTCTATGGCGGAGGCGTCAGTCATAGCGGTCCCTTGTATGGTCTTCATTCCGGTCGTGTCTGGTCCACAGGGCGTCACGGGTCGGTGCAAGCCGTCTGTGGCGGAGGCGTCAGTCATAGCGGTCCCTTGTATGGTTTACATTCCGGCCGCGCCTGGTGAACACCACGTCACGCGTCGGTGCAGCCCGTCTACGGCGGAGGCGTCATTCATAGCGGTCCCTTGTATGATCTACATTCCGGTCGTGTCTTGTCCACAGGGCGTCACGTAGCGGTGCAGCCCGTCTATGGCGGAGGCGTCAGTCATAGCGGTCCCTTGTATGGTCTACATTCCGGCCGCGCCTGGTGCACACCACGTCACGGGTCGGTGCAGCCCGTCTGTGGCCGAGGCGTCAGTCATAGCTGTCCCTTGTATGGTCTACATTCCGGTCGTGTCTGGTCCACAGGGCGTCACGGGTCGGTGCAAGCCGTCTATGGCGGAGGCGTCAGTCATAGCAGTCCCTTGTATGATCTACCTTCCGGTCGTGTCTTGTCCACAGGGCGTCACGGGTTGGTGCAAGCCGTCTATGGGAGAGGCGTCAGTCATAGCGGTCCCTTGTATGGTCTTCATTCCGGCCGCGTCTGGTGCACACCACGTCACGGGTCGGTGCAGCCCGTCTATGGCGGATGCGTCAGTCATAGCGGTCCCTTGTATGGTCTTCATTCCGGTCGTGTCTGGTCCACAGGGCGTCGCGGGTCGGTGCAAGCCGTCTATGGCGGAGGCGTCAGTCATAGAGGTCCGTTGTATGGATTACATTTCGGCCGCGCCTGGTGAACACCACGTCACGGGTCGATGCAGCCCGTTTATGGCGGAGGCGTCAGTCATAGCGGTCCCTTGTATGGTCTACATTCCGGTCGTGTCTGGTCCACAGGGCGTCACGGGTCGGTGCAAGCCGTCTATGGCGGAGGCGTCAGTCATAGCGGTCCCTTGTATGATCTACCTTCCGGTCGTGTCTTGCCCACAGGGCGTCACGGGTTGGTGCAAGCCGTCTATGGCGGAGGCGTCAGTCATAGCGGTCCCTTGTATGATCTACCTTCCGGTCGTGTCTTGTCGACAGGGCGTCACGGGTTGGTGCAAGCCGTCTATGGCGGAGGCGTCAGTCATAGCGGTCCCTTGTATGGTCTACATTCCGGCCGCGTCTGGTGCACACCACGTCACGGGTCGGTGCAGCCCGTCTATGGCGGAGGCGTCAGTCATAACGGTCCCTTTTATGGTCTACATTCCGGCCGCGTCTCGTGCACACCACGTCACGGGTCGGTGCAGCCCGTCTATGGCGCAGGCCTCAGTCATAACGGTCCCTTGTATGGTCTACATTCCGGCCGCATCTCGTGCACACCACGTCACGGGTCGGTGCAGCCCGTCTATGGCGGAGGCGTCAGTCATAGCGGTCCCTTGTATGGTGTACATTCCGGTCGTGTCATGTCCACAGGGCGTCACGGGTCGGTGCAAGCCGTCTATGGCAGAGGCGTCAGTCACAGCGGTCCCTTGTATGTTCCACATTCCGGTCCTCTCTGGTTAACAGGGCATCACGGGTCGCTGCAGCCCTTCTATGGCGGAGCCGTCAGTCATAGCGGTCCCTTGTGTGGTCTACATTCCGGTCGTGTCTGGTCCACACTACGTCATGGGTCGGTGCAGCCCGTCTATGGCGGAGGCGTCAGTCATAGCGGTCCCTTGTGTGGTCTACATTCCGGCCGTGTCTGGTCCACACTACGTCACGGGTCGGTGCAGCCCGTCTATGGCGGAGGCGTCAGTCATAGCGGTCCCTTGTATGGTTTACATTCCGGCCGCGCCTGGTGCACACCACGTCATGGGTCGGTGCAGCCCGTCTGTGGCTAAGGCGTCAGTCATAGCGGTCCCTTGTATGGTTTACATTCCGGCCGCGCCTGGTGCACACCACGTCATGGGTCGGTGCAGCCCGTCTATGGCGGAGGCGTCAGTCATAGCGGTCCCTTGTATGGTTTACATTCCGGCCGCGCCTGGTGCACACCACGTCATGGGTCGGTGCAGCCCGTCTATGGCGGAGGCGTCAGTCATAGCGGTCCCTTGTATGGTGTACATTCCGGTCGTGTCTTGTCCAAAGGGTGTCACGGGTCGGTGCAAGCCGTCTATGGCGGAGGCGTCAGTCATAGCGGTCCCTTGTATGGTCTACATTCCGGCATGAGGTTTGGAGGTGTGGAGGTTTGGAGGCGTGGAGGTTTGGAGGTGTGGAGGTGTGGAGGTTTGGAGGTGTGGAGGTGTGGATGTTTGGAGGTGTGGAGGTGTGGAGGTTTGGAGGCGTGGAGGTTTGGAGGTGTGGAGCTGTGGAGGTGTGGAGGTGTGGAGGTTTGGAGGTGTGGAGGTGCGGAGGTGTGGAGGTTTGGATGTGTGGAGGTGTGGAGGTTTGGAGGTGTGGAGGTATGGAGGTGTGGAGGCGTGGAGGTGTACAGTTATGGAGGTGCCAAGGTGTGGAGGCGTGGAAGCGTGGGGGTGTGGAGGTGTGGAGGTGTCGTGTGAAGGCCTGGAGGTATGGAGGCGTGGCGGTGTGGAGGTGAAGAGGCGGGGAGTTGTGGAGGTATGGAGGTGTGGAGGTGTAGAAGTATGGTGGTGTGAAGGTGTTGAGGTGTGGAGGTGTGGAGGTGTAGAGATGTGGGGGTGTGCAGGTGTGCAGGTGTGCTGGTGTGCAGGTGTAGAAGTGTGGCGGTGTGAAGGTGTGGATGTGTGGAGGCGTAGAAGTGTGTAGGCGTGAAGGCGTGGAGGCGTGAAGGCGTGGAGGTGCAGATGTATGGAGGCGTAAAGGTATGGAGGTGTCGAGGTGTCGAGGTGTCGAGGTGTCGAGGTTTGGAGGCGTGGAAGTGTAGAGGTGTAGAGGTGTAGAGGTGATGAGGTGATGAGGTGTGTATGTGTAGAGGTGTGGAGGTGTGGAGGTGTGGAGGTGCGGAGGTGTGGAGGTGTGGTGATGAGGTGGTGAGGTGTGGAGGTGTGGAGTTGTGTAGGTGTGGAGGTGTAGATGTGTGGAGGTGTGGAGGTGTGGTGATGAGGTGTGGAGGTGTTGAGGTGTTGAGGTGTGGAGGTGTGGAGGTGTGGACTTGTGGACGTGTGGAGGTGTGGTGTGGAGGTGTAGATGTGTGGAGGTGTGGTGATGAGGTATGGTGTGGAGGTGGGGAGGTGTGGAGGTGTAGAGGTGTGGAGGTGTGGAGGTGTGGAGGTGTAGAGTTGTGGATGTGTGGAGGTGTGGTGTGGATGTGTAGAGGCGTGGAGGTTTGGAGGGTCAAGGTGTAGAGGTGTGGTGATGAGGTGTGGTGTTGGGGTGTGAAGGTGTAGAAGTGTGAAGGTGTAGAGGTGTGGTGGTGTAGAGGTGTGGAGGGTCAAGGTATAGAGGTGTGGAGGTGTAGAGTTGTGGAGGTGTGGAGGTGTAGAGGTGTGGAGGGTCAAGGTGTAGAGGTGTGGTGATGAGGTATGGTGTGGAGGTGTGGAGGTGTGGAGGTGTAGAGGTGTAGATGTGTAGAGGTGTGGAGGTGTGGATGTCTGGTGGTGTATAGGTGGGGGCGCCTGGAGGTGGGGAAGCGTGGAGGTGGGGGGCTGTGGAGGTGGGGAGACGTGTAGGTGGTGGGGGGCGTGGAGGTGGGGTGGTGTGGAGGTGGGGAGGCGTGGAGATTCGGAGACGTGTAGGTGGTGGGGGGCGTGGAGGTGGGGTGGCGTGGAGGTGGGGAGGCGTGGAGATTCGGAGACGTGTAGGTGGTGGGGGGCGTGGAGGTGGGGAGACGTGCAAGTGGCGAGGGGCGTGGAGGTGGGGAGGCGTGGAGGTGGGGTGGCGTGGAGGTGGGGTGGCGTGGAGGTGGGGAGACGTGTAGGTGGCGGGCGTGGAGGTGGGGTGGCGTGGAGGTGGGGAGACGTGTAGGTGGTGGGGGGCGTGGAGGTGGGGAGGCGTGGAGGTGGGGAGACGTGTAGGTGGTGGGGGGCGTGGAGGTGGGGAAGCGTGGAGGTGGGGAGGCATGGAGGTGGGGAGACGTGTAGGTGGTAGGCGTGGAGGTGGGGTGGCGTGGAGATGGGGAGACGTGTAGGTGGTGGGGGGCGTGTAGGTGGGGTGGCGTGGAGATGGGGAGACGTGTAGGTGGTGGGGGGCGTGGAGGTGGGGAAGCGTGGTGATGGGGAGGCATGGAGGTGGGGAGACGTGTAGGTGGTAGGCGTGGAGGTGTGGTGGCGTGGAGGTGGGGAGACGTGTAGGTGGTGGGGGGCGTGGAGATGGACGAGACGTGTAGGTGGTGGGGCGTGTAGGCGGGGAGACGTGGAGGTGGTGGGGGGCGTGGAGGTGGGAGACGTGGAGGTGGTTGGGGGCGTGGAGGTGGGGAGGCGTGGAGGTGGGGAGACGTGGAGGTGTTGAGATTTGGTTGGTTGGTTGTATCTGCAGGACACTTTAACCACTTCTTGTCATATCGCGTCAATGGGAGAAGGAAGGGAGAGTTGAGCCATGTCCCGGGGGGTATCCCCTACTCTTTGCAAAGGTACAACTATGGTTTTATCCCCACCAAACTCTGTCAAAACGGTTGTACTAAAAAAGATTCAATCCACTACTTACTACAATGTCCAACGTATAACAACCTTCGCAATGAACAACTAAATGGTATCTGCTTCGTTATTGAATATGGTTTCATCTTGGATCTTACGGCTGCGTCTAAAAATCAACTCGCTAGTCTCTGCAATATCCTCTTCTTCGGTTCCTCCAACATTAATCTTGAAGATAATACTAAATTATTTAAAGCAGTACAAATTTTCATTTCCGGAACAGGTCGGTTTATCTAAGGGCTATGCTGTCGATTTTATTCTCATGGTTGTAAGCCACACAATCTCTGTCACTGTATTGAATTTGAACTCTGTATATTTGATCAACTGTACTTGGTAATGACTTAACTCTGGATTTAACTCCACAACCACCTTTTTGTTACACGTTGAGGTGGCCGTTGATATGTGTATTCGCTATCGGTAACGTCGTTAAATAAATAAAGTTCATACAAAAAAAGGACACGGGCCCTTTATCCTACGACCACACAGACGTGGCCACAGCGGGGCGCGAAACACACGTGGATCTGTTAGTCTGCTGAACCTCCGGCCGATCCCCGTGGGCCACGTAACGTGAATACGCGCCGCTTGTTGATGCGTGCGATCATTGGCGCATGTAATTATCTGTTACGTGCGGCGCTTCCCGCGACATCGCCCGTCGGCCTGTCAATCACGCCCAGGTAGGCGCGTCCTGCTCGAGGACGCCAGAGGAATGGGGGAGGGGGGGAGCTGGGGGTGGGGGGGGAGCGGTCGCCTAACACGACCCAAGCCGTCAGCATTATAAAAGGCGAGCGTCCAATCGAGTGTTGTCACTGCGCCAGAAGCTAAGGTTCGAGAACAACATTATGATGACTAACGCTGACACTGTTTACTGCAACAGGTGAGGACATATTGCGTCGCGTACACAGCGGGACAGTTAAAGACTTGCTCTCCGCTGTTTCTCTCTCTCTTTTGAGGTGGCCACCATGCTGGCGACTATGTCATAATGGTGGTCTCCTCGGCCAGGGATTATATTTTGTTCGTTTTTGCTGTATGCTGTATTGTATTGTTGTTTTCCTGGTCGAAATCAACGATGATTCTCTCTCTCTCCCCCGGTATATTATATAGCGTATATAGGTTATATCAGTTATATATAGGTACATCAGTTTTAATCTGTAGCTGAATCATACTTTCTTCTCGGTTCAGCGAGCCCTGATAAAACCTTGACTTGGATTATGTGATGTCACACAAGGTCAATGGAGGTCACGTGGGAGTGTTAATGACATTTGTGTTGGCCGGGACATTACATTTGTCGCACCTTACACTAACTGGTCGGATAACTGTCTGCTGTGTGTTTAGTTGAAGACTGTCCCATAGTGAACTGCTGTACGTGAAATTGACTGTTTTCTTCAAAACTCATACTGGGTAAGAATTTTGATCAGTGGTCTCTCCTTTGGGGTGGGGTGGGGGGGCAAGGGGGTTCGTGTTCCCAAGTCACGAAGAATGCATTTCTTTATTCCCAGGTCACGATGAATTAAAAGGAGAAGTCCTCGTATACATTGGAAGAGGCGGATTCATGATATAAATTGGCCAGTTGGCTAATTCACGGTTATTACATACATTCATTAAAATTCCCAGTTCACGATTAATGAAAATCCTCGATCACGGCGGTCGGCTAATAGCCCATTCCCAGTTCACGGATAATTATTTTCCTCATTCCCAGTTCACGGTGAAATTAAAAGCACATTCCCGAGGAAAGGAAATACCTCTTGCCCCCTCCCTCCTTTAGCTGTCGAGTAAATACAAAGAAAAGTTTAGTGTTAGAAGGTTGTGAAATATCTCTTCTGAATTCTCGAATATTGGCAGATAATTAAAGATTATTATGAGTGTATACCTTTACCTTTGATATGAACCTTTTCTCCAATTGATAGTCCACTTCTTGAACAAGTCTACTCTTGTTGTACTGTCCGTGTCAGGGAATATAGTTCCTCTTGTAAGCCTCTCTTCAGATATCATCATTATACCCACCGTTTTAAGACCCAGTGTTAAGGCCCACAGTTATAAGACCCACAATTTCAAGACCCACAGTTTTAAGACCCACAGTTTTAATACCCACAATGTTCAGTTTAAAGGGAAAGTCAAGACCAGCGATGAATTATTTTTTATTCAAACTATAAAACCAAATGAGTTCACACCAAGGGAGTTTTTTGTAATTATTCTGATAACGGAGTAATTATCGAATGAACGCTAACCACTGCCCAAGTCATGAAGGTAACATAGTGTAGCTGATGATGACGTCACGGTAGCGGTCCGACATTTTCCACCTCGCCCGCCCGCTGTAAAAAGACCGTCACCAGGCCTCAACTATTTGACTCATGAGTTCAAAAACAACTCACCGGCCGCCAATCGTATTAGCTGCCAGGGTGTTAGGATACATGGTTTATGGTATCACAATTAAGTGTATAGGCTTGATCGTGTAACGTGAGAACACAATACATATCACAAGTGAAACGGTGCGATCTCTCAACCGGTGACTTCCCCGACTCGGCACCTACCCCCTCCCCCCCCCCCCCACCCCCCTCCACACACACACAGATACCATCCTGAACCCACCGCAACCCAGCCATTAGTTTAATGTTCCTGTTGTGCTCTTGTATTTAATACTTTGTCACGCGATATTTAAAGTTCTTTTCTTTAGTTAAGCATGGACAGCACAAGGCAACATTTGGGATGACATTCACTATTGATGACGCACTTACTGTTTTAGGTAGCTCTCGTGTAAATCTCCTTTAGGTATCATACCAATTTATCTAAGAATATGACATCCCCTTCTCTTGAAAGATAGATTGCCGATAATAATAAAGCTTAGAAGGACGTAACTTATAAGCGAAGCTTGTCAGAGCTTCTTTTTGATCAATTGGCTAAATTCAAAATGCAAAACAATGTTGAAGAACACAGATCAATATTACTTGATCAATTAATGATCTACGGAGATTCAATACCAAATTTACGAGGATTTATAATCCACAATGTCAATCTCTGAAAAATAAAGTTCAATAGACAAGTATTTATAGTGACACATTCAAGGGAACTTATATCTACATTGCCAATATATGAAAACACCGTTCTATACCCCAGTCTTTGTGTGGCTTTGACAACTCGTCCGGAGCGGGTCATCGATGTTCGGAGGCGTTGGTTCGAATCCCACCGCTGCCACCATGTTGTGCTCTTGTATTTATTCAAGATGCTTCATCACACGATATTTAAAGTTCATTTCTTTATTTAAACATGGACAGCACAAGGAAACATTTGGTCAGGGCTAGTTTAGCCAAGTGAAACGCATACTTAAATATTCATGAGCAACGTCACTCGCAGTCCCGTCGACCCGAACAGCGCCCCCAACAGCGACCCCAACAGCGCATTTAAGGGTATTTCCCGACAGGCACTTCCCGAGGAGACGGTTACTGTCTGTCGCTGCAAATCATTGAACTGTTTTCAACAGATTTGATTCATAAAATGAATGCCTTGGTATGCCAAAGTTTACAGTGTAACGCGTGCACAACAAGCCAGAAGCGCCTGTTTTGTTGCCAGTCGGCCAAACAGCGCTGAGTCAGTGAGTGTCACTGGGCGCATTTCTTTGGGCCAGGTTCGGTATCTCGCCCCGGGCCCGCAACACGTGACAGGGAACTTCCGAGTTTGCCGATAGGGATATGCCTTCCAATGAAATGCACACACCGTTCAAATCCGGTGCACATTAAGGCATTGGAACCAACCTACTCTCAGCACCTTTCAATCAGCCGCCATCTTCTCCCGAATGCCCCTAGCTCTTTAGAACGGGGCATATCGGCATACCGAATGCATACGCGCGCACCCATAACCGGGTGAAAGAAGTGTCGATGCTTAATGTGCGTATTCGGTCCCCCGTAGGGATACACCCGGGTTACCAAAGAAATGCGCCCACTGAGTACATGTGTCAGTGTGGCTGACACTGTCACAGCGTCAGCTGCCGTAGTGTCTTAGACCTGATGCATGGCCTTCACGACCTCAACCGTAACGTAAAGTAAAAAGCACACTACCGTTTGCGGTGTGGAGCCCCTTTTTAGCAGTGGAATCCCCAGAGAGCCCTCCCCCACCCCGTCTCTATAGTCAAGTCGCTGATAGAACCAAATAACTGCTCCTACGACCCCTTGACATAGGGGGGAGGGGGTAGTGGGTAGCGTCTGTCATCTGTCATCGACGGGTGTGAATAGTAGAGGCTTAGTCGGCTTTTTTCAGAGAAATTGATTTACATATATCCTGTAATGCTGCTGACTAGGCCGCTTGGGTAATATAAGAAATATCGCAAGTGAAATTTATATAAATCTTGTTAGTGGGTTGGGGCATCAATTACGTTGACAACTTGACAACTAAAATTTTGGCTGGTAAAAGAAGGGTTCAGTGTACATGAACAATATGGCGCCGCCTGTTCAGGTTTTCACAATTTGAGCTCGCAATTTATAATTCTATAAAGTAAAGTAGTTCTTAATGTCAAATAAAATTGTGAGCCCTATTATTTTCGTCTAAACTTCCTGACAAAAAGGGCCTTTTTGTGGTGGGCAGACATTACACGAGTGCCCACCAAATTGAAAATCTGCCCACCAAAAATTAAACTGCCTGCCCATATGGCGGGCAAGCGGGTCTCTTTTTTCAAAGTAGTAGACTTCAAATGAGTCGACTATAAATGGCATGAAGATCGATGGCTAAATTTACCCTGGGTTAATATATATAATTTCTTAGGTCTAATACACTTCCCATTTCCGATACTTCTAAACTATAACAATGAATCAATCATTAAAGTAGCATTTAAAAGAATTTACAAATGCAATATTTAATGAAATGTAGGACCAGCATACAAATACATTTATATCATAAGCCTTAATTGTTATGGATCTGCTGTGGCCTCGATGCACAGCTCTCACAACCTCAACACTAACGGGGGTGTCTCACCTTGTTGCCACAATGGTCAAGTTTATTGGGCTATAGTCTAGATCATGACAGATCTGTTAGAAGATATATCTATGTCCATAATTATAGTATAGCTCACAGATACCAGGATAGCCAGTAACTGTCTTGAGCTTATCAGTATTAGCATATGTGTCCCCCGCTGCACTTCACTGCACTGGATGAACTAACTCCCTAACTTGGCCTAAGCCACGCATTGATGCAGCTTCAGCTTCTCTGGACACTCAATGACCAGTCTAGCCTATACTATACTATAGCATAGGGTAGACTATGCTGCCATAAGAGGACCATGCTGTTGGGGTCCGGTACTTAATTGTCACAAAGTGACTTGACAGGGTGTAGGTAAACTTAATATCAACATTTCCGGCCTTTGGGATGTACGTATAATTTGCAACAAACCGAAAGCCAGTCTCCATTTCGTAGGTTCTGACCTCTTCTGCGCTGGCGAACGATCGCGTTCCGGACAACGCCATATTCCTTCGTGTGAACTGCCAAGTGGTGAAATACCCTTAAATGCTAAAAATAGCTTGGTTGGGGTCGACTGGACTGCAATTGACGTTGCTCATGAATATTTAAGTGTACGTTTCACTGGGCTAAACTAGCCCTGACCGCAACATTTGGGATGACATTCACTATAAGGCTAATATGGATAGGTGCTACCTAAAAAATGCGAGCGTATATTTATTAATTCAGATATTCCGATATACATCTAGATTAATATTCACAATTAATCTCACTTCGGCTTGCCATAAAGAATATTTTTGGCGGGATGACGTATACCATGCACGTGATTATGGCATATCATCCGGTTGCTTAGGAACTCCCATTGTGACGTCATGTTTATAACATTTTGACGTCACAACTACTCACTATGACAGCAGCCGATGGGCGGTCACCAAGAGCGCTCTGCTTGGCAACAGACATTTAGCGCGTCGCTTATGAAATTAACTTTAATTTGAAACCTAGATCTACATCCAGTGTTAACATTGAATAACTTATTCCTTAATTTTGTGGGCCAGCTGATTTAATTATTAAAGACATGACATAATAGGCTTCAACCTCTCTTTGCTTGAATATATTTATGTACAGCTGATATTTATTCCGAATCCGAAAACGTCTCATGGGGGCTGTTACGCGAAATTAAAGTCCTAAGCCTATGCTTGAAATGGACTTTGAATATGCATGCATGTAACCTTAAGAGCTCGCTTGCGCTCGCTATAAAGTCTCGTTCGCCAAGACTTCAGGTTTACTGATTTTGGGAACAAACAAACAAAGCACGTGTTCGGAACGAGTTTAGAATGTCTGCGCACACTGGTATCCTGACTATCTGTGACGTAGGCGTGACGTATATGTTACACAATGACAGAGACAGGGAACCAGACTACCTGCACAAGAGCCAGGCGCCTAGGGGTGGGTCCATTGCGGAAGGCCAAGCGATATGATTAAGAATATTTAAGAATAGCTGCACAAAACGGATAGACGACATATTTTTCATCCATTTGCGTCATCACACTGACGAAGATTTGCTACGACGGGACAAAACGGCTGAAAGACTAAGGTATTTTTGCATCCTTTACCATATGGCTTAATGACGCATCCGTGTGTTGCTACTCCATGCACTGCACATTTTTGACAGCGGAATGCTTAAGTCGAGCACTTGCTCTCGCCATTTTGTTACCGCTGCCCCAAAGGATCATCTCAAAATGCCTCTGCCAGCTCCTTTTAATCGTTAGTTCCAACAGATAATATTTAAAGTGGCGTAAGCTTTCTATTTCTGGTACTAAACCGGTTACTCTAAGGCCTGTACAGCCGGCTTCCACTCCAAGGTCTATTACATCTCAGGTTATATAGATATCTAGGAATACTTGTCCCCTTGATTTACTTTACTCCCACAAGCTTGTGAGCTTGTTGAGGTGGGCGTTGATGCGTGTATTTCTATCAGGAACCTCGTTCATCCAATAAAGTCCATGCAAATAAAGAAAAAGCCTCTCAGCGTCACGTCACCTTGGTCCGTTTTGTAGAGAGTCTTTGGTTCAGTAAGTTTTGTTTATAAGTGCAGGTTCTGTATATGGCAGGAGGTGTGTTGTAGGAGTCACTGGGAGGTGGGGGGTGGGGGTAGGGGGATGGGGCATGCCAATGCATGTTCGTAAGCACGAGGCACAACATACCTTTTTCTCTGAGTGTTGTCATGGGGCGACGAAGGTTTTAGGAAATCTGTGTGTGGCGGAAGCTAAGACGAAAATGCATTTTTCGTGAGTAACTTATTATGTACGATTTTGGCCAAAACTTGGTTTTGGTGTAAGTTTTATCTAAGTTTGCGAACGCGTATTCTGCATACATCGATCTTAAGCTAAGATCTCACTTCAGAACCGTTAAAACCCTTAAGGTGACTTAAGTTTTGATGTTTGACAAGATAGACCGCATTCAACATAAAGCAGGGGCGGATCTATGAATTTGGAAACAGAGGGGGGGGGGAGCTCCCCGCTCTCTAAAAAAATGCGACGGGGAGGGGGGGGGATCCACCTCAGTTGGCTTTGATTTTGAGAGGGAAAATGGGCAATAAGCAATAATGGTCAGTGACAAATTTCGTCTTGAACACTCATTGTTTGAGTGGGGTGGGTTAAAGACCCCCTTCTGGATTCGCCACTGGGTTGTATCTACAACATGTCAATTTGCGAAGCCAGACTTGTAGTTGCCAAGGGGGGGGGGGCGAGCAAACCCCCTAACCCCCCACCCGTCGCTAGATCCGCCCCTGTTTCGTCCTATGCTCTTGTACCAAATTTTGATCGCACCGTTTGAACGGCAATATGCGAGGAGGGGGTTCCGGGAGTCCGGGGGTCTCCTTTTGAGGAAGAAATTCATTTTAAAATGCAAAATCTGACCCCCACCCCCAATCCCCCGTTCGTCAAAATATTTGAATTAGTGGAACCCCACCCCGGTTAAAAGAAATGGTCAAAACTCCCGCCACGCTCCCCCACCCCTCCCCCCCCCTCCCGCCCCCACCCGCTGCATCGGTCCAATAGAACCCTCCATTTACAAATTGCTGCTACCCATTCTCACCTTGACATGTGCTGCTCAACGCCACCTGGCGTTAATAAGCTCTTTCCGTTTGTCTACTTCCTCTGCCTGTCCTTCTGTTGCATTCTCACAGAAGCCACGGATTGTGACAGTTGTTGTCAAGTTGTCAAGTTGTAAAGTAGATTATTTCCTTCATCGATGAAGAGTGCCAAAATGAAGCGTCGGTATCCGGTAGCCGCGAGATGGCAGCACAACTCAAGGCAAAATTTAATTGCGACGCCTGATCAAGCGCTGCGTTTTGGAGAAAAAAGCTGAGATGCGTCTTAAGTTGTTAATAGAATAGCATTAGGTTTTGAATTTCAGTTTAGCCAGAATATTAATATTAAGTTTAAAACTTAACTTAAGTTTAAGATGTATACAGAAAACGGGCCCAGATCAATAATCCCTGATATTCTATGAGTCCAATGAAGCTACAGATTATGTAAACATCACTGGTGACTGCCGACAGGTTCATTCAATAGATGAGAGATAAAGGACAGAAATTTAAGTTTCAAGTTTCAAAAGGTTTAAAAAAAATTATACTATCGTTTTCGCCCCCGACTATTCGCCTTCACAGATTTTTACAGACGGATAGATAAGTAAGGAAATTGACAAGAGATTAGTCTTTGGGGGGGGGGGGTTCTTCTTTCGTCTGTTTTGATTTTTTTCTTGTCTTAACGTCTGGTGATGTTAAATGTGCATTTAAACAAGACCATACCTGCCTAAAACCTGTCAAAACCTGCCTATAATTGTGAGTAGTGACGGGTGTTAGCCATCAGCGGTATCTTCCCTGACTGACTGCACGGTACCCAGCCGATCCTTGCGTGCGGTGACGCGGTGAGGATGTGTTATTTGACCGACTATTTGCCTTCACAGACGGGTGGAGACCTCTCAAATTAGCTTTAGAACCAGTACTGCAATTTAAATTGAAGATAATAAACACATAGGGCTACGTTTCAACACCAGGTTACTGCTTTTATTCCATGATATATCTCAGTAACAGCGCATTCATCAAAGTAGCGCGAATGACGATACATAGCAGGGTATATATTCTATCGTATGTCTTCAAGTGTATCGGAATTGGTTTGAAACTATCAGATAAGGCAACATTTTAGTTCTATTCTGGTAACCGCCTTCTCAACACACTTTCGTCTTACAGTTTATATTAGGACTGCGTGATATAATGAGACTATAAGTTAGCGTCAGGTATACGGCTTTGGTTCTGGCTAGACACGGAAGAAACGTGTACCGTGACGGCGCGAGTACACCATGGTGACAGCCCACAGGCGGCTCTGGCCCCGGTGCGTGTGCGTCAGTCACATACCCTTGATTCATGGGCCCTTCCTTGGGCGGGGTACAAGTACCAATTGACTTCAAGCCCTTGACAGCAACCCACCGGACAACATCCGCTTTCTGAAATAACTTTCAAAGTGGCGATTAACTTTTTGTATTTTATTAAGACGAAATATCAATATCTCGTCTTATGTCACTCGGGCTAGGTTTTTTAGCCACTTCACTCCCGAAGTTTGTATGTTTCTTTCGTACCCTCTACTGTCCTAAAGACAACAGCTATCGTTCACCAACTTTTATGGAAATGTGGCATGTCCGAGCCTCTACAATTTTCAAGTGACGGACGTCCCAATGTCAAAGGTCAAAGGTCAAGGCCATCCAATTAAAGGAAAAACGTAAAAGTGCTAAATCTTGCTTAATATTTGTCCTTGAGAGATGCGACTGGCGTCAAAATGTTCCACTGATTAGGGGACACAACTTTCATATGGACCATTTTGTGCGCGTAGGAAAAAAAAACGCAAAATGACGTCTTAGTTCACCTTGGCCTTATGTTCAAAGTAGGTGCACGTTGTTTTCCCACTTTGACTTTCTCAATTGTCGTCAACCTCCAATGATGTATGAATAATGAAAGTCGGTATGACCCATTTCCCGAAGAAAAATTCGCCGTCAATGACGTCACATGACGCCAAATAAATACTTTTCCCGCTAGAGTGCCAAACATTCCTTATGGGGATTTCCATGTCGGCGCCGGGTCGGCGCCGGGTCCAGACCGCGCGAGCTGGGGAGGGCAGTGAGTGAGCGGTTCGCGATAAGGCACCGTATTGTTGATATATTGTGATGTGATATATTGGGAAAGGCAGGAGGGGGGGGGCGCACAGTCGTGGGAAGAGAGAACAGGAACCAGGAATGAATCGCCCCCGCAGCCGCCCACGAGCCTCACGGACTCCTGTCCCTTCTCCCCACTTCCATCCACCAGGCTCCTGCTGTCATCCCTCCCACCTTATTCACCCTCACTCGTCAGAATCATACACTACAGCGCTGGTAGAGGGGGTGAGTTGACTGGTCCAGGCTGCACAAAATCCACAGTCGACCAGGTGGTATCTTTCAAGGCGACCCAGGCACGCACCGCGGTCGCCTATATACTGTGGCCCATAGGTACAACGGTTGCGCTGAGGGTATTGCTCCGCTCAGCGAGGTGAAATGTTAATACTCCTCCGGTCAGGCCCATGGTATCTGGTATGTTAGAGTACATATGGATGACATGGTATTCCATTGCTGGACTCATTTAACGAATAATTGCGCGAAACTGCAACCTGCCGATCTGCAATCTGCCGATCTGCAATCTGCCGATCTGCAATCTGCCGATCTGCAATCTGCCTATCTGCAATCTGCCGATCTGCAATCTGCCGAACTGCAATCTGCCGATCTGCCATCTGCCGATCTGCCATCTGCCGATCTGCCATCTGCCGATCTGCAATTTGCAATCTGCCGATCTGCAATCTGTCAATCTGTGTTTTAAAGACGCCCTCCCTACCGGGTGAATTAACCCCGGGACAACTGCCCCCCCACCCCACCCCACAATGCTTCCTACCGCCACTCCCCTCCCCTTTGACAATCACCCTGTCCCCTTCATGACAATACTCCCTCGATCAGGCCCATGCCTCATACCCCCCCCCCCCCACCAACCCCCAAGGCTATGCTCCCTCGATCAGCCCCACGCCTCCTCCTCCCTCATGACAATACTCCCTCGGTCAGCCCGATACCCCCATCCCCCCAAAAAAACAATATTACCTCGGTCAGCCCCATGCTCCCTCCCCTAATGACAATACTCCCTCGATCAGCCCCATGCTTCATCCCGCCCCACCCCCCAAGGCTATACCCCCTGGGTCAGCCCCATGCCCCCCATCCCCAAGACAATACACCCTCGGGCGGCCCCATGCCCCCCCCCCTCCCCGAGACAATACTCCTTCGGTCAGCCCCCCCCCCCCTCCCGAGACAATACTCCCTGGGTCAGCTCCATTCCCTCTCCTCCCTCTTGGCAATACTCCCTCGATCAGCCCCATGCTTCATCCCGCCCCACCCCCACGGCTATACTCCCCCGGTCAGCCCCATACCCCTCCCTCGACATGACAATACTTCCTCGGTCAGCCCCATGCCCCCTCCCTCCACATGACAATACTTCCTCGGTCAGCCCCATGCCCCCTTTCCACCCAGACAATACTCCCTCGGTCAGCCCCATTCCCCCTCCCTCCACATGACCATACTTCCTCGGTCAGCCCCATTCCCCCTCCCTCCACATGACAATACTTCCTCGGTCAGCCCCATGCCCCCTGCCCCCCCATGACAATACTCCCTCGGTCAGCCGAATGCCCCCCCCCCCGAAAAAAAACAAACAATGCTACCTGGGTCAGCCCCATGCCCTCTTCCCCCTCACATGACAATACTCTCTCGATCAGCCCCATGCTTCGCCCCCCCCCTCCAAGGCTATACTCTCTTGGTCAGCCCCATGCCCCCCATGCCCAAGAGAATACACCCTCGGGTAGCCCCATGCTCCCCCCCCCCGAGACAACACTCCTTCGGTCAGCACCATTCCCACCCCCCCCCCCCCCCGAGACAATACTCCCCCGGTCAGCCCCATTCCCCCTCCTCCCTCATGACAATACTCCCTCGATCAGCCCCGTGCCCCCCCCCCAAGACAATACTCCCTCGGTCAGCCACATGCCCCCTGCCCCCCAAGACAATACTCCCTCGGTCAACCCCATGCCCCCGCCCCCCTAACACAATGCTTCCTGGGCTAGGAGCTTGGGCTAACGCTTTAAGCTAGCGGCCTGGCCTAGCAGCCTGGGCAAAGCTGCCTGCGCTAGGGGCCTGGGCTAGCGGCCTGAGGTAGCGGCCTTGGCAAGGCCTAGATTGATGCCCTGGCTAGCCGCCTGGGTTGGCGCCCTGGCTAGCGGCCTGGGTTAGGATACTGGGCTAAACCTGGGTTAGCATACTGGGGTAAACCTATGCTAGCGGCCTAGGCTAGCGGCCTAGGCTAGCAACCTAGGGTAGCTTACTGGGGTAGCGGGATATGCCTGGTTTAGGGGCCTCGGCTGGTGCCCTGGGCCAGCGGCATGGGCTAGTAGCCTGGGCCAGAGCTAGCCTCCTGAGCTAGCTCAGGCCCCTGAATGAAAAAAAAATTACACATTTCTCGTGGATCTAGGAGCAACGCCTCCGCCATTTTCTAATATGACGAACCAGGCCAGCAAAAATACTGAATATCTTGAAAACAAGAGGGATAGAACTATTATTTTTATACCTGTGCATATTTTTTCGGGGTCGCTGAATTCGAAAGAAAATAATTATTGAATATCCTGTTGCAACGTGTTTTTTTTTCAAAATGGCGGACAAGATTACGAAAATACTCAATATTTTGAAAATTAACACTGATGATTTTTATGTTTATGTATACTTTTTGGGGAATAAAGAAGTGCTATTGTGTAAGTTGGGGCAACGCATCTGCCATTTTTCCAAGATGGCGGATACGGTCTGTAACAGTACACAACATCTCCAAAACGAAGTGGGATCACTCTATTTAGGTCTATGTATTGGTTTTCGTGGTCAAAGAATTCAACAACTTGTCTTCAAGAGCAAGGCGTCTTTAGTTTGCCATAATGATGGTTATTTCAACAATAATAGACAATATCTGGAAATCTAAATGGTGCAGGGGCGTCATTGTGATGATAACCATATGTACCGTGGTCACAGATCTACAAAAAATAGGTTACAGATTTCGAGATCTAGGATCCTTTCGCTCGTATCTCGTAGCTTTGCTCGCAAAAATGCGTGCCAAGTTCGCAACGGAAACCTGAAAGACTTACTCTCTCATTGAGAATCATCCGCGCCCGCCATCACTACGAGTAAATGTAATGGGGTGACTACAAGTAGAACGCCATCCCAAGCAATTGGAGAAACTCTCTGGTGACAAGGCAGAACCTTCTGAGTGAGAATGCTTAGGCTATAGATGCAGGGTTTAGGCTACAGATAAACAAGTCATCCATAATGGTTCATGTGGCATACTTCGACATGAAAAGTTATGGATAGACATCAGAATAACAGTTTTATCCTTGTCAGTTTCCAAGATACTATGGAAATGGCCGCCATAGACGTAAGGTATCAAATCTGATTTGACACTATAGCTCAATTTGATTAGCCATGCTGGAATTTTGAACATGTGTGCCAAATTCATGCTTTTACCACAACATGCACGATTGTTTCGCATATGCGCGGGACTATCAGCTATTATACGGTAGGGTGGCTTCCGGTGTATTTTACGTTACACGTCGTCTTCAGAGACACCTTATGGCGAGGGGGCTAAGTGTGCCTCAGCGTCATAGCTAACGTGCTCCTTCGAAAGATTGGGCCTGCTTGATGTTCAGCTAATTTGGCAATAGCTAACATCACCCATAAGTTCATGAGTTCACCCATGAGTTCATAAGTAAATATATTTAACAAAATAGAAGCCATCGCGAATATTGTCGCGACCGTCAAATGACGTCATGTGAAGTCACGAAGACATAATAAATAAAAGGTACGAAAGTACTGTTAATAATGCTTCAGGAGAAGCGCTCTGGGCTTCAAGCTGGATGTTCATTTAAGCTCCGCCTACAGTGTCCACACTGCCTGTCGAAGGCAGTATTTAGCCCAAATTGCGCTTACACGCCCTTTAGCCGAAATTGGCTCTGACGACTCGTAACGTCGCCATTATTACAGCTTCCAAAAGTACTTATTGATTTTCGTCCTCGACCTATGGTCCAATATCTCTTTTTATTTTGCTTATTGGACTGCCGTTGACTTGCATTGGATTTTATGATTTTGGCGTTGACTTCACAATGGATGTTGATCATGTTTGTTAATTGACAGCCGTAGCGTATGATAATGTAGTTTTATATTGTACAATTAACGTATTTTTCATTTCTTATGTCCCCACGAGAGTTTTTCTACTTAACTTTCGTGCGCACGATACGTGTTTTTTTTTTGTAAAAATAATGTGGACGACACTTGCCGTGTAGAGGTCCAGCGCTGTATGCCGGCCCAGCCTGGACTCCTTGGCGCAAAGCACGGTATATGGATAACGGGGTCGGTCCCTGGTGCGGCCAATACATGCCCGTGGTGTTCTTTGTGCCCTGGCTAAGGGAGAGTACATCTGGCTCCACCGAGTAATTGCTTCGTATTAGTTAAAGCAACGCCAGCTCTGAACCCTCCTAACGCCGGGTACGTAGAATTACTGCGTTTGCTAGTGCATTTTTTGGTTGTTTTTTTGTATTCCGCTTAGCTATGGAGGTCACCCACCGCCAGCGAACTAATGTTCATGCGTCATGTTAGATGTGTCAGTGTATTAGTTTGCAACCTGTCATTAGGCGTTTGTTTTGTTGACCCTGGAAACAACGAGAGAGATAGTTGGTTCTTTCATCTATCACTGACTGTCACTGAGGAATTATGAATAATCAGATAATGTTCTAATCCTCGCTCGTTCCCCGCTTGTGGCCTCTAGTAGTCCACATTGCAGCTTATCTCCCCGTTCCCGGCGGGTTGCAGTTGGCACTATCTCGCACCAGCCCCCGACCCCGCCTGCTGCTGTCAGTGTCAGGGTCAGTTTGTGGTCTCTACCCCGTCCCACTACCCACCTATACACTCCACACTTTTGGGTGGCGGTCGCCCGCTAGTTATCTTGTTTACCCGGCTGTGGTTACGCTGGAATGGGAGTGCCAGTGGAGGATATGGCCGGCCGCCTCTCACTCGCGACGGTGTTATCTGTTACGCGCAGGCCTGCTTATGCCGCTGTCACCATGTTGCAGATGCTGCGATGTTAATTGATGCTTGGAAAACATGATTCTGTTTACGGTTGATGGTTGATGTTGATGATCGTGTATTGCCTGGTGTGTGGTGATGTAGGAGCGGGGAGGCCCCGTGTTAAGAAGGGGGGAGTTCGTAGTATCCGGGCGTGACATGTGCAGGACGGGGTGACGGCGGCTGGTCCTCCCGCCACCGGTCGCACTGTCACCCGGACCGGGCTCCCCTGAGGTGATCCAGATCGGAGAGTAGTGAACGGGACTCTAGAGATGACAGCGGTGTATACAAATCCAGCTTTGTTACTTAGAAAATAAAAATTACCGCTGGAAATAATCAACGTGTCACGATGTGAATGCCAAGACCGTCGGATCCGGATGGGTACGTGGGTGGGGCGAGGACGGCCTTCCTGCCGCTGTACACCTTGTGTCAATGCGTGTTTCCCGAAAGAGTGGCCCCAGGTTGGTCACCATTGGCACCAGTGTGGTAGTTGAAGTCATAGGCCTCCGAAAGTTCATCCACGCCAGGTCGGGGATTGAACTACGGTGGCCAGACTACAAGGCGCGCACTCTAACCATTGCTACCGAAGCCGGCTTTATATTAGACCTGTATCAAATGGTTTGAATAAATATAAAGGCAAACTTAATTTTATGTAACTTTTGACAATTTATTGTGCCTCTCCTTTCAACAATCCCCGCACACGACCCTGTAATGGTAAACCTAAAGGTGGTGTGTGTTATAACTCTCTCCACTCTACTTTATCCTTGTAGATTGCCAGCTCCGGCAATGATAAACCTAAAGGTGGTGTGTGTTATAACTCTCTCCACTGTACTTTATCCTTGTAGATTGCCGGCTCCTTCAGTGTTAAAACGAAAAGTTGTGTGTGTAATAATGTGTGTTATAACTCCCTCCACTGTACTTTATCCTTGTTAATTGCCGGCTCCTGCAATGATAAACCTAAAAGGGGTGTGTGTTATAACTCCCTCCACTGTACTTTATCCTTGTAGATTGCCGGCCCCTGCAATGGTAAACCTAAAGGTGTTGTGTGTTATAACTCTCTCCACTCTACTTTCTCCTTGTAGATTGCCAGCTCCTGCAATGGTAAATCGAAAGGTGGTGTGTGTTATAACTCTCTCCACTCTACTTTATCCTTGTAGATTGCCTGCCCCTGCAATGGAAAACCTAAAGGGGGTGTGTGTTATAACCCCCTCCACTGTACTTTATCCTTGTAGATTGCCGGCCCCTGCAATGGTAAACCTAACGGTGGTGTGTGTTATAACTCTCTCCATTGTACTTTATCCTTCTAGATTGCCGGCCCCTGCAATGGTAAACCTAAAGGTGTTGTGTGTTATAACTCTCTCTACTCTACTTTCTCCTTCCAGATTGCCGGCTCCTGCAATGGTAAATCGAAAGGTGGTGTGTGTCATAACTCTCTCCACCCTACTTTATCCTTGTAGATTGCCATCCCCTGCAATGGTAAACCTAACGGTGTTGTGTGTTATAACACTCTCCACTGTACTTTATCCTTGTAGATTGCCTGTCCCTGCAATGGTAAACCTAAAGGTGTTTAGTGTTATAACTCTCTCCACTGAACTTTATCCTTGTAGATTGCCGGCTCGTTCAATGGTAAATCGAAAGATGTCGTATTTTATAACTCTCTCCACTGAACTTTATCCTTGTAGATTGCCGGCTCGTTCAATGGTAAATCGAAAGATGTCGTATTTTATAACTCTCTCCACTGAACTTTATCCTTGTAGATTGCCGGCTCGTTCAATGGTAAATCGAAAGATGTCGTATTTTATAACTCTCTCCACTGTACTTTATCCTTGTAGATTGCCGGCTCCTTCAATGGTAAACCTAAATGTGGTGTGTGTTATAATTGTCTCCACTGTACTTTATCCTTGTAGATTGCCGGCTTCGTCAATGGTAAACCTAAAGATGGTGTGTGTTATAATTCTCTCCACTGTACTTTATCCTGGTAGATGAGAGACAAGATGGTGTCGTACAGAGTAATGCTTCCACTGGTGTGTGCCGTCACCTTGGTTGCGGCACGGACCACCAGCCAGCAGGATGTGACGTCATTGCCTTACCCTTGCCCTCAGCTGTGTGGTTGCCAAGGCTCCAGCGTCACCTGTAGGGGTGGGGCACACCCTGGAGACATCATCAGACAGCTGCCTAACACCACGACCACGCTCCGATATTACTTCTCTAAGGCCTTGGACCAGGATGACGTGTCTCTCGGCCACCTGACCGCCCTGGAGACACTGGAGCTCTCTCGACAGGACACCGACTATGACAAGTATGGCCTAATTAACTACATCACCAGATCGGACTTCTTTCAAGGGCCCCAAAACCTAACACGGCTCGAGATACACCTCAACTTGTATCGGCTCCATCCCGATGTATTTCAGTTCACACCCAACCTTGAGTTTCTGGATCTGTCCGAAACTTATTTTTTAGGCAAAGAGAGAATGTCTCACGTTCTGAACGGGACAAAACACTGGAAAGTGCCTCTTAAGTTCTTACTGATCAATAGCTTCCAGCTACCGAGCAAAGTTTTTCCAGATAATGCGATTAATTTTCGCCATGACATACTGATGCACCTCGATCAGGTGCCCTTAACGACCCTGGAGATACGCCGCAATGGCTACTTTGTCTACGAGCCGGGCCTGGTCGAGTTCCTGCCCTCCCTGCAGGTGCTCGACGCCAGGGGCAACATGGGCACTGACACCGGGAAGTTCGCCGACTGCACTACGTTAGATTACATGCTGCATCCAAACCTACGGACGGTATCCTTCGACGGCAAGCTCGATGACAATTCTCACCGCACGAAGAGGTCATCGTTTCTGCGAAGCCTTGCGCGGAACCGGTGTGTTAGTGATATAATGGCTTCAGGAATTAATTCTATCTTCTCCCCGGTCGATCTCATGTGCCGCGCGGTGCAGTGTATGTGCGCCAACTTCACGGCCATCCCGTGCCAGTACGTCCCCCCGTTACGGGAGGTGTGGGTCCCGGCCGATCCCGACTGCTACATGTCCATCCGGGCACCGATGGCGCCCAACATGGAGTCCTTCCAGTACTCTGATCTGGCGACCACCCTGAGCGGCAACACGATGGGCATCGTCGCCAACACGACGATCTGCGTGTCTGAAAACAACAAACTGCGGTACATAGACGCCTCGGGAAACGACTTCGGCCATTCCCTCAACACGGACCTGATCACCATCAAGGGGCTGACCAACCTTGTCTACCTCAACCTGCAGCACAACAGCGTGCAGCTGAGGAACGTCAACGCCTTCGCCAGGTACTATGCCAGCCTGCAGACTCTCCTCCTAGGCGGAAACACAGTCTACTTGGAATCGGATTTGGACAGCGTTTTCTTCCGAGATTTGCATCAGTTGCGCTCGCTGGATCTGCAGCAGTGCGGACTGTCATTCATTCCCGAACAGCAATTCGCCACGCTGTATGACCTGGAGACATTGAACTTGACCGGGAACTCCCTGCGTGATGTCAGCTTTAATCTGACGGCCTTGAAGTCGCTGCAGACTTTGAACCTGAGCCACAATGAGATCGCAACGCTCTCCACGCCAGCGATGCACATGTTGGCGAGCCTGTCGAGGCGGCAGCCGCTTACACTGGACCTGACCAACAACCCGCTCGTGTGTAACTGCACTAACATCGACTTCCTCAACTTCTTGGGAAACGGTTCCGTGCGAGTCCACAACCCGGACAAGGTGATCTGCAACCACACCTTCAGCGGACCGACCCCAGTCAGCTCGGTAGACATCGCAGCACTGCGGCAACGATGCTTCCCGTCTCACACGACAACCATTGTGTCATCAGTCCTCAGTCTTGTGGCGCTGGCAGGGATCATCGGCATTAGTTACGCCATCTACCGGCGGCGCTGGTCGTTACGTCTGACGCTGTTTTCGGCTCGTTCCCAGTGGCGCCGCCTGGTTTGGGGGAGGGCGGCGGCCGGGGAGAGCGGACGCCGCTACAAGCACGACGCCTTCATCGTGTACAACGAGCGGGACCGGGTCTGGGTGCACAACACGCTGCGGCCCACGCTGGAAGGCACCCACGGCCTCAAGCTGTGCATCCACTTCCGGGACTTCATCCCGGGCCACGACATCGAGGACACCATCGTGGAGAGCATCAACAACAGCAGGAAGACCCTCATCATCCTCTCGCCCAACTTCCTGCTCGGCAAGTGGACGCACTTCGAGTTCAACATGGCGCGGGAGAAGCTCATCCTGGACGGCCTGGACGTCATCGTGTTCGTCCTGCTGCAGGACATGCCGCTGGCGGGCGTGACGCCCAAGCTGGCCCGCCAGCTCCAGAAGAAGACCTACGTGAAGTGGACGGAGGATGAGGCGGGGCAGGCTCTCTTCTGGAAACAGTTGCTGATGTGCCTGAAGGCTGACCCCGCGGAGGACCCTGATCCCTGACACAGCAGTGGACGCCTCCGGTGATGCCTGAAGGCTGACCTCCCGGAGGACCCTGACCCCTGACACAGCAGTGGACGCCTCCGGTGATGCCTGAAGGCTGACCTCCCGGAGGACCCTGACCCCTGACACAGCAGTGGACGCCTCCGGTGATGCCTGAAGGCTGACCCCCCGGAGGACCCTGATCCCTGACACAGCAGTGGACGCCTCCGGTGATGCCTGAAGGCTGACCCCCCGGAGGACCCTGACCCCTGACACAGCAGTGGACGCCTCCGGTGATGCCTGAAGGCTGACCCCCCGGAGGACCCTGATCCCTGACACAGCAGTGGACGCCTTCGGTGATGCCTGAAGGCTGACCCTCCGGAGGACCCTGATCCCTGACAAAACAGTGGACGCCTGTGATGATGTGGGACCCTGACCATTATAACGGTAGAAAATGTATTCCAGAAGGCATCTATAGACCAAAGTTTATGTTACCCTAGAAAGAAGACAAGCAAGTTAAGGACAAGTATAATTTTTGTGTTATGGTGTGCAGCAAATGGAATCATAGAGCGCACTAGGCCTATGATAAAGTTGACGACTACTGTACAAAGACGTGTATGGTGACATGGACGATGATATGACGGAGGTTCGCTGGCATTAAACTAAATGCCTACGCGGTCAAAGAACTGACTAGATTACCCCTGAACTGAACAATGTCTTCGTGGCATATACATGTAACGTGCCGAGGGGGTGTCATGTTGTGGCGACTGCGCAGATATACTTGTCTTGGTAGGGGTTGTGGCTTAAAGTCTTCGGTTCAGCATTTTTACTACTTGGTTATCGGTTTCACGGCTTTTCGCATTCAGACAAGTTCGATATTGTAACCAGCAAACATAAAAGATGAAGGAAATGCAAATATACTGTTCCAGTATTTATTTATAAAGACACTTTAAAGCCTTTGATACAGGATATAAAATAATCCACACTGCACGCCTGATACCAGCCAAAACTATACACTATTCCGGTTACATCCTGCCCCTGCGACCTCTCTCCACTAAAAAATTTAATAAATATTGAAACGGAAATCAGTGTACAGACCCACCGCCGCCCAGCCAGAGACAGAGGCGTAGCCCTCAGCTAGTTAATCCGCCCCCGCCCCCCCACCCCCTGGTCAAGCCGCAGAAGCCCCCTCCAGCCTCCACCCCCACCGACAGCATTAGCCCCCGATAATTAAATTTGATCTGTAATAACCCTATAGATATGAAGCGAATGGTTGGTTTTGAATTACCGTGAGAGGGCTTGGAAGGCGGTGAAAATACAGCGGGCATTGTCTGGCATTCGTTTTACTCTATTGTAGTCCCGCAGCCTTAACTCTATTGTAGTCCCGCAGCCTAGACTCTATTGCAGTTCCGCAGCCTAAACTCTATTGTAGTCCCGCAGCCTAGACTTTATTGTAGTCCCGCAGCCTAGACTTTACTGTAGTCCCGCAGCCTAGACTCTATTGTAGTCCCGCAGCCTACTATATTGTAGTCCCGCAGCCTAGACTCTATTGTAGTCCCGCAGTCTAGCCTCTATTGTAGTCCCGCAGCCTAGACCCGGCAACATTGTTGCCGTTTCACGCCTTCCAGAAGCGGTTGTCAAGTAGTAGTTCCACGGCTTGTCCCCAGACATCACGTGGAATGCCAGTGGCACGTGTTCCACGGCTTGTCTCCAGACATCACGCGGAATACCAGTGGCACGTGTTCCACGGCTTGTCTCCAGACGTCACGCGGAATGCCAGTGGCACGTGTTCCACGGCTTGTCTCCAGACATCACGCGGAATAACAGTGGCACGTGTTCCACGGCTTGTCTCCAGACATCATGCGGAATGCCAGTGGCACGTGTTCCACGGCTTGTCCCCAGACATCACGTGGAATGCCAGTGGCACGTGTTCCACGGTTTGTCTCCAGACATCACGTGGAATGCCAGTGGCACGTGGTCCACGGCTTGTCTCCAGACCTCACGTGGAATGCCAGTGGCACGTGTTCCACGGCTTGTCTCCAGACATCACGCGGAATGCCAGTGGCACGTGTTCCACGGCTTGTCTCCAGACATCACGTGGAATGCCAGTGGCACGTGTTCCACGGCTTGTCTCCAGAAATCACGCGGAATGCCAGTGGCACGTGTTCCACGGCTTGTCTCCAGACATCACGCGGAATGCCAGTGGCACGTGTTCCACGGCTTGTCCCCAGACATCACGCGGAATGCCAGTGGCACGTGTTCCACGGCTTGTCTCCAGACATCATGCGGAATGTCAGTGGCACGTGTCCCACGGCTTGTCCCCGGACATCACGTGGAATGCTAGTGGCACGTGTTCCACGGCTTGTCCCCAGACATCACGCGGAATGCCAGTGGCACGTGTTCCACGGCTTGTCTCCAGACATCACGTGGAATGCCAGTGGCACGTGTTCAACGGCTTGTCCCCAGACATCACGCGGAATGCCAGTGGCACGTGTTCCACGGCTTGTCTCCAGACATCACGTGGAATGCCAGTGGCACGTGTTCCACGGCTTGTCCCCAGACATCACGTGGAATGCCAGTGGCACGTGTCCCACGGCTTGACTCCAGACATCATGTGGAATGTCAGTGGCACGTGTTCCACGGCTTGTCCCCAGACATCACGTGGAATGCCAGTGGCACGTGTTCCACGGCTTGTCTCCAGACATCACGCGGAATACCAGTGGCACGTGTTCCACGGCTTGTCTCCAGACATCACGCGGAATACCAGTGGCACGTGTTCCACGGCTTGTCTCCAGACATCACGCGGAATACCAGTAGCACGTGTCCCACGGCTTGACTCCAGACATCACGTGGAATGCCAGTGGCACGTGTTCCACGGCTTGTCTCCAGACAACACGCGGAATACCAGTGGCACGTGTTCCATGGCCTGTATCCAGACATCACGCGGAATACCAGTGGCACGTGTCCCACGGCTTGACTCCAGACATCACGTGGAATGCCAGTGGCACGTGTTCCACGGCTTGTCTCCAGACATCACGCGGAATGCCAGTGGCACGTGTTCCATGGCCTGTATCCAGACATCACGTGGAATACCAGTGGCACGTGTTCCATGGCCTGTATCCAGACATCACGCGGAATACCAGTGGCACGTGTTCCACGGCTTGTATCCAGGCATCACGTGAAATGCCAGTGGCACGTGTTCCACGGCTTGTATCCAGACATCACGCGGAATACCAGTGGCACGTGTCCCACGGCTTGTATCCAGACATCACGCGGAATACCAGCGGCACGTGTTCCACGGCTTGTCTCCAGACATCACGCGGAATACCAGCGGCACGTGTTCCACGGCTTGTCTCCAGACATCACGCGGAATGCCAGTGGCACGTGTTCCACGGCTTGTATCCAGACATCACGCGGAATACCAGTGGCACGTGTTCCACGGCTCGTATCCAGACGTCACGCGGAATACCAGTGGCACGTGTTCCACGGCTTGTATCCAGGCATCACGTGGAATACCAGTGGCACGTGTTCCACGGCTTGTATCCAGGCATCACGCGGAATGCCAGTGGCATCCTTGCTGTTCCTCTCGCAGTTTCTAACCATCGTGGTTCGAAAAATAACCATCTTAAAAAAATAATCAAGAATACCCTAGAGTAAATTACACCGAGCGGATTGTGAAAAGCACAGAAAATAAAAGCTTTAGACTATTCGGGTTTTGTTCAATTTCAATGGTCAAATGTCTATCCTTGAAGGTGGGACCCACCTTGGAGGGGTGGGGGGTCGACTTCCATTGGTCCTTGTTACATGTTTGTGCCGCGGTAAAGACTGCTTTTACCCGCTCCATAACGCCCCATATATCCATAATGACTCCTTCATTGCCCGAAAAACTTGTTTCGAAAAACATCGTTAGTTTATGTGATTCGGCAGGTCGGGTTGGTGACCCATACATATAAATCGGCAGTGGCTAGCATCTGCCGGCATTGGTTTGGTGCAACATTCCCATTTTGATGGAAAACAAATATAATATGTGAGTAGGTCTAATATTTTCACAGCAAATGTGTTTTCCCCTTTCGATTTATTTTTGAGGGCCTAATATGTTCACAGCAAATGTGTTTTCCCCTTTCGATTTATATTTTTTTAATCCCACAATACCCTAATTTATTGCTCAATTTTAAAAGAGCCCCATTTTCTGAGGTGGTTAACTTCATGGGAAACGCCACTCTTTTACCGACGAAGTCCCCCCGGTGAAAAGGCAGACCCGCTAAATGGAGCGTGCTATATAGCGTAGCATGTGAGTGTACTGGGACCGCAGTCAACATACAGCGTTCGACTCGCTCAGAACAGTCACACACCGAACACACGTAAGAAGTATGCTGGTGAGTAAGAACCCTTGCACGAATTTCTTTGCACGGTTATCCTTAATGTAAGCTACCCATAATAGCAAGGTAAAAGAATTCTGTATTTGTGATTATGTATACCCAATTACACACCTTCTGGTGAATTTTTAGGATACTTTACCGTCCCGTTAAAAATATTCTCCATTTTCCAAGTATACCCCCATTTCACAAAATGACAAAACTTGACACCTACCACGAATATGTAATTTTGCTACAATTCAGCTCAACATTAAGTTATTATCATCAGTAATAGCTCTTTGAAAAGCTTAAATCTAGTGCAATACAAGAATGATATTCGAAAAGGTAGATAGTGATCACACAAAAAACCAGAATGGTAATAATGAAGTGCAATTATGCAAAATCAGGACAGTTTTTTCCAAAAGTCGAAATCATCACCTTCACAAAATTGGCTATAATTTGATCAAAAATTAAATTCTTGACACCAAACCACTTTAAAAGACTTTTAAAAACATAGTTCCTGTAACACAAATAAAGAAAAATATAGGTAGCCTCGCAAATTTCCTGAGAAACACGTCCTAAGGCTTGAAAATGTTATTTCACAAATATTTTTTGGCGCAGTTTATTTCACACAAATTATCAGTAATTTACGCCTTGTGTTCGCATTTTAATAAATCTGGTTACATATAATGGTCTCCGATATAATTATGATCTACACGAATGTTTTCTGATATATATACACGTTTTCTTTATATTTTTTTCTTGAATTTTCCGAATTGATCACGAAGAGCCATTCTCAAGGAAATACCCTGTGAATGACGTCACGAATTGGGGATTCCCCCGTGAATGACGTTAAGAATTACGGATTCCCCTTTCACTGACACCCGCCGATGTTTGTCGATGTTTACCGAGGTCTTCTAAATCGCCAAAGCTTATTATACGATGCTCTATTCATTTTACCTTGGTCACCACTTCTTTTGCTGTGTTTTATGTGTGCTTTGTTTCATTAAGACTGCGTAAAATCTCAGGGCTACAGCCCGCCGATGTTTGCCGATGTTTACCGAAGTCTGCTCAAAATCGCCGAGGCGTATTATGGGTGGCTTGTTGTAAATCTAATAGAAGTAAGATTGTTAATTTTATATGTGACAAATATCGTATCAGTAAGTACAATTTTAGTGTTTAATCAGCCAGCCGCTTGAGGCAGTACGTCTTAAATCATTGTGATCGCGTCACGGAAGAAGATTTAATGCGTGTCGGTGCCATTAAAGCATTTTTGCAATTAAGGGCACAAAATACAGGTTCTGACGACAATGAAGGCATCACTGACATCATCGTGTATTTATGCACTGAGTAGCACAGACCTAAACCGATTTGTTTGTTGTTGTTTTTTCAATTATGTTGGTGTGTGTTGGTGTTGCTGTAGATTTTTTTTAAAATTACGTTAAGAACGTTCCTCTGATTTTTTTTTGATTTTTTTTTTTGGTGACTGTCATCTGTACTCCACTTAATCTTCAATTACCCCGTAGACTCATCATGGGCGAAGGAGCGAGAGGGTACCGTTCTATGGCGCGCTCTGGTGCCCAGACTAAACACACCGTGTCAGATCTGAGCAGTTATTTTTAGAGATGCTACAAAATATAATTAAATTTTCCTCAACGACTTTGGTCTAACAAAATTATATAAACAAAAGCCACCAAGTGGGAGAGTGAATTTATGGCTTGCCAATGATGAATGAAGTATGATGTTCAAGCATGTTACATATAGTTAAGCTTAGATTACCGATGGGTTACATTAAAGGAAGCCGTCAGCCTGGCCTCTAACGCTGCTTTACCGATTCATATAATACGCAAATGTCTATCCTCCAAATTACAGAATTGCCCGTCCTGTCTGTAGCCCACCTCCAATAAAAGCTGCCGCCTGGTTAAGCGGAGAAAATCGTAGATGGCGGTCACCTCTAAATTCAAAATTTTATTGTGTGTCCGCGACTGACCATTCAGGAGGCGATACTCTAAGAGAGAGAGAGAATAATCATTTTTATTTCGACCAGGAAAACCACAACAATACAATACATCATACAGCAAAAACGAACAAAATACAATCCCTGGCCGAGGAGACCACCATTATGACATAGTCGCTGGCATGGTGGCCACCTCAAAAGATAGCAAAAAGACAAAAAGACAAAAAAAAAAAAAAAAAAAAAACGAAGAACAATATTTCAATAAGGACCAATTGGGTAAACAATTATCGATAGACACCATTAGAATTCAATAGAACATATAATATAAAAATAATAATTTGGGGGATTAGATAGAACGCAATATCTCTATAATTCTTTGTGGCAGACATAACAATTAATTTTAAAACAGTCAACACAGTACCTATCAATAAGTATATTTTTTATATATGTAGAGTAGCCCGCTATTGAATGGGTAAATATCTAATTATATGCAAACCGGAAATGACGCCTACTGTGTGAGCAAAACAAGAGCGCGTAATCATCGCTAATATAAATAGCCCCAATCATGTTTTTTGTGGAGACAATCGTTGCAAGAGATATATCAACATGTTTAGATGCTATTTCGCAATGAAACACTAAGATCATGGTCTACTGTGCGGCTTGGAACTGCCGCAATTCATCCGTAAATCGCGGCCCTGATCTCTCGTTTCACGCGTTTCCCCTGAAGGCTACCTCCAATGTGAAGAGTTCCCTCCTCGAGATAACTTCCAGTTCTAACGCAATGAAGCGTTAACACTCGCCAATTTAATTTTAAGATGTAAATTTTCGGCGCAGATTGCGATTACATGATAAAACTATAAAAATCCTCAAGTGCAAGTCATTTAAACTGGCGTCTTAGGTTGCTATATGTGGGTAGCTTACCAATATCTTCTGGCAGCGGGGATTAATCTATGGATAAACGTAAACAAGGACATGAAACCCAGCTTACTTGAGTTGGCTGGAGGGTTTGAAGAGGGCAGATCCGGCCGTGGCCTCAGTCGAAGCATGAGCTTGCCCTTATACATGGCATCGTCCCCCTTGATGACATCGTCAGCGCTCCTCCCACGTCAACAAATGACCGAAGGCGCTACCTACTAGGCTACCGGGTGACCCCGAACGTTATATATAATTGATTTCTAGAGGCTTCGGTTTTTTAAAAAGTACTGTTGCAAAAGCCGCCCGCCAGAAAATCATTTGAGTGACTGGGCGTTTATGTGTGTCGTTGACGCCAGGCTGGCCGGTCCATCAGCTTAGCTCCCCCCTTAACCCCGCTACCCTCCACCAGGGACAGGTGTTTATTACAACCCTTGTTTTCGCGTTAAGCCAAACCGACGCCAGAAGTCGTCTTCCCCTATAGACCACTAATAGACTCGCTAATTGTAGTTCCAATTTTGCCACCGTCAGACGCCACTGCATGTGCATGCATTTTGGGTATTATTTTGGTCTTTGCGAGATGTCGAGATGGCGTCATCGCCTGACAACGTATTCTGTACACATTTAAACATGAAATAGTGTCATCTACGTAATGGAAAAGCTACCTAATCTGAATGTGTGTTAGATATGCTTATTAATTTTATACATGCCTTGCCAATAACGTGGAAATATGATATTTATCTCCATAGAAAAAGTCAAGATAGCACCAAAATATTTCCTATAACTCTTTGCGCCAGTCTCGATTTTTCAAAGATGGCGTATAATTGCGAAGTCGTGTATCGGCGGAAACAGGAACGGCGATTGAATGGCACCTTGATCACCGCCTGTTACCAGTGGTTACCCAGTGATACCAGCACCAGACAATGGATCGCTGGCTGACCATGCAGATGTGGGTGACTGGCAATCATGTGGTCTTGTTTATCCCCAACTTACCTACCCCTGCCTCCCACTGATCAAGGCACATATTTTATAGCACACACCCTGGACTTCAGTCAGCTGACAAGGGGATGGGGGAGGAGGGGTACATGAGTGAGAGAGGGTGAGCGGGGATATATCCCCAATGTACGGGTTATGTGTTAATGTATTTAAACCGGACTTTCATTAATCACATTACGTAATAAATAACGTGAAATAAATAAGGACATGCGTAAATGTTGATTTTTTGAGCTGTTGATTGAAATCGGGCACCTGCCGTGCCCCCTCACAGGTGGCGTTGAGCGGGTCTCGTCAGCGAGGAAACCTCCCGCAAAGGCAATGGCAGAGGCTCCCAGACGAGGAAATGTACATGTTGTTTTGTCTTGTATAGACAAAACTGTGAAATATTTAAATAAAACTTTATCTTATCTTATCTTATCTTATCTGGTGGAGCGGTGTGGTGTCTGTTGACCCAGATACAGGTAATCAATAGTAAGTAGGTGACATAACATGGTATAGTTATTGATTTCAGCTCACCGGGCCGCGAGTGTGGTGAGTTGTGTTCGGGGACCCAGACGAGGAAATGTAAGTGGGGCAGACCGGGGCAGACTAGTTCGCCCCCGAGGCACTCAGGTGCGCATTAAAAAGATGTACGTGTATTCCGGTCCATATCATCACTTTATAACAGGTTATAGTCGTTACACATCGGGTATCAAGTTATGTCTTCTGTAAAATATTCCTGAATTAGATTTTTGATATATCTGGACAAAAATTAATGTCAGAAAGAACATTATTTCCGCACTGAAAAACATCAGCAAACTGGGAATATGACCGCCTTCCTGCTACGCACAGCGTAGTGTAACGGTTACGCTGTGGCAGCTCGGCCAGATCACCTTATATTAACGGTATTAACATTAGCAGTATTTGCCTATTTTATTTTATTTTGTTTAAAGGGAATGTGCGTCACCACTGCGGTGAGAGTAAATGGTTCCCAAGGTCACCATTTGAATCGATGTAAATACTTGCCCAGGGATCCTGTTGGGTGGTCAGAGACGTATAGATCATAAGTACGTGCCCGATGGTACGAGGTCGTTCCGTTGTTGGTTATGTGAAAAGTGGGAAGTCACCATAGACCACAACGATGAGGAGAGCCTTCACAGTAGTGATGGGTTGCTTGGTTGGTTGGTTATTCAGGATGTTTTAACCACTGTTGGTCATATGGCGTCAATGTGAGAACGAAGATAGAGTGGAGCCATGTCCCCAGGGGTAACCGCTACTCTTTACGAAGACATGCGATCTTTATCCTGCGACCACACAGACATGGCCACAGCCGGGCTTGAACCACCGATCCACGTGCCGTTAAGCTCTCAGGTGGCCAGAGCCCTCAATGCGAGCGCTCTAGCCCACTGAGCTATCGCGCCGGCCCCGAGCCTGGCAGAAGTGCCCCTGGAACGGTCTATTGAGGCCACCGGGTCATAACGATGCCTGGCAAGACTGCGACTATAGGCGATAGAATACCGATCTAGGCTGTGAATCATTCATTGACGTCACTGTTGTTTTCATCCAATCATGTGGCAAACAAGGTCTTTAACATGCGTTATGTCCGCCAAACAAGTCCTTCAAACAATGCAACATGTCACTTTCTTGTCAGTTTCAGAGATGAGTACTTATCACTTGTACCTACCATCAGCTATGCTACTCACGATTAAGGTAATCACCCCGTAATAAGTTTGCAGAACCGACTGTTCGACACGACAGCTCAAAACTGTGAAACTATCGAGAGCTGGTTCCGGTTCCGCGGGATGTATTTTGTAGACCCTTAAACATCCAATATGTTCATCTATGTAACGGAAAAGTTACGTAATCTGAATGTAAGTTACACATGCTCATTCATTTTATACATGCCTTGCCAATACCCTTGAAATATGGTAGTTATTTCCAGAGAAAAAATCAAGAGAACACAAACATATTTTCCAGAACTCTTTGCGTCAGTCACGCTTTTTCCAGGATGGCCTATAATTGCGAAGTCGTGTATAAACACATGGCTATTGCCTAAATACATGCTGAAACTGTAAACAAATGGAACGATGCGTTCGCCTTTAGTTGAAAAAACCGTTCAAACCGGTTTGAAAGACTGTTGCGGTTTCCCGTCGTCTCCAGGTAAATTGAACACACCCTTAGTGTAGGAGTATGGATCCGTCTATTGTGACTATAATTGTGACTATATTTGACGGGTAATTCAGTTGCTTGTCACTTACTCTCTTTTTTTAAGTTTACCTCGTTCGCTTTCCTTTCTTTGTGTTTTATTTCTGTGTGTGTATATGTACTTCGACATTCAAGTTGGAATAACAAATATACATATGTATAGCCGGCCAGCCGAAAGCGCCCCATGATGTTTTGTCTGGTGGAGTGGCTGTCTGTTGACCCAGATACAGGTAACCAATAGTAAGTAGGTTACATAACATGGTATAGTTATTGATTTCAGCGCTCCAGGCGCAGACGGTGGCTTGTGTGGTGAGGTGTGCCCAGGGGCCAGACGTCTGTCTGTCTGAATCAGACCACCATGACCATGTCAACGTGCAGTCAGCCAGCCTGGCGGACTGGCAGCCCAGATCACGTTTACTTAGTATAGGGCTATAAAGTCTCGTTCGCTTAGACTTCCGGTTTACTCGTTTTGGGGACAAACAAACGAAGCACGTGTTCGAAACGAGTTTAGAATCTCTGCGCACACTGGTATCCTGACTATCTGTGACGTAGGGGTGACGTGTATGGTACGCAAAGAGAGAGACTGGGAACCAGACTACCTGCGCAAAAGCCAGGCGCCGAGGGGTGGGTCCATTGCGGAAGGCCTAGCGCTATTAAGAATATTTAAGAAATATAGCTTCACAAAACGGATAGATGACATATTTGCTATTCGTTTGCGCCATCACAATGACGAATATTTGTTACGAAGGGACAATACGACTGAGAAACTAACGTTTGTTTGCATTTCCTACGAAAACGAGGCATTATGACGTCACACGGATTCTCTCTGGTGACAACGTTGGCGCAACGCTTCAAACAAAAAACTTACAAAAATGAAGAAACTTGGTCTTTTCGTGATCCAAAAGTGATACGAAAACATCCAACTGGTCTTATTTTATCTTTACCATGTGGTTTAATGAAGCACCCGTGTGTTGTTACTCCATGCACTGCACATTTTGACAGCGGAATGATTAAGTCGATCACTTGCTCTCGCCATTTTTGTTACCGCGGAGGCACGCGAAACTCTGTGACGTCACTCGTTGTTTGGTGAACTTGCGAAAGCCCGGGTGCAGGGCTAAATTTATAACGTTATTTTTAGCTTTCGAGCCTTTTGAAGACGGATTTTTCCTTGCATATTCCCAAAGTTCTGCGCTTCATCGCCTCCAAATATTTTAACGTATATCTCCCATAGCCATGTTTAGTGAAATGGTACTCATAATCTTTAGAATGAACCTGGAAAGAAATTGACTTGTAGCTGCCTATACTTCAACATGGAGCACGTGTGTTTGTTTGTCCCCAAAACTGGTCTCGCGGCCCGATCGCGAGAACTGCATAGCCCTATAACATACCCTGCATTCATAATGCACCCATCTAAGTTTGGAAGTCAATATCAATCCCATGATCCTCTACCAGGTAGAACCTCTTGTTTATGTCTGTCACCCTGAGATACGAGTCTGACTAATAAACCACTGGAATACATTTAGAATTTATTATTACTGTGCCAGCCCAACCGAATACAGAAACCACAACAACCACCTTATCTCTGGCGGCGTTCAAAGACAACGATGGTCCGTCCAATTACCATCGTGTCTCATCCAATGAATCAGGTCGGCACTATACCGATCCAGGCTAGCCCAGAACCCTTGGCTGTGTGGGCTGAAACACAGCCTAGTCGCATTCCATAGTAAAATTCTGGTCTGGAATAACCCCATTTCAGGGTTGTTTGAGTTTGACCAAGTGTAGCTCTGATTCTCCTTTGCTGTGGGAAAAGTTTTATAACAGAAACAAACCTTAATCCTTTTCTTATTACTTCCTGACAAGTAATGACTAATCACATAAGTAACCTTTCTTGAAAGGCAAAAATAGTCCAGTCTGTCACCAGAAATTCATATGAAAACATGTGTTTTCACTGACCTAATGACTGGGTCCCTGAACAATGAACCAATTAGCACGGCTTATAATGTCATGTGATGACCTTGCACAAACTATACTCAAACAATTCAAATGGTCACGTGAAGTTGATTTTTCACTATAGAATGCTACATGGCTATGATTCTTCAACCATAGCCATGGATTCATGGCTAGTTGAACCGTTTGAACACCTCCGAGACTGAGAATGGGGGTCTTGAGGCCTTGCTTTCTTTACAGTTCTCAATAAACACGCCACAACCGTTGCTATGCATACAGTTGCCTGGTCCTCTTGTTATTGCCTGAACCCGTTACAGCTATGGTTGTCAATTTCATACGCCCGAGAAAAGGCAAAAAGACTCAAGCGTGGGCGGGGCTCAGTGTGTTCAAACCGTCAATTGTAGAACGGCATATTGCCGAGACTAAAGATTAGCTTTACGACGACGACTGTTTACTGACAGACTAATTTGGCATCGCAATCTCGAAAGCCCATCGTTTCACCAGGCGTCGCGAAGAAGTTAGGTCTTGAGTTGTGCTGCCATCTGACGGCTACCGGGGAATAGCATTCTATTTTGAAGGATCCTCAAGGATTAATGTAATAAAGGTACTAATCTACTTTAGCAGACGAGGCACAACTGTCACAATCAGCTGATCCTGTCACGATAGATTAACTTTCATTCACATTCATTCTCTGGTGACAGAAGTAGACACACGGAATGTAGCGTTTAGCAGCACATGTCAAAGTGAGAACTGGTAGACCGGGGCGGATTCAGGGGATTGAAAAGGGAGGGGTCCACCGAAAACTTGCGACCGGGGAGGCTGAGTTCTGACCCCCCACCCCCCCACCCCCCACACCGCCCCTCCTCTGGACCCGCCCCTGGGTTGAGCACCACCACCCCGACCGCGCATATTGCCGTTCCAGCGGTACGATTAACATCTGGCACAAGAGCTTGATGATTGGCGATCTAAATCTATAGCGCCCGGATATTTCTGTTTCGCCCGCTATTGCAAGCGATCTCTGACTTGGATTGTCATGGTAGAGATACGGCGTTACGTGATCAGGTTGTGTTGTATTGTCTCGATTGGTTGGTTCTATATTCAGGACGCTTAAATAACCGCTTTTTGTCATATCGCGGAGAGAGTGGAGCCATGTCCCGGGGGTAACCCCCTGCGAAGAAGGGCATGGGACCTTATCCTGCGGCCACACAGACATGGCCACAGCGGGGCGTAAACCACCGATCCACGTGCCTTTAGGCTCTCAGGTGGCCAGAGCACTCAAGACGTGCGCTCCACCCCACTGAGCTGTAATCAAGAAGATGATCTTAAGTGATGTTAAGTGCTAAGGGTTCCGTATGATAACCCATAACCATATTTTATCATTTCCGCTGGAATGGCAGTTGTCTATGCACCTCCTTGTATAGTCCTTTTTTAACCGTTCGCTATTCAGACCAACAGTCGCTGCCGAACAATGCGCCAGCTCATTCAAAACTTCCTCTTCCTTCATGGACACTATTTATATGGGTCCTATGTGATCAACCCTATGAACAATATTTGGATTAGCAGCTTCAACGGTTGAAGTCGATCCATTTAAAAGAAATATTTCAAACATGGCTACGTCAGACACAAGCCAAGTGCCCTTTGTTGTCATCTCGACAACGGGCCTTTCGAAATACGCTGTCGTGGACACCTATCAGACTGGTCGTTCCATCAAGTTGGGCAAGGCTCTCCTGGCGATGGCCTCAGTGTGTATGTGCTCGGCGGTGAGCGGCACGGCGGTACAGACTCAGCGTTACTATTGGAACCGTTACTACGTCATCGCGTCGGGGATGTGGTGCCCCATCTTTGTGAGTACATAATATATATATATGTGTGTGTGGCCTCGGTGTGTATGGCCTCAGTGTGTATGGGCTCAGTGTGTATGGCCTCAGTGTGTGTGGCCTCAGTGTGTATGGCCTCAGTGTGTATGGCCTTAGTGTGTATGGCGTCAGTATGTATGGCTTCGGTATGTATGGCCTCAGTGTGTATGGCCTCAGTGTGTATGGCCTCAGTGTGTATGGCCTCAGTTTGTATGGCCTCAGTGTGTATGGCCTCAGTGTGTATGGCCTCAGTGTGTATGGCCTCAGTGTGTATGGGCTCAGTGTGTATGACCTCAGTGTGTATGGCCTCAGTGTGTATGGGCTCAGTGTGTATGGCCTCGGTGTGTATGGCCTCAGTGTGTATGGCTTCAGTGTGTATGACCTCAGTGTGTATGGCCTCAGTGTGTATGGCCTCAGTGTGTATGGCCTCGGTGTGTATGGCCCCAGTGTGTATGGCCTCAGTGTGTATGGCCTCAGTGTGTATGGCCTCATTGTGTATGGCCTCAGTGTGTATGGCCTCAGTGTGTATGGCCTCAGTGTGTATGGCCTCAGTGTGTATGGCCTCAGTGTGTATGGACTCAGTGTGTATGGCCTCGTGTGTATGGCCTCAGTGTGTATGGCCTCAGTGTGTATGGCCTCAGTGTGTATGGACTCAGTGTGTATGGCCTCAGTGTGTATGGCCTCAGTGTGTATGGCCTCTGTTTGTATGGGCTCAGTGTGTATGGCCTCAGTGTGTATGGCCTCGGTGTGTATGGCCTCAGTGTGTATGGCATTAGTCTTTCGACTAGTCAAACGAATTCCAACGAAACCACATATAAATAGTTACATCCTTATGATGATAAAAATCATCGTAACTTTTTGTCTTTACTATGCAGTATTTTTTGGCTGGCGGGTTTGGACTCGGGACGGCGGGGCGCAACAGTGTGTGCATGGTTCGCACTAACCTGGCGATGTCCATCCTGTCCGCGATGGCAGGACTCACTGACGCCACGATGGCATTTTTCTATGTGGAAGATGAGGTATATGAATATTTGACAGACAACGAAAACCGTAAAGTGAGTGAATGACGTTATAATCAGTTATTGCTTTGCCGGTCTATTGTAATAGCCATTGGCCTGGTGCTGCCCCCTAGTTCCGGCTAGTATTGTGATTAAAGTACAATGTCGACCTTTTGCTCAGTAAGCTAATTCCATCACTGACAAATATAGTTCCTTTGGCACCATAAGTTGGTCAACAAATTACAGTTCTATCGACAGACCGCGAGCGAACAAGAAAAGCATATCAAGAGAAGGACAAAAATGAAAGAAAGTTGTGGCCAAAAGGCTTTTGATGTCAGAAATGAGAACACTGTTTGACAAAGCATTGAACCTGCCCCCTTCCTGCCAATCCTGGATCCGCCCCTGATGATGGAACATTCCTCTGTGACAAAACGATCGACAGGGTGTAACAGGATTTCCTCTAATAAATATCAGCCGCCAGGCGACGTTTTTTTTATCAACAAAAGAATCGTATTGACCAAAACTGTAACCTGCATATGATATGTCGTTGGTCCTTGCATCATGTTTGCTGTATTCTGTTGCAGGCCACCACAGCCTTGCTGGCCCTATCGGGGTTTTGTTCCTTGGCCGTGGTGGGTCTGTCCATCCCGCTGGGGCACCTGTCTAGTCCGCTGGTTTGCAAAGGAATGCTGGTGAGCGACACACATTAAGTGAGCGACACACATCGAGTGAGCGACACACATCGAGTGAGCGACATACATCGAGTGAGCAACACACATCGAGTGAGCGACACACATCGAGTGAGCGACACACATTGAGTGAGCGACACACATCGAGTGAGCGACATACATCGAGTGAGCGACACACATCGAGTGAGCGACACACATCGAGTGAGCGACACACATTGAGTGAGCGACACTCATCGAGTGAGCGACACACATCGAGTGAGCGACACACATCGAGTGAGCGACACACATTGAGTGAGCGACACTCATCGAGTGAGCGACACACATCGAGTGAGCGACACACATCGAGTGAGCGACACACATTGAGTGAGCGACACACATTGAGTGAGCGACACACATCGAGTGAGCGACACACATCGAGTGAACGACACACAATGAGTGAGCGACACACATCGAGTGAGCGACACACACTGAGTGAGTGACACACATTGAGTGAGCGACACACACTGAGTGAGCGACACACATTGAGTGATCGACACACACTGAGTGAGCGACACACATCGAGTGAGTGACACACACTGAGTGAGCGACACACATTGAGTGAGCGACACACATTGCGTGAGCGACACACATTGAGTGAGCGACACACACTGAGTGAGCGACACACACTGAGTGAGCGACGAACATTGAGTGAGCGACACACACTGAGTGAGCGACACACACTGAGTGAGCGACACACAATGAGTGAGCGACACACATCGAGTGAGCGAAACACATTAAGTGATTAGATTTCTTTGATTATTATCGGAGGAAGCGGATAGAGGTAGATGGGGGTGGGAGGGGGGCTTATGGTCTTGATGGGTGGTGGGGCGGAGTTCCTAATATAGTGAACACATTTCCATTCGAGCTCTATCAATGTGACGGTATCTTGTTTCAGGTAAGGTTACGGTAAGTGTGTGTGCTGGGGGGCGGGGGCGGGGGCGGGGGCGGGGGCGGGGGCAACAACGACCGTACACTCTTTACACTCTTTGACCAATCCGTTTCTGTTCCTCCCTTGAGCTGATCCTGTGAGCTGATCGTGGGAGCTGATCCTGTGAGCTGATCCTACTTTATTTCCTACAGATAATTCCCTTTCGAGTGACGAACGTTGCCAGAACCAACCAATCAACTCCGCGTGAAGAACACCAGAACACGCCGACACAAGCGCGGGGTACACCTGGAAACGCAGGTTGGTCTCACGTCCAGAGAAATTCGGTAACCACCAGATAAAACATTGTGTACTAACGGAATTCGTGTCGTTAACCGCGATAGGGCTGTACAGTCACTACGGGATCTTACCGAGACCCCACGAGAAAGGGATACTTATGCTCTACGTCAGTGCGCAGCATCAACGGCCTGTACGTGCTGCTTACCTTCCGGTTTTTTGTCTTCACTTGCTTCACACACAAGATCAGCTCAAACTGTCCTTGGATGCTACTAACTACTGAAGTTCTGTGCATATCAGAGTTATAACCACCCGAGTAGATTTATGTAATATATGAAAGGTGAGACAGTTGATAAACTAGAATTCGGTTGTGTCATGAGTGACTGTCAGTGTCTATGTGTTGCGCGGGGTTTTCCATGTCGTATGACGTAATAACCATCATGACTCGCACGTCTGCGCGCGGTATCAATGATTACGTAACAACGCTTCTTCTATGGACTGACTAGACCAGGACAATGCCGAGGCAGCCGGCCGGTTCCCAACACTCAAGGTTGACTACAATGAGTGCGCGTGACACAGCTGTAGCAAGGCACCAGCGTGATGCGCACTCGTTCTAAGAGCACGTGTTTTTTTTAATGGTCCCCAAAATACCTAAACCGGAAATAGAACGCGCGAGAACTGTAGAGCCCTATTGTCATATCGCGACACTAAATGCGCGATACCAAATACTCAACATCACACTTTCAAGCGCTTTGCATCACTGTTTTCGTTCCAGCTCCTGGTGTGGACAACATGTTGATGCAAGTGACGTCGATGAGCGCGCCAGCGGTGACCAACGCATATTCACCACAACATGCGATACACGTGTCAAGTATATCGAGAGTCTCCGGACAATCGGAATATGAAGAAGTCGACTGGTGAATCAATGATACGGACATTATCATGATAATATCATCCAGCGATTTGCGCAACGACTGAAAACTCAACTCTTGCATTCCAACTCTTGCATTCCTGTTTAAGAAAACAAATCGCTTGTTTATGGATTTTTTTTTATATAAACTGTATTTATTTTACGAGGTTCTCAACGGCGAATTCACATATTAATTTTCACCTCGGATAGAACAAATTTCAATAGAAGAAATGTAATTGATCAACAGCAATGCAAATACAACAATAAATCAGTCATGTGACATAATTGAACAGCTGGGCAAGAATCAGTATGACACCTTAGGAAAACATATCACGAGAAACGTTTGGTACTGACAATGTAGCGAACAATAGATTTAAACATTAATGTGTTTATTAATATCTTCAATGGTAAATGCAGATAAACCGTGAAGGAGCAGGTCGCATAGGATGTCACAATTAATTCTAATAGTTGGGGGTTAGTCTTGTATTGTAAAGTTCCAGAAAAGACATGTCTTCACAAAGTCGGTTTCTGGATGCTGAGAAGGCTGGCCGCTTTACCTATAAGTATGTAGTGGATAGTATCTTCAGGTTGCATCAGACAGTATTCACATATGTTAACACTAACAAAACCATATTTGTGTCTGTGGCCCTTGAGACCACTTAGGCCCATACGCAGTCTGCTAAGCAGGATGGCGCCGTGACCGGAGAACATAGGATACAACTTATTGCATGGTTGGAAGTATAACGTCTTATATGAAGACTTGAAAGTCAAGGGATGTAGTATCTCTTACATCTTCTGGCAGTCTGTTCCAAGCACGAACCGTTTTCCACAAAAAGCAACTGCGAGAACACGTTTACATCAACCGTTGGTGAAACCGGTAATTTCTGTTTCGTAACGGATACCGAGACACATCAGAAATGGGTGGGGGAACCAGTGTTCCGAGGTACAGTGCAGTGGCACCGGTTAACATTTTATATGATAGGCATAGGCAGAAGTATTCTCTTCAAGTATAAAGCGCATCGGTGCCAACTTCCGGCAATAATTTAGTATGTGAGGTACAAGAGTAGGCACGTGTAGCACGGAGAAGGGCTTGTCGTTGGACATTCTCCAGTTTATCAGTCTGCCATTTGGTATTACCGTGAAAAACTGGGGTGGCATACTCGAAGATAGATCTGCTACTTCGTTTGATCTGCGGCCAAATATTATAGAAGTAAGATTTGCTTTACTTGAACAAAAATTATGAGAATTGAATTCTGCATAAATTTACCACCTCAGACCAAAACATCTCTGGCAGCCAGGTATTTGTCACACGAGTTAAATATAATGCGCTAGCATTTCAGAATTTGTTTGTCACTGTAACAACACAAACATCTGTTAGCCAGCTAGTACTGGATGTAACATCTGTTAACCAGCTTTTGGTGAATGTAAAATATGTTAAACCAGCTAGTAGTGAATGTAACATTTGTTAAACAGCTGGCAGTGGATATAACATATGTTAACCAGCTAGTAATGGAGATAACATATGTTAACCAGCCAATAATGGATATAACATATGTTAACCAGCGAATAATGGATATAACATATGTTAACCAGCTAGCTGAGGATATAAATTATGTTAAACACAGCTAGTAATGGATATAACATGTGTTAACCAGCTAGCAGTAGATATAAAATATGTTAACCAACTAGTAATGGATATAACGTATGTTAACCATCTAGTAATGGATATAACATATGTTAACCATATGTTATGTTAGCAGTGGACATAAAATATGTTAACCAGGTAGTAATGGATATAAAATATGTTAACCAGCTAGTAATGGATATAAAATATGTTAAACAGCCAGTAATGGATATAAAATATGTTAACCAGCTAGTAATGGATATAACATATGTTAACCAGCCAGTAATGGATATAACATATGTTAACCAGCCAGTAATGAATATAACATATTTTAACCAGCGAATAATGGATATAACATATGTTAACCAGCTGATAGTGGATGTTACATCTGTAACGCCATTTATTTGGCATGTTATCAAGTTTACAAATTATGCTTCGACTCATCTGTGTTATTTTTCTCTGGTTATCTCTAAATAAAGTTATGCCATCGTGTTGAACGCTGATACATTGTGCAAGCCGCGTGGACTGCTGGTGCCAGTCCGCAAGGCAAGACCCGACACCATCATAACTGTCGGAACACTCACCAGGGAGAGCTAAAGGTCACACACTAATTGGTGGCATCTCAGTGATAAGTAGTCTTGAAGCCCTAATTTTCAAATCCCACAAAGAAAGAAACTCGGTCACCATGTTTGCACATTTCTTTCATTATAAGTTTCTAACTGTAATGCGGTAACAAATATGATTTTATCTACGCCTATACCATGACATCTCCCTTAGAACGAACAGCTGCAGGAGAGATCCACCGAATCCGCATGCGAGCCGGTTGACCGCACCACACAACGAAGGATATATTGGTGTTTAACCTGAAGAGCTGACCAACCCACCAGGGAGAGGCACATTTTACCCACACTTATCGATTTAACTACTACACGACTCGCCAGGGGGAGGCACATATTACCCACACTTGTCGATTTAACTACTACAAGACTCACCAGGGGAGGCACAACCTGCCCAGACATCAGGGGTGAGTTCGGGTATGCGAGCGGAGTAGTCGGACTCCGCGGAGTGCATAAGCGAACGCGGAGATTGTGGTCCGATAGGGCGGTCACGTGGTACATTTTACACCCAGACCTTACTCCCCACCCAGAGGAGGATCACGAGGATTTTCAACATGGCGTCTAGGCCGCACAATACATTTAATCTCTATATAGTAGTATTGCGACCTGAAAAAATCTGTAAATAATATTATAACAACGAGAATAAGATAATAAACACAATACGCATCCGTGGATTTATTTTATGGCGCTATTTAACGATCTTCAAAATTTGTGCAGTCCAGCAAGTGCATCATTCACGCCGACCGCGGATTTTGCGTTCGGTTAATATTGATCCGCCTATTAGCGGAAAGAGTGAGTCCGCATGCTCCAAATATCCGCGCCGATTACTCCGATCACATATCCGAACTCACCCCAGGGTTGAGTTGCGGAGCACGGTCGACCGCGATCGACCGCCTCAGCGAGAGTAGTCCCGCATCATAATATTCAACTCTGGATGACGATTCTTCTCAAATACGTGGGGATAACCTTTAAATATCGTTGCATAATAATTATCCATTATTTATCAATATTTTACACTATTTAGAGTGTGCTGTTATTTCCAAATTACGGTTAATTAGTTAGTGGATATGCCGGCAACAAATTGTTCGTGGCGGTCGATCGTGGTCCGCAACCCACCCAGTTTATCTACTGAAAAACTCACCAGGGGGAAGCACATATTGCCCTTCACTGATCGGTTTAGCTACTAAACTTGTCCAATGAAGTGCCCGGTGCGTGATTTGTACCCCCCCCCCCCCTCCCCCCATAAAAGATCCCATGTCTTTATCCCCACAGAACAAGCCGCCAGTCGGCCTGCATTAGCTCCGCGACATGCCATAGTTTTACTGGTTCACATTACAAATTGCGTGTGTTTCTGTGAGCGGTGTATTTCTGGTTTGCGGCGGGGACCAGCCTGATGGGCACTGCTACGCAGCGCTTTACTCACAGTGAGCTGTTCAAGAAAGCCTTTGACAGCATGGAACTATTACGTAACTCGTCAGAGAGTGTCCGTGCACATCCCGCTGCACAGCCAGACAGCAGCTCACACACTGACCGCCCGATAGACTCATACAAGCAAACCAAGACACCCCTACATGTCTGCGGGGCATTGGGTCGACAATCGTACAGGCCGACAACCCCCCCCCCCCCCCCCTTCCCCCTCCTTCCCGTTATCCAGCGTCACCCGTCTCAGTGACCCTGCCTTGTCATTTGCAACCTTCCTTCCTACCACGTGCATTAGAGCTTCCTGGCCTTTTACACACAGACAGTTCAGTTATAGGCCCACCCAGGCTGACCACACCCAGGCTGACTACACAGAGAACGCGTCTTGCTGACTGAGACAACAACAGGTAAGAACTATGTGTAATTATTGATGTTTAATCGTATTTAACGGAAAGCCGCAGACTGACTTGCAGTGAGAGTGGTAACAATACCGAATGAGAGTGATAACTATACCGAAAAACGAGATATAAATAAACATGGCCTCTCTATGTTGATTTGAGTCCGCTGATATCACCACTGTATAACTCCATGTAAAGCTAATCATAATATAACTTAAAAGAATAATGATCTGATTTAAATCTCGTCTCGCGAGGCCCTTGGCATGTCAATATCAGTAGTTCACACGCCACGCTGACACAGGCGATATTGGCAGGAAGCCGGGCAAAGTGTGTGTGTCGTGTGTGTGCACTTGGCAAGGAAACCCCTTTTGTCTTGTGGTTACTAATGGAAAGGAAACCCGTTTTTGTGGGTACTCCTGAAAAGAAAAACTTTTTTTGTAGACGCTCCTAGAAAGGAAACACTTTTTTGTGAACACTCATGGAAAGCAAATACTTATTGTAGATACTCCTGTAAAGAAAATACTTTTTGTGGGTACACCTGGAAAGAAAATACTTCTTTGTAGATACTCCTGAAAAGGAAATACTTTTTGTGGGTACTCCTGAAACGGAACTACTTTTAGTGGGTACTCCTGAAAAGGAAATACTTTTGGTGGGTACTCCTGAAAACGAAAACCTTTTTGTAGACACTCCTAGAAAGATAACACTTTTTTGTGAATGCTTCTGGAAAGCGAATACCTTTTGGGGGTACTCCTGTAAAGAAAATACTTTTTGTGGGTACTCCAGGGAAAATAAATGCTTTTTGTGGGTACTGTTGAAAAACATTTCTTGTGAACACTCTTGGAAAGTGAATACTCTTTGCATGTACTGCTGAAAAGGAAATACTTTTTTGTGTGTATTCCAGGAAAAGAAATACTTTTTGTGGGTAATCCTGAAAAGGAAATACCTTTTGTGGGTACTCCTGGAAAAGAAATACTTTTTTGTGGGTACTGCTGAAAAGGCAATGTTTTTTGTGGGTACTGCTGAAAAGGAAATGTTTTTTGTGGCTAATGCTGAAAAGGAAATACTTTTTGTGGGTACTGCTGAGAAGAAAATATTTGTTGTGGGTACTCCTGGAAGGGGAATATTTTTTGTGGGTACTCTTAGAAAGGAAACACTTGTTGGTAGGTTTTCCTGGAAAGGGAACACATTTGTCTTGTGTTTTGTTAGGCCAAGAGACACTTTTGTATTATTTTTATTACACTTGTCAATAAGCTATGTGGTCTTGTGGGACATTGGGCCAAGAAACACTTTTGCCTTATGGATACAATTGGAAAACATTGTTTTGTCGCGTGTGTATCTTGGCAAGGAATATATTTGTCTTATGAGTGCTATATGTACTTATATTTGCATTCGCTTTGTATTGTCTGTTATTATAAGAAGGTCGGTTGTTGTATCTCCTTATCGGGAGCTAGTAGGGCATTCGGCCAACCAAATTTCTCTCATGCAATGCCCGTTTTTTTATATCATTTATTGGCTTAAATAAGAGAAGAAATCTGACATACAAAGTGCACAATATAAGGGTATAATGGGTATACAGCCCCATTAACCATCACCAACTTTCATCACTAAATAACTATTGCAAACTAGATTTATTAAATAAATGCTGAGGATAACGCTAACGATAACATATCCAGCTGTAAAGATAACGCTAACGATAACATATCCAGCTGTAAAGATAACGCTAACATATCCAGCTGTAAAGATAACGCTAACATATCCAGCTGTAAAGATAACGCTAACGATAACATATCCAGCTGTAAAGATAACGCTAATGATAACATATCCAGATGTAAAGATAACGCTAACGTTAACATATCCAGCTGTAAAGATAACGCTAATGGTAACATATCCAGCTGTAAAGATAACGCTAACGTTAACATATCCAGCTGTAAGATAACGCTAATGATAACATATCCAGATGTAAAGATAACGCTAACGTTAACATATCCAGCTGTAAAGATAACGCTAACGTTAACATATCCAGCTGTAAGATAACGCTAATGATAACATATCCAGATGTAAAGATAACGCTAACGTTAACATATCCAGCTGTAAAGATAACGCTAATGGTAACATATCCAGCTGTAAAGATAACGCTAACGTTAACATATCCAGCTGTAAGATAACGCTAATGATAACATATCCAGATGTAAAGATAACGCTAACGTTAACATATCCAGCTGTAAAGATAACGCTAACGTTAACATATCCAGCTGTAAGATAACGCTAATGATAACATATCCAGATGTAAAGATAACGCTAACGTTAACATATCCAGCTGTAAAGATAACGCTAATGGTAACATATCCAGATGTAAAGATAACGCTAACGATAACATATCCAGCTGTAAAGATAACGCTAATGGTAACATATCCAGATGTAAAGATAACGCTAACGTTAACATATCCAGCTGTAAGATAACGCTAATGATAACATATCCAGATGTAAAGATAACGCTAACGTTAACATATCCAGCTGTAAAGATAACGCTAATGGTAACATATCCAGATGTAAAGATAACGCTAACGTTAACATATCCAGCTGTAAAGATAACGCTAACGTTAACATATCCAGCTGTAAGATAACGCTAATGATAACATATCCAGATGTAAAGATAACGCTAACGTTAACATATCCAGCTGTAAGATAACGCTAATGATAACATATCCAGATGTAAAGATAACGCTAACGTTAACATATCCAGCTGTAAGATAACGCTAATGATAACATATCCAGATGTAAAGATAACGCTAACGTTAACATATCCAGCTGTAAGATAACGCTAATGATAACATATCCAGATGTAAAGATAACGCTAACGTTAACATATCCAGCTGTAAAGATAACGCTAATGGTAACATATCCAGCTGTAAAGATAACGCTAATGATAACATATCCAGCTGTAAAGATAACGCTAACGATAACATATCCAGATGTAAAGATAACGCTAATGATAACATATCCAGCTGTAAAGATAACGCTAATGGTAACATATCCAGCTGTAAAGATAACGCTAATGATAACATATCCAGCTGTAAAGATAACGCTAACGATAACATATCCAGATGTAAAGATAACGCTAATGATAACATATCCAGCTGTAAAGATAACGCTAATGATAACATATCCAGATGTAAAGATAACGCTAACGATAACATATCCAGCTGTAAAGATAACGCTAATGATAACATATCCAGCTGTAAAGATAACGCTAATGATACCATATCCAGCTGTAAAGATAACGCTAACGATAACATATCCAGATGTAAAGATAACGCTAACGTTAACATATCCAGCTGTAAAGATAACGCTAATGATAACATATCCAGCTGTAAAGATAACGCTAACGATAACATATCCAGATGTAAAGATAACGCTAATGATAACATATCCAGATGTAAAGATAACGCTAATGATAACATATCCAGCTGTAAAGATAACGCTAACGATAACATATCCAGCTGTAAAGATAACGCTAACGATAACATATCCAGCTGTAAAGATAACGCTAATGATAACATATCCAGCTGTAAAGATAACGCTAACGATAACATATCCAGATGTAAAGATAACGCTAACGTTAACATATCCAGCTGTAAAGATAACGCTAATGATAACATATCCAGCTGTAAAGATAACGCTAACGATAACATATCCAGATGTAAAGATAACGCTAACGTTAACATATCCAGCTGTAAAGATAACGCTAATGATAACATATCCAGCTGTAAAGATAACGCTAACGATAACATATCCAGATGTAAAGATAACGCTAACGTTAACATATCCAGCTGTAAAGATAACGCTAATGATAACATATCCAGCTGTAAAGATAACGCTAACGATAACATATCCAGCTGTAAAGATAACGCTAACGATAACATATCCAGCTGTAAAGATAACGCTAACGATAACATATCCAGCTGTAAAGATAACGCTAATGATAACATATCCAGCTGTAAAGATAACGCTAATGGTAACATATCCAGCTGTAAAGATAACGCTAACGTTAACATATCCAGCTGTAAAGATAACGCTAATGGTAACATATCCAGCTGTAAAGATAACGCTAACGTTAACATATCCAGATGTAAAGATAACGCTAATGGTAACATATCCAGCTGTAAAGATAACGCTAATGATAACATATCCAGCTGTAAAGATAACGCTAATGATAACATATCCAGATGTAAAGATAACGCTAATGATAACATATCCAGCTGTAAAGATAACGCTAACGATAACATATCCAGATGTAAAGATAACGCTAACGTTAACATATCCAGCTGTAAAGATAACGCTAATGATAACATATCCAGATGTAAAGATAACGCTAATGATAACATATCCAGATGTAAAGATAACGCTGACGACAACATATCCAGCTGTAAAGATAACGCTAACGATAACATATCCAGCTGTAAAGATAACGCTAATGATAACATATCCAGCTGTAAAGATAACGCTAATGATAACATATCCAGCTGTAAAGATAACGCTAACGATAACATATCCAGCTGTAAAGATAACGCTAACGATAACATATCCAGCTGTAAAGATAACGCTAACGATAACATATCCAGCTGTAAAGATAACGCTAACGATAACATATCCAGCTGTAAAGATAACGCTAATGATAACATATCCAGCTGTAAAGATAACGCTAACGATAACATATCCAGATGTAAAGATAACGCTAACGTTAACATATCCAGCTGTAAAGATAACGCTAACGATAACATATCCAGATGTAAAGATAACGCTGACGACAACATATCCAGCTGTAAAGATAACGCTAATGATAACATATCCAGCTGTAAAGATAACGCTAACGATAACATATCCAGCTGTAAAGATAACGCTAACGATAACATATCCAGATGTAAAGATAACGCTAACGTTAACATATCCAGCTGTAAAGATAACGCTAACGATAACATATCCAGCTGTAAAGATAACGCTAACGATAACATAACCAGCTGTAAAGATAACGCTAATGGTAACATATCCAGATGTAAAGATAACGCTAACGTTAACATATCCAGCTGTAAAGATAACGCTAACGATAACATATCCAGCTGTAAAGATAACGCTAACGATAACATAACCAGCTGTAAAGATAACGCTAATGGTAACATATCCAGATGTAAAGATAACGCTAACGATAACATATCCAGCTGTAAGATAACGCTAATGGTAACATATCCAGCTGTAAAGATAACGCTAACGATAACATATCCAGATGTAAAGATAACGCTAACGATAACATATCCAGATGTAAAGATAACGCTAACGTTAACATATCCAGCTGTAAAGATAACGCTAACGATAACATATCCAGCTGTAAAGATAACGCTAATGATAACATATCCAGCTGTAAAGATAACGCTAACGATAACATATCCAGCTGTAAAGATAACGCTAACGATAACATATCCAGATGTAAAGATAACGCTAACGTTAACATATCCAGCTGTAAAGATAACGCTAACGATAACATATCCAGCTGTAAAGATAACGCTAACGATAACATATCCAGCTGTAAAGATAACGCTAACGATAACATATCCAGATGTAAAGATAACGCTAACGTTAACATATCCAGCTGTAAAGATAACGCTAACGATAACATATCCAGCTGTAAAGATAACGCTAACGATAACATAACCAGCTGTAAAGATAACGCTAATGGTAACATATCCAGATGTAAAGATAACGCTAACGATAACATATCCAGCTGTAAGATAACGCTAATGATAACATATCCAGCTGTAAAGATAACGCTAACGATAACATATCCAGATGTAAAGATAACGCTAACGTTGACATATCCAGCTGTAAAGATAACGCTAACGATAACATATCCAGATGTAAAGATAACGCTGACGACAACATATCCAGCTGTAAAGATAACGCTAATGATAACATATCCAGCTGTAAAGATAACGCTAACGATAACATATCCAGCTGTAAAGATAACGCTAACGATAACATATCCAGATGTAAAGATAACGCTAACGTTAACATATCCAGCTGTAAAGATAACGCTAACGATAACATATCCAGCTGTAAAGATAACGCTAACGATAACATAACCAGCTGTAAAGATAACGCTAATGGTAACATATCCAGATGTAAAGATAACGCTAACGTTAACATATCCAGCTGTAAGATAACGCTAATGGTAACATATCCAGATGTAAAGATAACGCTAACGTTAACATATCCAGCTGTAAGATAACGCTAACGATAACATATCCAGCTGTAAAGATAACGCTGACGACAACATATCCAGATGTAAGAAAACGCTAACGATAACATATCCAGCTGAAAATGCTAAAGATAACGCTAACGATAACATATCCAGCTGTAAAGATACCGCTAATGACAACATATCCAGCTGTAAGATAACGCTAACGATAACATATCCAGCTGAAAATGCTGAAGATAACGCGAACGATAACATATCCAGCTGTAATATAAAGCTAACGACAACATATCCAGCTGTAAGATAACGCTAACGATATCATATCCAGCTGTAAAGATAACGCTAACGTTAACATATCCAGCTGTAAGATAACGCTAACGATAACATATCCAGCTGTAAAGATAACGCTGACGACAACATATCCAGATGTAAGAAAACGCTAACGATAACATATCCAGCTGAAAATGCTAAAGATAACGCTAACGATAACATATCCAGCTGTAAAGATACCGCTAATGACAACATATCCAGCTGTAAGATAACGCTAACGATAACATATCCAGCTGAAAATGCTGAAGATAACGCGAACGATAACATATCCAGCTGTAATATAAAGCTAACGACAACATATCCAGCTGTAAGATAACGCTAACGATATCATATCCAGCTGTAAAGATAACGATAACATATCCAGCTGTAAGATAACGCCAACGATAACATATCCAGCTGTAAATGCTGAAGATAACGATAACATATGCAGCTGTAAAGATAACGCTAACGATAACATGTCCAGCTGTAAGATAACGCTAACGATAACATATCCAGCTGTAAAGATAACGCTAACGATAACATATCCAGCTGTAAATGCTGAAGATAACGATAACATATGCAGGTGTAAAGATAACGCTAACGATAACATATGCAGGTGTAAAGATAACGCTAACGATAACATATCCAGCTGTAAATGCTGAAGATAACGATAACATATCCAGCTGTAAGATAACGTCAACGATAACATATCCAGCTGTAAGATAACGCCAACGATAACATATCCAGCTGTAAAGATAACGCTAACGATAACATATCCAGCTGTAAGCTAACGCTAACGATAACATATTCAGCTTTAAATATAACGCTAACGATAACATATCCAGCTGTAAAATGCTGAAGATAACGATAACATATGCAGCTGTAAAGGTAACGCTAAAGATAACATATCTAGCTGTAAAGATAACGCTAACGATAACATATCCAGCTGTAAATGCTGAAGATAACGATAACATATGCAGCTGTAAAGATAACGCTAACGATAACATATCTAGCTGTAAAGATAACGCTAACGATAACATATCCAGCTGTAAAGATAACGCTAACGATAACATATCCAGCTGTAAGATAACGCTAACGATAACATATCCAGCTGTAAAGATAACGCTAACGATAACATATCCAGCTGTAAATATAACGCTAACGATAACATACCCAGCTGTAAAGATAACGCTAACAACAACATATCCAGCCGTAACTGAGATAAGATGTGATTTCATAACCATGACCTTGGTGAGTTATCTTGCAGACGATGGCGCCCTCTGTTGGCGTGTACTTCTCTATCCTGGTCACGTGGTTGCTGCTGGCGAGAACATGCGGTGAGTGAGAAGACTGGACGAGTCCCAGATCTATGTATGTACATGTATATTCATTAAAGCAATATATTCTGTAATTTTTTTCGTTACCAACCTCTTCTCCATGTCGAATAAGTATATTTTGTCTTGACTTTAAATCCGGAAAGCTTTGGGCTATCCGGAGAGAAGCAAATGTATTCACCGGAGCAGAAGTTGGTGGCCGGCATTATGTCCCTGCGCGCCTGTTCACTGTTGGGTATTCTGTGTGATGTCGACCGCGGCTCGTGAAGTAAGCTGCTTTAATTCTGGGTCGTTCTTTCATATTATGGTGAACTAAGGAAGCACCATAGCTCACGTACGACTCACCACTACCATTCACAATTCTCCATTTCGTAGGTTGTTACATGGAAAGTGTACCTCCTTCTGGCTCAGTTCATTGCATAATAAACATTTCAGCTAATATTATGAACACACATATTTGCAATGTTATTGGTGATAAATTCAACATGGCTCTTTCTTCCTCTGGCCGGGAGGTCAGCTCGTGGCTCAGTGAGCGGGGTGTTCGGCTATTGTCGGGGTGCGCTCGGCTACGCTTCTGCAGCATATACACATCCCTGTTCTTTCCCGGCAAGGAGTAGGGGGGTTACCCCGATGACATGCCCCCCCCCCCCCCACTTGACCATTACCATTGTCGCGATATGTCCCACGCAGGCTAACGCTTCCTACTTGGTTTAAACATATTTTACTTTAAAATTAGGAACAGACAAAGCCTATAGAAATCCCTCTTGTTCACATGTGAAGCACAAGTAACAAGCAGAATGCGTTCTACTTGAACCAAAGGAATCTTCGGCCGGTAATACACTTTAAATGTTGCGGGACAACAGTTGGAACATGTGAGTGACCTGGCCCTGGGGTCTCGTGTTGTATCCAGACGGCCAAGCGGTGTTCGCCTGTGACTTTGAGGACGTCCGGCTCTGTGCGGCCTGATCCAGAGAACCACGATGACCTGGACTGGTCCCTCAACAGCGGTCCCACGGGCACCTCAGACACCGGCCGTCTGGAGACCACAGCCTGGCGGACGGATCGGGTATGTAACCCCCCCCCCCCAACCCCCCACCCCCCCCCCACCCCCTCCACTACCAGCACCGCGGAGATCGGGCCGTCTGGAGACCACAGCCTGGCGGACGGATCTGGTATGTACCCCCCCCCCCACCCCCCCCCACCCCCTCCCACTACCACACCGCGGACACCGGGCCGTCTGGAGACCACAGCCTGGCGGACGGATCCGGTATGTACCCCCCCCCCCCCCAACCCACTCCCACCCCAATCCACTACCAGCACCTCGGACACCGGGCCGTCTGGAGACCACAGCCTGGCGACGGATCCGGTATGTACCCCCCCCCCACCCCCTCCACTACCCAGCACCGCGGACACCGGGCCGTCTGGAGACCACAGCCTGACGGACGGATCCGGTATGTACCCCCCCCCCCCCCAACCCCACCACCACCCCATCCACTACCAGCACCTCGGACACCGGGCCGTCTGGAGACCACAGCCTGGCGGACGCATCCGGTATGTACCCCCCCCCCAACCCCCCCCCCAACCCCCCTCCACTACCAGCACCGCGGACACCGGGCCGTCTGGAGACCACAGCCTGGCGGACGGATCCTGTATGTACCCCCCACCCGCAATCCACCCCACCCCCTCCACTACCAGCACCGCGGGACACCGGGCCGTCTGGAGACCACAGCCTGGCGGACGGATCTGGTAGGTACCCCCGCCCCCCCAACCCACCCCCACCCCATCCACTACCAGCACCGCGGACACCGGGCCGTCTGGAGACCACAGCCTGGCGGACGGGTCCGGTATGTACCCCCCCTCCCACCCCCACCCCCATCCACTACCAGCACCGCGGACACCGGCCGTCTGGAGATCACAGCCTGGCAGACGGATCTGGTAGGTACCCCCGCCCCCCCAACCCACCCCCCACCCCATCCACTACCAGCACCGCGGACACCGGGCCGTCTGGAGACCACAGCCTGGCGGACCGATCCGGTATGTACCCCCCTCCCACCCCCACCCCATCCAGCTACCAGCACCGCGGACACCGGGCCGTCTGGAGATCACAGCCTGGCAGACGGATCTGGTAGGTACC